>JAPSES010000002.1:3695460-3712856 GCA_029822895.1 Maxillicosta whitleyi
TACATTAGTACCATTACTTCATCATTCCTTACATTAGTACCATCACTTCATCATTCCTTACATTAGTACCATTACTTTATCATTACATTAGTACCATTACTTCATTGTACCTAACAAAGCAGGTCCACTCTCTGTTCATGCAGAGGTGGACCTTACAGACCCTGTAGACCACATTGGACCTGAGATTGTGGCCTCGATGTCCTCACTGGAACTGTTACTGTCATCGTCTTGTAATGCATTTGGAAATTACCAAAAATAGTCACTTACCCGATAGAGGATTAAAGGATGGAGGTGAATTATCACCTCACAAACTGTCTTAAAAGCATTTCCACGATGTTGAAAACTCTTTTTCTGAGCTCACTAAAAGCTGACTTCTGATAATCTTATCCATTATGATGCATTGCTGTAGATTAAATAACTCTATTCTGTATAAATTTGTCCAAATGAGTTCAGCCTTGAATATCAACATCAGTAATATAATGTGCAGGAGTAATGTGATTTCAGAAACATTGTACATTATTGAAATACGGACAGGGACCATTTTACTGTTTTTTAACCTAGAATATTTTGATAACACCTGCATAGTGTATAGTTCTGGGCCGGTGAATGATACTAGAATCCATATGTTATCACAACTTTGACAGAAACACAAAGAAATGCAAAAAAAAAACAAAAACCCAACAACAACAACAACTATATAATTATCCTTTTCTATTTCACGCAATCTTAAATGAGCATGTTTTCCAAAGCACTTGACAGCTTTTAGTGTTCTTCAGCAAAAATTCCTTTACTACCTTACAGTTTGTTGTAATTTAGTTGGTTTTTGTCTCTTGCATCTACTGCTTGCTTTTGTTTTTTTGTACTGTGGGGATTACACCCCCATGACGCCTCAATTTAGGCTAATTACAGTTATTTTTGTACAGGTAGGGGCTTAAATATGGGATTGACAGCTACATCTATCACTGATCACATTCTGTCAGATGCAACCCAGATGTGAGTCTGCTGCTCTGCTCTGGGTCTTGGCATGGAAGCTCGGAAAAGTGGCTTCACTTTTCCATAACGACATGAAATGGCATCTATATTTATATTTGGTATTTTGGATTGGACCAGTAGGACAGAGGCTGCAGGAGCCAGGTGTGTATTTTCAGATTCTGGTGTTTTTTGTTGGGTTTTTTTGCCTCTGATTTCAGCTCTTACAGCTTTAAATCAAAATATGATGCTCCTCAAAAACCAGAGTATATATGAGTTAATAATACTCATTCTTTGCTAAAACTCTTTGGCTTCGTGTGACTGGAGAAACACATTCACAATTAATATATTACCAGCCACAAACGTTTTTCAGCATTATCGCAATTTTGGGACTCAGGCATTTTTCATGATTTTCTGAAGTAACATATATCATAATACTGGAAAGTCTCAGAGCAGGGGTCACCAATCCAGGTCCCCGAGGGCTGGTATCCTGCACGTTTTAAATGTATCCCTCTTCCAACACACGTGATTCAAATGATCAGCCTGTCGTCAAGTTCTGCAGAAGCCTGATAATGACTGTCAGGTGTGCTGGAAGAAGGAAACATCTAAAACATGCAGGATATCAGCCCTCAAGGAGCAGGATTGGTGACCCCTTGGTCTCAGAGCGTCTGTGTGTGTGTGTATCAGCACAGTTCTGAGAAACTGAGACGTTTTTAACAGACTAATTTGGTACCTACAGTTGAGGAATAGTCATATCTCCACATTAAATATCTCAACAAGCTGATGGGACCAATATTTTGAGAGGTATAAATTTGTAATACAATAGCCTTACAGTCACAGTGCGTTCCTAATGATGGTTGACCAGAAGCGTAGTACCAAGTTAAAAACAGGAACAGCGCTTTCACCAACTTCAGTCCCTAGATATCAGTATCAATATAACCCATGGTTCCCCACGGGTCAGTTTGCTAGTTTCATATTCTGGCCAACCCTAAAAGACAGTATTTAAAACCCGTTGTATAGGAGTAACCCATAAGACACGTCATTACCATGGTATTTCACTGTCGACATCATCATATATCAGTCAAGTAAACACCACCCATTCCTAAAGTTGAATATTTCAGTGACATCGGTGCCTTAGTGAAGTGTCCGGAGACTTACTCGTTCGCTGCTCGTTTTCCGTTATTGCGTCAATGTAAAGGTCGGACATGAGTAGTAAACAGTACTTCATTCTGTGACCTCTGGAGCTAACGCAGTATCTCTGGTCCCTGTTTATTATGCATGTAAGTGCATGGTCGTGTTTGGCATGTGGCACACATCTCAGGCTGTGCGTTCGCTCTAAAATGAGCTGTGTAAATTTGTAAGGCTCTGGCTCGGTGCCCGGTGCTGCCCTGTCGGCCCAGACATCTTCACTTAACGTCACACTGGAAGCATCACTTTGCACATTGTGGTGGGTGCTGTGGCAGCCGCAGTCATGGACACAACATGGCAGATGGTGAGTGCATTTGATGCATTCCATCCCCCTCTTCCCACCCCCAGTTTTTGTCTTAAATAGCAATTGGCATCAACTTTAGCATATGTTGCGGACTTGAGTGAGGACCAGAATAGTTGGAACAAAGGTCCAACACCGCAGTGTGGGGCTGAATTACCTTTTAATTTTCTGGCTCAGGTATGCTGCACTTTGTCTGACAAAGTGAATCAACTTTTCCTGGGCCTATTTTGTCTCCGTGTCCTATATCCCGTGGAGTTTTCTTTGTGTGCAGCTCTCGTCTTTTGACTCTTCAACAGCCTGAAACTGGCTGAATTGTGGGAGTAGAATGGCTCTTTGTTTTGCCCACTTGCTGTCACCGTGGATTTGATTGTCTCAGTGGGCAACATGGCCTCAGACACAGCCATTCACACACAGTCACCCCTGTGGATGGACATTTCTTTTGGCAGGGCTCCCAGATGGTGCTGCAGGTTCTCTCTGGGCTGCATCCATCAGAGGGAGTGATTGAATGCGTTTCTG
Source organism: Maxillicosta whitleyi (assembly GCA_029822895.1). Taxonomy (NCBI): domain Eukaryota; kingdom Metazoa; phylum Chordata; class Actinopteri; order Perciformes; family Neosebastidae; genus Maxillicosta; species Maxillicosta whitleyi. Next base: position 3,698,435 of record JAPSES010000002.1, read on the forward strand.
AGAGACCGAACACCATCACGATGGCGCGTGAACGGTCAGAAACCTTCCCCACTGCCAAATTTCACTTCTGGTGAGAGATCAAACTGTTAGAGGTTTTGTGTAGTGGCTAAGGTTTGTCGAGGCTTTGTAAAATCAGACTTAACTCTCCATCTGAGGAGAAATTACTTTTCAAAGAAGTTGGATCATCTAGTCACGGAATATGTGGAATAATAATTAGACAATCAGTCATTTCATTTCAAGCGTTGCGTTGGATTTGCTGTTTTCTACGGTTCATTCATTGCTTTTGGATTGTGAGCGAGACAAAACAAGCAGCTGAAGATGCCGCCATTGTTGTAATATTTTAGGATATTTACGGACATTTAACAGATTAAAATGAATAATAAATAAAGAAAATCTTGTGTCCGCTAATCTTGACTATAATTGTGTATCTTATCTTGGAGTTTTAGCATTTTGGGGGGAATAAATATTGGATTATTATTGGATTATTATTATAGTGTTTCATATTAATACACAGATTTACATGTTTGAGCTGCACAATGGAGCAACTTTTATTTTAGCTTTATTTATTTGTCTCAAACATTGAAGCCAAAAACACGCACCCATCAACAGCTATTAATCACAGAAAAATACAAATGAATACAATAAATTTAACATAAATGTACACATGTGTCAACTCATAATACACAGTTTGAGGAGGCACAGACAGAAACAGAAGCTTATCTAGTCCTGCCCCTTCTTTACTTTCAGTGTCAAATTCTTAACTGGATAAATTTCCTTCATTGGCTTTCATGTTAAAATAGATAACAACAAGTGGTGCCAGACGCAACAAACCCCGCCTCTCATGCGTATTGTAGTTTATTTTGGCATCAATCCAGCTGATGTGCTGATATCAGTGTATCAGTTGCTTGTATGTATGTGCCAAGCTTGGAGTAAATTGAAACAAAATTGATGTTTTTATAGGCATGGAATTTCACCCATTATAAGTAAATGGAGAAAAGAATAATATATATTTTTTTAAATTCACAAATGTTTTTTTTTAAACTTTGATCTATTTTTTTCCATAATGTAATCACATCTCTTCGGGCTCACTGGTAATCTATAAACCCAATTTGGTAGGAGTATTGACAACCAAATAAACAAACTGAGCCAAAGACAATACCCCTTGCGTCCCCGTTGGGGGGCAGGGTAATGAATATCTCACTCATAGCACCTTTGTATTGGTTGTATCACCGTCGTGCAACCATTCTGCCCAGAAATAACAAATAAACAAACAGAACTAAATTATGCAGGGTATAATGTGTTCACACATACGAACATGTCATCACATAGACCATAAATAAATGCCATCTTTCTTGAATTAATGGTACTGAGCTGCTAAATCCATGAATAATTCTGCTTCTGCTATGGCGTTTATGTAGTAATCATATAGAAGGAATTGTATCTCCATCATATGCAATAATTGAACCAAACCCCATATAAAAATGAGCATTTTTCACTGCACTTTTTAATGGACCTGCACCAAAATGCATAGCGGGTTTATTGGGGCCCCGTCCTTGACCCATGTCCTACCCTGTACCAAGTTTCATAAAAGTCTGATTTATACTAATTCTAATAAAATCAGTTGTTTTAGTGTAGTCCTCCTAACAGACGGACAGATGAATGACCTTTGGTGGAGGTAATGGAGTGGGATTTAGTGCAGCTCATATTCATTTAGGTTTTATTCATATGCAAAAACTCTGTCTGTTAATGTTGGAGGTTTGTTTGAGTGGGACTGAGAGAAGGTTCTCTAATGTGGTGCAGTTTGGAAGCAAATGTAAATATGTGTAATACTATAGTAAGTGTTTTATTATGAACATGAATTGAATTTTCCATTAAAAAAAGATTTGTTGGCTGTGTAGCCCAGTCTGAATCAGAGGGTCAGGCTTTAGAATGAGGGCATCTCTTCTGCAAATATGTGACTTATATGAATGTCATTTAAGTGTTTATCACATTTAGGTAATTATACAAATGAAATCAGAAGGACTGCATTCTCCTGCCACACACCATGGTCATGGAATAATCTGAAGAAAACTCTTAAACTACAAACATTCATCTCTGTTAAGGATTTTAAAAGTATCATTGACGATGCAGTGAAGGAGGAATGCCACTGATTGCCAGTTATGGCCATTATGGTTGAATAATTGTTATTCTATTTTATTGTTCGTTGTGGATTATCTGTGTGTTTTTTATACTTTTCACTTTGCATGGCTATTACCTTGGTCAGATCTCCCTTGCAAAAGAGATATGTAATCTAAATGAGACTTCCTGGTTAAATAAAGGTAAATAAATGAAAGAAAATATGATCACAGATGTCATCCGGAGAAATTTAGCCAGTGAAATACCAGTATTTCTCATTACAAACCAAAGGAATAACTCTGTAAAATGGCCTCCTGTGTGTTTTCCAGTACTTACAACTAGAAACGCACACGTTCACTGCAGCCAGATCTATCCTCATGTGCTTAAGGATAATGAACTTGGGGTAAAATGTGGGCTTAAAATGGTCGATGCTTAAAAATGAAATGACTCTGGAGCCGCAGGGTTAGTCGGAGGCTGTTGAGCCAAAGGATGTCTCATTAAAACAGTATTTTAGTGTTTTATGACAACGCTTACAAGCAATGTCAGTTCCATTAAGGTAGAGTGGTAGTTAAAAAGACCGTCCCATCATCCGGAAGGTGACCGATTTCATCTGCGTGACACCTACCGCGAAAAAAACCTCAGATGCCCCCAAGCCATCTCCTCCGTTCGACCAAGTTTTCACATGGATTAATTGATTTGTTCAACCCCTTTTTAAATGTTTAATTAACCTAGACCCAGATTAAAATGTCACTAACATGAAAACCTCAGATCCTTTATCGGGGCTTGTTGAGCTGGAAGTAATTTTACGAGTCTTGGGGAACTGACATTTTCTCCAAAGGATATCTTATGGCTGGATTCAATCTGTTGGTGGCAGTCACACTGAAATAGAGTTCTTGCCAATACAAACAAAAGTCTGCAGAACAAAAAACTGCTTGGCTTTCTCCCTTGAGATAAGAATTTATGTGTGACGTTACACATCAGCCCTGTGTACAGTTTTGCATTGAAAAACGGTTAATGTAGCATTTAGACCATTAGATTTCCATGCCAGACTGAGTATTGATGCAATACATTACCCATAAAAACCCAGTGTTACATTTCTGGAAGTTCCCAAATGATTTTATTCTCTCTATTTAACTTTTTTTATCGCCACTTATTTTAACCACTACTTCTGCAGGTCATTAAAAAGCATTAAAAGTCATGAAATAAATTTTGTGAAAATTAAGGCCTTAAAAAGCATTACATTCATTTAGTCCAGAGGCATTAAATAAATGAAATACACATGATGGAGAGGGAAAAAAAGCATTCATTTTGATTAGAAGCATTTAATCATTTTGATTGGAAGAATAGTGATGATTGACAGGTGGAACCCTTTAACTGGCTATTGTTACATGAAGTCAGTGCTGTGAACGCGCTCATGCTGTGGCGAAAGAGCGGAGGGAATATTACTAAATGTCAGAAAAATAGGCAAGTTTCAGCAGGAGCGATCGCAGGAGGAACTATTCAGAGCCTGTTTAAAGCCTGTTGGTGATAAACTGTCAAAACAATGTATAAAACTGTTGGACATGGGCGTTAAATTTGTTTAAAGTGGCATTAAAGTAGATTTGCTCATATCTACAGAAACCCTGATAACATTATCATCTGTATATTTTTCACAGTAAGTCATGTATTTTCCTGTACTTAATTTAATTTGGATGTATACGAAAACTCACAGTAAAGGTTATCATATCAAAACAGAGAAAACTGAAGAAAAAAAAAGCAACATTTTCAGCAAAGATATCAATAAATGAACATAAACTACTTGCATTTTTAAGTAAAAAAACATTCTTTTCACTGTATTTAATTCACCGATCATGTAGATGTTCATAAAAGCTCAGATTAAAGATGAGGATTATTATATCAAAAACGGAGAGAATGGAACAAAAAGTGAAAGTATCAACAAAATATATCAATAACTGAACATAAATCAACAGTGCCCATCCACCGTTATTGATCCAACTCCATGGATTTTACTGGCGAATCAGTGTTGTAGAAGATGACAGTGTTTACATGGTAAAATGGGTCATATCTGATGACCATGAAAAGATGAAAAGCTGTATTTTACACCAATTATTTGCACATTTTGATAGGATTAGCCTAGCGGATGAACAGGTATTTAACATTGTAGATCAGAAGAGGGTTTTGGCTGCCAGAGGATGCTCGGGTCTTTATGGTGTAACATAACAATTTTTTTATTTTTTTTGCTTTATTGCTGTATGCCACGGGGGTGGTAATAATGTGTTTTCATATTCAGATACAGAGAGATTTTTTAAAGTTTTTTTTTCCCCAAGACAAGCTAAAAATGTTAACTTGTCATGATAGCTGCTAAACACGTTTTTCTCCATGTCTTTGATGTCATCTCGAGGCCAAACATTTAGCTCACAGGCAAAGTTTTTTTTTTGTCGAACAAAACTTCCCACTGAATTATAAATGAGCGTATCAGCTCTGGATGTGTCTGCTGCTCAGATCATCTGCAGCGGGGACCTCCTAATGGATGCAGTTTGGAGTGAACGGAGACACATTTAAAGGCCCACACTTTGTCCCGATTGAGACTGATGAACTGACATCGGTTCGCCTCCAGAAACTCGCTCTGTTTTCGCTGATGCTGTGCGGTGTTGTAGTGTGGCACTGTTGCATCAAACTAAACAAACCTCGGCAAACAATAGGGCTTCTGTCGACGTTTCAATTCAGAACAGAGCTCAGTGTTGTCAGGCAGAAAAAAAGAAGTTTACATTTCACTTGTATACAAATTACTTACAATTTTAGCCCTAAAGAGGAATTCATCATGTTAAATATACTGCAGTAAATCTCTATTAAGACTGGCAATAATACTAAAAAAGTAAAATACACACAAACAACTTTATACAAATAATTATCTCATTGACGAGATGTATTAGAATATAACCATATATTTTAAAGGAGCGATATTTAGCTTTTTTAAATGGAATTATACATTTTCAAACATTTCACTGTCCTCTACATAAACTGTAAATGCTCTGCTTGGGTCTGAATTCTTCATTAATTCAACTCCTCAGGTCCATCTTCAACACTATTTCTGAGTAATGACACCAGAAAGGTGGTTTGGAGCGCTGGCCCTTTAAATACAAACTATCTAAACTACTTTATGAACTATTAGGGTACAAATACACAACTAGGCTAAATGCATCTAAGGCTAATAAAAGTGTGTTTAGTAAAATATGACCCCTTTTTAAAGAAGCTGTAAAAATGAAATTATATATTTATCAGAGTAATTTTATGTTCCACATAATTTTCCACATAATATTTCCACGTCTTGCTACTGTTTGCAGTGTTTCTCTTCTTATTGCAATCATCATAGTTTCATAATGAAGGAAAAACATCTGTATTTGTTAATGTATTTATATTTTCTGGTCTACAGTCAACCATCGGCCGCCATCAGTTCTCTTTACTTTATTTCTTCACTGACACAAACAAACCTGTCATGTAACCCCCAGTGGGTTTACACGGACTAATAATATTCTTAAACTCTAAAGAATTATTATAACCTCTGTAAAATGTCATGTCCTGAGCCCTGTTATTTCTCATTACCTTGTTCTGCAGCTGTACATGTTCAAAATGAGACAGAAATGGTTTATCTATTTGTTTTAATAAAAATTCACTTTAATAATGAAAAAAAAATCACTCGTGGCTTTGATTTATGAGTGGAAATGTATTGCATTTAATTGAAAATACACAGATGTGTACCTTGAGTATCACCATTCATTGTAAAAATAGTGCGGTGTTATTCTTGGTTCATATTATCCAGCCCTCCTTGTTACCTCAAGCGGCCGATAAATTAAATCAGCCACTGGTAGTTGCTTATTTTTAACTTGACTCTAAAAGTCTTTCCTCAGTGATTTGTTTCTAGAGGATTTATCTGGATGACACGACGGTTCACTAACGTTTCCCTCGCTCTTTTATCGTCAGGTGTGTCCTATTGCCTCTGCTGAGTGTGAAGCCTCCCCAGCAGGCTCTGTTCCTGCTGGTCGACTCCATCGACGAGGGCTGTCAGCTGGGGGAGGGGGAGCAGAGGTCGTCCCCTGGCTCCCCCAGGACCATCGCTGAGCTCCTGGCCAGTCATCATGAGTTCCTGCCTCCGTGGCTGCTGCTCATCTGCTCCGCGCGCAGACAGAACAAGGCCATCACCAAACTGTTCACAGGTAAATACTGAGTTCTTTTAAGGGCGTTGACACCAGTTTTGGTTCTTTTTTTTTTTTTTTTTTAGAGTATATTTATCCATCTGAACGGCAACAGCTGAAACTGAGTGGAATAATATGAGATCTTCCATGAGGGAAACCACCAGAAATAATGAGTTCAACAGTGTAAATGTAGTAAATGTGTGTCTAAATTCTCCTTTAGACATTTGGATATGACTAGGATAGAGTCTCAGGCTAATTGAGTTTTCCATGAATATATGTAGTTTCCATTATTCCATTTTTTACACATTTGATTTGGCTTTTTGACATAGACATGGGCCAGGAATGATGTCAAGTCAGGCAGCATTTTTCAGCCAATATATAAATTCTATGCGTTATGCAGTTTAACAATGCATATGTAACCTCAACCTAGTGTCTTTTCTGAACTGGATTTTACATGCACAGTTAATTAAACACTAGGGATGTAATTTCTACCCCTAAACATCTCTACATGGAAATAATAATAATAAGACATTAACTGTTGCACATTGCAAATTCACCACTTTTGCCAAAACATATAGATGTTCGTGGTTGAATTCAGAAGATTTCACTAAGAAATGTTCACGTTCTGGCATTTAATTCTGGTGAAATTTATTTTAAAACTATAAATCGACACAGTAAAAAGGATGTGATCCCAAATGAAACCTGCATGGTTCTGTTTATATATTTATATGTCGGCATTCTGCACCCTGCACGATTAGATTAGATTACATTAGATTAGATTGAACTTTACTGATCCTTTGGACAGAGCCCTCAGGTAATTGAAGTTCCAAAAGCACAACAACAGTGGATCTACACACAAGAAAATAGCAAAACAGTAATTCTAAATAAGAAAATGGTATTGGAAAAAAAAAAACCCAGACAACTGCACATTGTAAAGTACTAGTAGAAACAATAAGTATCATAATAATAGATAGATAGATAGATAGATAGATAGATAATCACAGCATAAATATTATAATAAGATGGTAACAATAATAGTCGTAATAATGTTAATAATAAGCAGCGGTAAGAAAACTAAATTACTAGCAGCAAGGAAAAAAAACATTGCAAATTGTAATAAACGACAAACATCCTAATCAACATTAAGGTCTTGTGACATTTTAAAACCTATATGTAAAAATAATACGTGACCTGAATCGCATGTGAAGTGATCTGATTTCATGAGACTCTGATTTATCGGACACCATTTGTACTTGTCAGTACAACTCAGAGGTTGTTTTCACTCAAAGGAAGCGTTTTTTCGGTGTTAATACGATACGTTTCACCTGAGAATGCAGTTAAAAATAAATCCCGCGGCGTTGCTTCATTCCCATCATAGATGTTCAGATTTAAGGCTTTCAGAAGGTTTTCTAACATTGCCCAGAGAGATTAGGGTCGGCGCTGCAGACCCCTGCAAGTACTGAAGCGCTGCGTTGACGTGCTGTGACACGGTGCCATACCAGCTGTTATTATCTGGTTGTCAGGCGGGCGGCCCACTCTGTGGCGATGAGCTGGCATCACATTAATCAAGAACCTGGCTGTGTGGGAGGAAGGCTCCTCCGCAGGCCCAAACTGCGATGTGTTCCCCCTCTACCTTTCCAAAACCACTGATTGTGGGAGCTTCTCTTGCCCTTGGCTCGCCTCGCAAAGCATTACGTAATAATATCCTTGCAGTCAAAGCAGCCCCCATGCTCAGGAGATGTATGATGTCAGGTTCGAAGCTGAACAGCTACACATTTCTTTCCTTCCTTTCAGTATTACAGTGCTGTGGTACAGTATTACAGGTTTTTTTTTTTGTAAACAGAATTTGAAGCTTTTAAAACTATTTTCTACGTGGTATTATTTACATCCAGTCTGTTATTTTACAGAAATGAAGCAAAACTGCCACATGGGAATAAAAAAAACCCTCTACTTGGACTTTTATGTAAAATAAATCAGCAGTTAAATGAATAGAATTCTGTATGATATTGTTCTGTTTTCATTTAAGGGTGATTCAAGGGAGGGTAACCTGGCAAAAAAAAAAAAAAGTCATATCTTGATGCTTCTTTTGTTTTGGAATACAGACAGATTCCAGACTGTGCTGGAATACTCTGATTGCATGGTTTAAATTGTAGTATTTAATAGTTTTTTTTAGCATACGATGACAAAAGTCCATAATTACCTTTTTATTTTTGGGTTTTTTGGTCCAAAAAATGTGACTTTCTTCTTCTTTTTTTTTTTTTTTTTAAAATCTGTTTTATTTGTAAAAAGTGATGCATACACATATTTACACAACCAACATTTTACACAACAATAGCGGACAACACATGTGACGTATACAAAGATTATTGGACTAAAGACGTCGTAGAAAATACACAGATCTGTGTATCCATAATTACCTTTCAACATTTTCAGGCTCAGGTGATCTGACAGGACATGAGACCTTCTGTGTTTCCACACTGTAGAAAATCTACACTATGACGCATGTTTCCGGCAGTTTCAGACAGATGGAAGGGTTAAATATATATGACTGACAGCAGTAATTACAGATCGCTGATTGGATTCTGTCAGATGGGATTCTATTGCTCCACTTTGTGTCTCAACAGGGGATTTTGGTAAAGTGGTTTCACATTTCCATATCAGCATGAACCAAGTCAGGTGGTCTGTATTTATATTCGGTTATTTGATTTGGACAGAGAAGAGAGAGTTGCAGAAGGAAAGAAGAGTATTTTTCCTTCAGATTTCAGCTGCTGCATTACATTAACAAACTATACTTTTACAAAACATGTGAATAACCTGAATAAATATGAACAACCTGAAATGTCTTAAGAGAAATTAATGTAATTTTACCAATATTCTGCTTGTTATTAAATGTTTTGTGTGTTTGTAATAGTTGTAACGCACATGTGTAAATGATAAACTGATAAATTGAGGCAGAGTAATATTAAAATTGCACTTGTTTGTCTTGATACATTTCAAGTTATATTCATATTTTTAAGGAAACTTTGTCGATGTAAACATTATCATAATATAATTTAACTTTTTTTCGCTGTTATTATTTTACTGGTCCAGCCCAGTTAAGGTCATGTTAGGCGGAATATGCCCCCTGAACTAAAACGAGGTTGACACCCCTGTCATAAGTGATAAAGTACTGTTATTTTAACATGTGTGGCTGCTGTGTTTTTGCACTATTTATTTATTCATTTTTAGTATTTTTCATAATAGTTGTTTCTGTCCTTTTTATTGGTTTATTGGATAGTGAGAATTGGATAAGTTTGTCATTAGCAGTGAACATTAGCTCAATAAAACTGTAAAAATGCATATATTCTTCTTTAAAATGACAGTAAAATTACATTCTACAGTGCAGTTGTCAGAATGGCTTCTTTATTTATCTTTGTGTTGAGGAAATCATCTTAGACTTAGTGAAACCTGCTGAATATTTTTTCCCAATTTAATAGTTTTTGGACTAATAGAGTCACATGATCAGTAGGTATAATAATAGTTACAGCTGTAATCATAATAATGATATTGTCAGATTGTCTGCTTCTACTTTCATTTATTTAACCTTTTGATACATGAATTATGAGAACCTTAGTTAAAAGATTTTTTTATTATTCCTCTTTAGGCATGAAAAATCGATTTTTTTTTTTTTAATGAGCCTTTTTTTTATTATTCATTTACAAGAAACATGTAAGTGGAATACTGTGCCTTAAAATGTTTTTTTTTTCCATAGTTTTCACAGCTAATCTGATGCTTTTTATCACAATTTAACATACTATAATGCTAGTTATTACCCACTTCATGGAGATAATGTATATATAAAAAAACCCTCTTTGTTTAAGAAAACAGTTAATCACAGTCAAACAAAAACCATCAACTGATTTACACTCAAACATGATACTGCAGATTAGGTTCATCAAGAACAGCAAACTTACAGTAATCACATGAATTGCAGTGTATGGGATGATGCAAAAGCGTCTACTGCGTTGGCTGATATGGAACTAAAACAACAAAACCCATGAATATATAAGAGAGCAGCTGTAGAATAGATGTGCACTGTCGTGAACACTACGCCTGAATGGGTTAACGATGACTTGTAGAACCCTTGTAAGATAAGAGGTCTATGACTGTGCACTAAACAGACGCTTCATATTATACCTTCAGTTGATTTAGCACGAGGAAAGCATTGTTATTGGACTGAGTGTAATGAGCCACATGGACTTGGACAACAACCAAGGCTTTTAGACTCATGTCCTCTGTCAGAATGGCTGTTATTTGTGTATCGATTGAGTATAATTTCACGTTTCAGCTCCGCGTCCCATTATCAGAGCACCTGTCCCTCATTATCGCCGCTGTTTGTGTGTTTACCTGAGCTCACGCTGTAGCCTGAAAGTAGGCTGGAAACGATCGGGTACAGCGCCGTGGGATTTAGTGAAATCTTAAGTGCGGGGTGTAAGTGCAGTTTTAGATCTGATCGCTGTTGATGGTGGTGTGGACAGGGGGACCGGAGGTTTGGGACACCAGAACCGGGCTCCGGAGTCTGTTGTGGGTGTCGTGCATCTAATTCAACAAACCAACTGTGATGCAAGCTGCCCACTTCATAATTGCAAAGATATGCCCACCCACTCTTTCCTGTCACATCAAAGCTTGTGCGTAGGTGCCTGTGGTGGATTAGATTCTGGATGGGTATCAGAGTGGAGTATAAAGCATCCTCAGTATTTTCCGGAACTTTGAGGCAACAGACAACAGCTGGAGACCGAGCTCGAGTTGTTTTGTAGTGCGTCAACAGTTTGCGTCAAACTGTATTTTCTGATGGAGCGTAGACCTAAATCGTCAGGTTTTATGTGGAGCAAGTTGAACGTGTGACAGGGTGCTCGCAGAGGTCTTCAAAGTCTTAAAAAGTCTGGAATTTTGAAATGTTGCGTTCCAGTAGGGTTGCAATTAATCAAAATTTTAATAATCGATTAATTTAAAAGCTAATCGATTCATCGGACAAACACAAAAGACTCAATTCTGGAAAATCGGTATTTAACCCATAGCAGTATGGGCTGCAGACAAGTCACTAATGATGACATACCACAATGGCTTTGGGTGGGGTGGGGCTTTTTTTTGAGGGGGGGTTGTCAGTTTTGAAAAAGTCTGGAACTTGTATTTGGATAAAGTCATAATCATGAGGGAATGTATGATGGAAACTAATGAGATTTTCTTATTTTAATACTTAAATGTGTATCTCTAACTTGCACCTGAGTCTTTTAGGCAGCTCAGTCATTGCCCATTTGCTGTTTCACCTCATGTGTTTCACCTTTTGAACTGTCTGTATGTATTTGTCTGAATTTCTGATAATGGCTGCCCTTTTCTTTCTTTTGGACCGTCTGTCCTCTATTTGTTTTCACGATCACTTAGACACTCGCCAAGATTTAGTCACTTTACGTTGCTTTACAATAAGTTTGAGACGATTGGAATATGGTTGGATGGAAATTAGATATTTGTTGCCTGTATTTCACTAGTGACGGACAGATTGAACACCACTTTGACTGATTATTTCAGTTTGTAAAGAAAATATAGACAAATTTCCTCGCAAAAATAATGGGATCTGGCCATCTGCTGATATTTTTCATTCATAACTTATTTATTTATTTTAATCACCAGTGGGCATTGATTTAGTTTGTAAATTATTTTTACTCGAATAGATGCACCGACAGATGGAACAGTAGATGTACAGTACCATGCACTAGTCCTAAAGTTCTAATGACCACACTTATTTGTCTGCATATATGTGAAGTATAAACAGCAGTAAAACCAAACGTTTCAGTGGAAAAAACAGCTTCTATAAACCAAGGTGGTAGTATTTAGTGCGACCTCCCTTTGTACTCGACCTGTCTTTAACCCTTTTATTTCCAACAATATGAGATTTATTGCATTAATTTTCTGATGTTTTATACCAGGTTTCATTCAACACATGACAGATGTTTGTAATTGTTTGTGCAGCTTCTTGTCATGGGGTCAGAGGTCACACTAAATAGTCACTTTAACCTTTCCACCCCATTTAGTTCCGTTTTTGTGCGTCTGTCAAGGCCGTGCACATATTTCTTGTACTTTCTTGTTGTATGGGACAAAAAGAGAACGAGGCATGAATGTGTTTGTTCACTTTAACCCTTAAAAACCAGCAAAGCTAAATTTGGCCTAAGACTTCTGCATAGTACTGTATTTATCTAATTGCCCGACACAAATATAGTAGCGTTAGAAACATTTTCAAGGTCAGGAACTTTGTGTCTTCTTTTATCAAACGCAAAAAACAAGAACTTGACACTGACATTATTCACCAGTCATGTCTTGAAAAACCAGTATCCGTCGCCCACTAGAACATACTGTGTTTTCCTTTGTTGTGTTTCATTAGATCCTTTTGAGTTTGTGCAGTGAGATGCTCCTGCAGATCTATAATAAGCCTCGGTGTTCCTCCCTTTTCTGATGCTTTTAGCAGCAGTGACTTTGTTTTGTCTACATTCAGTCTTCCGCTTTTAGTTCAATCCTGGAAATTCTTCTGCAAGACTGACCTTTTTTTTTTTTCCTCTCTCAGTCGGACGTAGACAAACTAACACACTCACCCCCATTACCACGTCCTCCATTAGCTTGTGTGACTTATGATAAAGACGGCAGGTCGATTCGTCCTCATTCATGCGGCACTGGACCTTAAATAGACCAAAGGATTGCAGAGTATTACACTGAGGCCAAGTGTCCCCTAAAAATACCTTCAGTATTGTTTACAAGTCACAGATGGCAGCGACCTGCCAAACGACTGCACTTTCATGCTCCATGCAAAGCCAAGTCTTATTTTATATGAACAGCCTATTTTGTCTGGGGTGGAGGTTGTGTGGGTTTCCCAGTATACTCTGGTCTGCGGTGATGGGAACTCTGTGGTTCCGTGAATATAGTGTCGATAAAGTTTGAGGAATGACCTTTAACCATGAGGCCATTTTGCAGAAAAGTTGCAGTACTGGATATTTTTATTGTGTGTTTGAGCTTTTGAAGACACAAATTGAAGAGTTAAGAGAATGATATTTAGCTTTTTTAAAAAAATGGAATTATGCATTTTCAAACATTTCCCTGTGCTCTACATAAACCGTAAATGCTCCGTTTGTGTCAGAATTCTTCATTAATTCAACTCCACAGGTTCATCTTCAACACTATTTCTGAGTAATGACACCAGAAAGGTGGTTTTAAGCACTGGTCCTTTAAATGCAAATGGCCACTTCACGCCCCACCCCCTCCTGGTTGTTGACTGTGTTGCTCTGTACTCTTCAACCAACTACTGAAATCAATCAATCAATGTAATCGACTCAAAGCTTGGACATATTTTCAGTTTTTACAACAACCGCTGCTGCTGATAATAAATAATTATGTCGGTGAAATGTTCATCAGAAGTCTGGACCTTATATACAAATGTCACGACGTAACTAGTTAGCAGGAAATATAACAGATTGTAGAAATCCACTAGATTTTTGTCCAAATTGATATAAATATAACTTTGCAGCAGCTGGAGGGTTCAGATTCAAACTGTATGAACTACTAGGATCCAAATACACAAATAAATGAACCACAGGCTAATAAAATAAAGTCGCCTGTGATTGCTGACACATAATATGGTCATCAGTTGGAATATTTTTTTTCTACAAGAGACCCCCCCCTCACCAGAGCAAAACTATGAATTCCTCTTTCCTTGCTCAACTGTTATTCCTTGTGTCTGTCTCAGAGAGGAATGTGCTTTGGGAAGTTTTCAACACCTCTGAGACCAAGCAGGAAGAAGGAGCCATTCTGACTTGTGCAGCAGAAAGCCTCACTCGCATCCGCTCGACTAATGCCTCACAAACAAAGACCGTTCTGTTGGTGAGGAGGAGTACAAGAATTTTGCAGAGTATCTCAGGCTGACTCACATTATTTGATCACTCAGTTCTGATTAACCCCACTCCTCCTCTTTCATCACCAACCAGAACTTCAGTCTGGAGATGCTAATAAGCACAGGTGGGACTCAAAACTCAAGAGATCGTCTATAGGATCGATACTTCTTCGCGTCCGGAGAAAATAGAAACAGCCCCCCC
>JAPSES010000002.1:3712956-3743305 GCA_029822895.1 Maxillicosta whitleyi
TACTTCTTCGCGTCCGGACAAAATAGAAACAGCCCCCCCCCCCCCCTCCCTTGCCTGTTTTACCCCCTCTGTGTGCTCTGCTACTGTAAGGCCATGATAGGGGTAGTGGAGTGGAAACACTTAGGCAGCGATTTTGGTTGGAAGCCGGGTAGAATCTGTGCCAATTTAACGAGGCCTCCAGCAGAAGGGAGGGCGAAGGAGAGGGGAACGAGGGCGGAGTGGAGGTGGGAGATGGGGGGTGAGGGGGGGCAGTGCTTTTAAATAGAAACAAGCCTCTCAGATATCTACTTTTTACTGCACTGAAATACCTGCAAGATTTAAGATCATCCACTGTAACCTAATAACTGCATAATAAACAAGAAATATACATTTAATACGTATTAAATTAAACACCTTATTATGTGGTTATGAATAGTTTCTGTCACTCCAATGCCCTTATTATAAAAATGTCCCATTCATTCTTTTTTGTAAATCCCTCACAGCATTTGATCCAGCCTTGTGTGTGATCTTTTAATCACGTGGAAGCATCACTCAACTGTAACGTGTACCATCTGCCCCGTATTGTTTGTGGGGCATGCTTGTCAAAGTCAGTGTTTCTATAGTATTAAGTATGTTAAGACCCAGTCTATGAACTGTTAGAGTAATGAAACATGCCCATGAGGACATATATTAAGGGAAATTAAGAATATACTCATAAATAATTGTATGATAAGGGAAGAATGGCCCTTTACCTGACTTTCTCTTAATATTGTACGTTATTAAAAGTCCCGCTATTCTAACTACTTTATCGCAGTAGTACAACTCATTATCATTGGTTTCCTCCTGATTTATATTAAAGTGTGCTGTAAACTTGGGAAAAAAAACCCTATTTAACACAAACCAGACGGTGTCAAACTTTTATTGCAGCCATCAAACTTGAGTACAACTTCGAGACCGGACACTCCTTACCACTTTATCTTGTCATGAATGTTAACGGACAAAAACTCTACCATGATCCAACACAAGAGTTTAGTGTAGTTTATGAATGTATTTTGTTGGGATATAAAAGAGGGGTTTTTACAGTGTCACCGATCACAGATAACATTCTAACCACTGACAGTCAAAGTGAGGTTCATGTTGATTATCACATTCCAATGGGTCCTGTCAGTGGGTGGGGAAGACTTGGCAGCAAGTGAGCATTTAACCTTCAAAGTCGACCAAAATGGCGGGAATACAAATATGAGCAATTGTGATTGTGATCTCCAGAAGGTGTAAATTGGTCCGTAAAAAAAAAAAAAACTCATCCCAACATACCCTCCACCCCCCCATTCCCTATTCTTGGAAAGAGATTAAAAATGTAATAAAATCTAAAAATACAAAATGAAAAGAAATTTGATAATAAAGTTTTTAGATCAAGTCAAAATCCAACTATTTTACCAACTGAATCCGAACTAAAACCAACTTTCAGTAAAATACATTTGTGTTAAGATCTGAGATTATCGGAGAGAACGGAAAATTGCGACTCAAATCTCCGTTCCACCGTGGAAGCGTCTCGCAACTAATCCACGAATACTGAAGTAGGATGACAGCAGATGACAGTGATAGAGCCCAGTTTTTAGGAAACACAAAGTGCAATCTTGTGCAAGCTGTATTTAGGATTTTGACAAAAATGCCAACACGAGCGAGGGATGAGGAAGAGCGGAGGAGGCGCGGATTTGTCGGCGGCGGTGCCAGTAGTTATAATAATATAGTAACACTGTGTGATTGGAGCCTTGAAAGATAATGGCTGCCATAAACAACCACATTCCTGCTCAGTGTTACAGCAACTCAGGGTAACGGCGAGTTCAAATAGGTTGATTTTCACTGTCGTAAAGTGCATTATTTTTTGCATTTTCTCCCCAGTTTTATGCTGATTTCTTGCAGTAAGTCATAGGGGGCACTTGGCATCTAAAAACGTATCCACTCACAACCACACATAAAAGCCCCTCGTTGTTATGAATCACAGCTGTAATTAAGATGGTTATATTCCTGGCTCGGTCTGAGGAATGTTATAGCGGAGTGTGGCGACTTTAAGAAGACACTCATCCTGCGAGGTATTTGACGGTGGAGGTTTACTCATTTCCTTTCTAAGATGACACATTGGCTCATTTACATTTACAGAGGTGGCAAAAGTACACACATTCTTTATTCAGGCAGAAGATTAAGAACATCTTTACAAATATGGACTCTGAAAATGTATTTATATATATAAAAAAAAGAGTCGTACTCTGCAAATATGCCTGAACGTCACATTAAATCATGCGAAGACAATTTAAAGCATTTGGAATAAATCAAATTTAAAGAAAAAAAAAATGAACAAAACCACTCTGAAAGTATGAACAAAGTGGCTACTGACGCAGTACCGTGGCACTAAATATCAGTTTGTCTGCTATCAGTGCCCTCATTATATCATGTCTAGACTGGTAACCTGTTACAGCCCCAAATGTGGCGAATAGGTCAGATTTAGTAGAGCTCAGTACGTAACGTTTCAAACTGCAACACGAGCCTCAGGTTCAGTTTCCAGTCAAAGTATTTTTTTTTTTTTTTCCCAGTAGATTTTCAAACTGGGGGGTTGTAATGCACTCAAGCTTGCCAAGTTTTTATAGATCAGGCAAATGTGTTATCAGGATATCATGCAATACCCTCAAATATCACAAATATAACTAAAAAAAATTAATAATAAACGGAAAAGCAACAATTTCTCCCAAAGTTTCGTTTTTCGATTAAAAGTATTTGCGCTGGCGAGAGGTAGTTTTTCAGGCGTTGCGAAGTTGGTAAATTACGCAACACAAAGACCTTTTTTCGCAAATAGAGTCATATGAATAAAATAAACGGATGTAGACGGACGTTACAACAGGAGAAGAAGAAGAGTTTTAAAAGAAACATGGAGTGGTATGTCTGGACACACCAGGAAACTGAATAATTTTATAATTTAATACGAGATAGAAGGTGTTACATTACATTACATTTGGCTGACGCTTTTATCCAAAGCAATTTACAGGGTATATATATAGACATGTATAGTATAGATATATAGAATATATCTGTAAATAAACACGCTGTGTTTATTGAATAACTTCTCGTGTCATCTCACGATAATGAATAAACAAATCATCGTCATTTGTGATTTAACGGAAAACCTTCTGTTTTTTTTTCGACATTTAGTGAATATCGATAAAGTTTTGCACATAAGCCTAATGGAAAAATGACTAATGGTGTTGATTTCCATCTATGGTTAGTTTGAGAGATATGACACATGAGAGATAAATATATATTATTGATAATATTTAATGGAGAAGAGCTGTGATTTAATAAGTTGCACTTCTTCCCACCAACGTTTGGGACATGTAAATGAAATGACTGTGCTGTTCTCCTGTGTAAGATTGTAAATTTAATTGCATATGTGGAATAAGTCACTAAATCACAGTCGCGGAGACAAAAATGATAAAGATATTGAATTAAAAGAAGATGTGTGGAGCAGCATCACCGAACACTATGGCGATGGTGAGGAGTGGAATACAGTTTGACACGTCGTGGACATTGGATGTGGACTCAGCAGACCAGAGACAGACGAGCTGTAGATGAAGTTCCACTTGGTGTCCAATCCATTACCGTTTCTGTCAAACAGCCTGGCATAAAAATA
Organism: Maxillicosta whitleyi; assembly: GCA_029822895.1. Taxonomy (NCBI): domain Eukaryota; kingdom Metazoa; phylum Chordata; class Actinopteri; order Perciformes; family Neosebastidae; genus Maxillicosta; species Maxillicosta whitleyi. The sequence goes on from JAPSES010000002.1 coordinate 3,716,618, forward strand.
TCCCAACCTTTCACAACTGTCGCACACTCACATCGCTGTCGGTGTAGATAGTTTAGATTTTTTACGTTTTTTTTTTTTTTTTGTCATGTCTTTATCGTCCAATCCGCATACATGAAAACTAGACCTGCAGGATATAAGGAAAACCTGACAAATTTACCAAGTGAAATGGCGATACATTTTTAATCGCAGTATTTGGTGCAGATTAAACAGCTGGACCTGATCTGAGGGTTATTGAATGTAAGATGGGGCTTCATCTGATTGGTCACATGTTCATGTAAAAAGCCTAATGTTTCTTATTTATCTTACACTGGTCTACTTTTTTTTTTAAGAAATTATTTGCTTCATAGATTAAATGTGATAAATGTTACATATTTTAATAAGATTAATCAGAAAACAAATGACAAAAATCCTGGTTTGCAGATGTTTCCAAGGTGTATGATAAAAGTGTTATTACTTGTACATTTTATAGAATAGATTTATAAAAGTTCCATTAGATAGAACCTGTAAAGTGAATGTATTGTAATGTGCAGACTAGGGCTGTAACTAGCAATTATTTTAATAATCGATTAATCTGTAGATATTGTAATAACTATTTGATTCATTGGATAAACACAAAAGACTTGGGGTATAGTTAGCTAGCGCTAGCTTGCTACCTAGACTGGTTATGGTTAGAAACTAGCAAACTCTTCAACTAGCTCTGGTTATAGGCTATCAAACTAGCGTTGTATTAGTTCCAGTCAATGATAGATACTGTTAGCTAATAACTAGCTAGCAGGCTAATGTAATTACAGCACATAGGCTAATTTACGGTAGGTTTACATTATGATCCCTGTGGCTACAGCAGCCAAAACGTACTACGCTGTGGGATTTTAGTCGTTTTTTTTCTCTCCATATTCAAGTTTTGTTTTTTTACATAAACAGTGCACTGCGTTTCAGTCAGCCAGTCAACCTGAAGCCTCAATGTTTTGAGGAGCAACGTACGAGCATGCCTCAATATTAACACGCTCAAGACCCAACAAATCAACTGCTGAATTCATTATCAACTGTTTTAAGACTTTATTTGAATGGATTTAGTTTATTCATCATTGCAGCGCTAGTGCAGACAGTGTTTGTAGTAGATTATCGTAGCTCTGAGACAAATATTCCTTTTGCGAAAAAAAAAAAAAACATTCTCTCATTAACACTCGAATTTCCCATTTTGGCCATATCTTGGAAACTTCAGTCAACCACCATTTTTGACTTGGATTTTTCTTTATCTGCGACTCACACATGGTGAAATGTCACTACTTTTACTCTGGAAGCCTTTTACTTTACTTGTGGAACAGTGTTATTTGACAGTGAAAATATGATCTGAAATCTGGACCGTGATGCAAAAATGAAAATACTCACTTTTGAGAATGTGATGAGTAAAAAGCGGTGCAGAAATTTGTTAGAAATGAAAGAGTAGTCAGATGAATTAACACTCAAATGTGGCTGAAAAGTATTAACTTGTGCCTCAAACTAATCAGTGAGTCTGCCCGCGTGCCCTCAGACTTAATAGATGTAGTCGCTACAGATTCCAGACACTGTATAATAAAAGCAACACTTTCAGGAAATTATGCGACTGTGAGGTGGGTCTGTGTTTTTGTTTCCTGCTCTGTCCCTCTGGAGAGCGAGTATCCCCTCTTCAAGGACCCGGACCACATCTTCCACCTCCACTTTGCCCATGAATAGAGCTTTCTTTGCCCACCTACCAAGAGCGCGAGTTGATTTACCACCAGTGATCACAAATGAAAAGAGCAGCCCTGTTTAAAGTGTGCAGCCTCCTCCACCTCTCAGAGCCGCTCTTTGTCCAGGGGCCTGGGGCTGAATATGACACAGGCCTCGCTCGCCCCTTCGCTAAAGGTCAACTAAACCCTTAACATCTCTGTGGATGTGCTGCATGTGTCTGGTTTTTTTTTTTCGGTCAAATGTAAGACCTCAGTGGAGGCAGCGCGAGAACTTCTGGCCAACTGACAACACAAACACGGCCGTAAAGCTGCAGAGACAGTTTATTTCTTCTAGGCTGTGGAATGCTCGCTTAAGGAAAGACAAAGATGGCTCTTCTTACAGACGCTCCAGTAAATGACATATTGTGACATCATCATCATCAGTTCGGTAGATTCTCAAACTTTTATTCCACTTTTTAAAGACAATAAAGCGCCGCAGAAGAGGAAGCTCGGGTATAAATAATCATGTTTACTGCCATTATCTTGTCTTGACTGGGGAAGAAAATGCTTAATATCAAAGACATACTTGCAGCTCAAATGCATGTTATTGAATACACATGAAATACTTACTCAGATAAATGCATTTAGGCAGTAGCAGTAAGAGACTGATGTCATTGTTTTTATTTCCTCTCATCAGTAAAATCGAGAATATATGGTAGTCTTTTATCCTAGATTAAATTTTAGGCAGAATGTCAGCAAAAGGTACAACATGCATTTATTTAGTTTCATTTCTAACAGTTAAAATATAGTTTTACATTGAGGTAAATGTTATTTTATTCAACATTTTTACTATTCCATTGTCATGCATGCCCACAAATTGCTTCAGCAGTTAGTTTGACTTGATTTTACATAACAACATATATTCTAATATTCATCTTGTTCTGATGATATATAATAATTTTCAACTACATATACCCATTTGGTTTCTACAACTCTCACTCAGCAAGAAAAAAAGCCTATATGTCTAAAAGAAATCAATTTTGACATCTGACGTGAACATTGTTATATTATAATAGTGTAATATTTCCAAATCAGCAGGAATGAGAAGTTGATGTCAATTTATTTTCTATTAATGGTGGTTTTGCCCTTTAAAATCAACCCTAAATCAAAAAAAAAAAAAAACATTATTCCTCTTTCTGCAGAAACACAGTACATTAATTAATTGTAACACTCATTTCCCAGTTTTATATGGCAGATAATTTTGATAAAGAAAGTGCTTTATATATCATGTTCTATCTGCCGTTAGCATAAATCTTCCTTTGGAACATTGGTTAAAAAAAAAAAAAGAACATTGAATTTTTTTACCCATATTACCACACTTCTCGACCGAAATTTGAAAATACACGATTTTGAAGACTATTAGCAAAGTCCCAAAAACAGACGAATTTGGACATTTCGAAAGAAAAAGCAGATGTGGGATATTTCTGAAGCGGCAAATTGAAAAAACCCTCTGATTTTTACTTTCAAAGAACTCAAGTCCAGCCCGTTTAGTCCAGAACGGCGTCCGTCACCGGGCTGACGCATATTAAACCGAACAACATTAAACCAAAGAGCACGTTCAGCTAAAGGCCCCTGATACAAAAACATAATGAAAGCCCTCGCTGTCCTCTCTCCTTAGAGTTTTTTGGTATTGATTGTCTCTCTCTGCCTCGATGGCTGAGTAACAAGAGCAAGGACGACATATTTAATTAGCCCCCTCCCTCCTCCCCCCGCGGGTCTAGAAATTGGCTTACACAGACAAGCTGATTTATGTCCATATTCATGTATAAGATGTCGTCTGTGAGGCTGCATGTTGAGCCTCACTTTGGATGAGCTGAAGACCATAATCCTCGCTGAACACTATAATTTACCACCGTGCAGTCTGACAGCCGGGCAAATTACAGGTCTACCGTGTCTGTATCTATAACACCTTGGGTGCTGTACTGCAGTAACATGACTCTGACTATGGCGGACCAACACGCTGGCCTCTTTCATTCTGAGGTGATGCCCTTTGGTATGTGGCATGCCCCTGCCACATTTTTATGGACCTTTTTTTTTCTCAAAGTGGCAGCACAGAACAGGACTTGTCAGTTTTTGCTTTAATTGACGGGTGGTTTAATGAAGTACTAATTTGACTTTAGTAACATTAAATGCAGTGGAATTCCTGGCACGTTTTTTTTTTTTTTTTGTCTGGTTTTATTGTAGGAGTGAAGGACTTTTCAGGGTAGGTTGTTTTTTTTCTTCTTCTTCTCAAAATACCGAACTCTTTTGACTTGCATGCCAGGGATGACTTTGCAAGGACCTGATTCCACTTGAGTTTTCTAGTGCCAAATGGGCTGCGTGGACATAACTCCGTGAAGTCAAAACATTTCCAGACCTTTCCGCCGCTGCACGTCGATGGCAGATAACGGCTTGTTTGACTCGATGGCTAATAAAACGTGACTGACATGCTAGACTTAGTCGTCAGTTGCGCAGGTGAATGGAAACATGTGTTAGTACGGTTCAGGGAAGTCATCGAGAGGTCAGGCGGTGTAATGACGAAGGAAAAAAAACACATGAGAAGAAATTTTGGGAAACTTGAGCCTTGTTCAGGCAGGAACTCTGAGCGTTACAGGGGTTTTTATGCCACTATGAGAACCAAAACCCGGCCGCTTTGAAAACCATTACCCACTTGATTTTTTTTTTTTTTTTTGAAATGTTGAAATCCAACAGTAATTTTACAAAATCACAAAATGAGTGTTACCGACTGCAAATTCAGTGTTTATAACCAGGTCCAGACTTTTTATTTGTTTCATTTGTTGCAGAAGAACCATGAAACGGGCCTCATCTGGACATGAAGCTGCATGTTCATTTATTGTTGAGGAACGTGTAGAAAATCATTCAAATTCCTAGTTGTTGCAGTGTTAAAACATTCAATTCAAGCTTAATGAAAATCAGGTTTTATTGGCCAATTTGTGCACAAAAAAGGAATTTTACTTCAGCTGAACTTTTGCTTTGATTAAAAGAAATAGAGTAAAGAAAAGGCAACTGCAAATAGTGTAACGCTAAATATTAAACAGAACAATAATAGTTCAGTGTCAAAGGGCAGATCTGACATTTCCAATCCACTGTACAGATGTACAGAGTAAAAATAGTTTTCATAAGTGATGTTTTGAAGAAAAATGGAATGTGTTTCCTATTTTCTTTGTAACTCTCTCTTTCGTAGCTGCATGCTGAACAGAAGGGTGCCATAATTTTCATTAAATGCATTCATAACTAAAAATTCGTCTCTAGTTTTAAGGAGCATTTGTATCAAACTCATATTTTCTCGAGTTCTGCAACTTTTTTTTTCTCCGGTGTAATTAAAAAAAAGTCTCTCATGGAGCCTCAAGAGACTCAGAAGCAACAAAAATAAGAAGAGATCAGATAGAAAGTTTGTTCGGGTTAGGGTTATGAAAAAGCATTTTTATGAGTGGATATTATTTGGGTTTGAATAGTTAATAGAAGGATCTTAAAAAACATTAAATACATGCGATTACATCTGCGTAAAACAGAGTTTGAATAAATGAAATGTTTGTTTGTTTTTTAATTGTATGTGTAAAGAAGAAGAATCTTATAAACAAATGGGAGCAGAAGCAGAAAAAAACAAACATTACACAATAATGAAAAGTAACTCTCACTCACATAAGGCACAGGTGTCAATTACGGATAAATTTGGTTTAGTTTATCTTTGTTTTAGTGTAAAAAAGTAAAATTATACTTAAAAATCTTTACATTTACAAACCATCTTTTTGCAAATCATGTGAATAACCTGAACAAATATGAACAACCTGAAATATCTTAATAGAAATGAGTATAATTTTACCAACATTCTGCATGTTAGTAAATGTTTTGTAGATTCATTGTGATCTGTACGTTATAATGTACATGTGAAAATGAGAAGCTGAGACATAATACTGTTAAAATTGCATGTTTTTTCCTTCATGTTCATGTTTTTTAAAGGACAGTTTGTAGATGTAAACATTTTCATAATGTAATTTTACATTTTTCACTCAAAACATAGTGAAAACCTTGGAGTTGAGGTTATTTATAGGTCATTATTTCTCCTGATCCGGCCGAGTTCAGATCATATTTGACTGTATGTGGCCCCGAACTGTTTGATTCTACAATGACCCGTTACATTACTAATCCACCTGGCTTCATTAATGACGTCCTTGTTAAAATACTTCACCTGAATTGACGCCACTTCAGTAGAACGGCCCCTTTAACCCCTCAAACCAACGGAATAATAGTAAATACCACCAAATCTGTTGGTAAATGGAGTTTATACTATTTACGTACTGTCGGTCCCGTTTTAATCTTTTTTTCCTGGCGCGGGTGGAAAAAGCTTAACACGCTGTTATTTCAGTTCTATTGGAATTTTTTTTTTCACTTGGATGAAATTTCCAGTCATCTGTGCAGCTGCGAGAAGCTCCCTGATATATAGTGACAACTCTCTGGGTCCGACCATCCATTATGCGACGCAGCGAGTGAAGGCGCACACATGTGACCAGGTGCAGCGTCTTATGACTCAGCCTCTTGTCACCGGCGTAATGAGCTCCTGTCAGTCACGATCGCAAGCTCAAACGCAACTTTTTTTTTTTTTTTTTCTCTGAAGTCGCCGGAGAGAAAGTAAATAATTTTCGGCGTCGTTCTGCAGAGATGGTAATGTGATGGATGTTTCATATATTTTAATACAGCTGGTTTGATAGCTCTGTCTGAATGCACCTTTTTTTAAGGCCAGCCAGGTCGTTTGAGTGTTTTCCCTTTTTCTGCCCCTCCCCTCCCGCCAACGCCGCCGTCACCGCCTTATCTACCCACCACAACAGGTTTGACTGGAAGCGTTCTCACATCCTCATCTGAGATTCAACAACAGGCGTGTTTGGACTTGGGCGCTGTCTTGCGTTTCACCTCTAGCTCAACGTAAATTAATTATTATAGAGTAATCATTTCGGCGTCTTGCTTGGTGGTCGTTTAGCGCGTTGGGAAGTATTTACGTGACACCTAAAACACAGCTGTTGATCTGAAATGTATTTCTGTTGCAGGAGTTATCGCTGCACAGTTGAATTGGCGTCCTTTTAGAAACGAGCCTCCTCAGTCCAGTTTTTTTGTGTGTTTTTTTTGTCCTGTCTGTGAATGAGATCATGATGAAAACAGGAGGTATTTTCCGCGTTCGCTGTAAAAGTACGTGTTTATATAATCAAACGACAATTCTTTGCAGATAAATTAGCATCTCATTGAAACCAAAGCACCTCAGTCTTTTTTTTTGTCTGAATGAGATCATGATAAGACATGTTTTGTTTTCTTCATATAATCAACGGTGTTTTCACATAGCAGTATCTGTGCAGTTTAATAATCATCCAAGCCAAAACTCCTCAGTTGTTTTTTATTTCTTACTCTTATGTGAATGCAGTCATCATAAAACAATGTGATTTTTAGTATTTACATTATACAGCAACAGTATTTTTTCAATAGTAGTATTTTTTTTTTTGTTAAATTATAGCCTCATCCAGACCAAAACCCCTCATTGTTTTGGTTTTTTTTGTTTCATTTTGATGAAAATGAGATTCTAAAATGTATTTTCTCCCTTCAAAGTACAAATTAAACTGTTCATGTAATCCAAAAGGATATTTGCATAGTATTTTTGCACAGTTTAATCAGTGCCTCATCCAAAGCGATATTCCACAGTCTGTTTTTTTTTTTACTCTAGTGTGAATACAATCATCATGAAACAATGTTTTCTCCATTCACAGTAGAAATTAGAGTATTTATATTATACAAAAGTAATTTTTTTTTCAGTTTGATGAGTATGAGATCATTGTAAAAATGAATTTTCTCCATTCATAGTAGAAATTATAGTATTTATGCATAGTAGTATCTTTTAGAGCCTCATTGTGCCGGTCCCAAGCCCGGTTGTGTCAGGAAGGGCATCCGATGTAAAAAAAAAAAAAAACCTCTGCCAAATAAACATGCTGTGATTCGCTGTGGCCACCTCGAAAGGGAAAAAGCCGAAAGAAACCATCATCATCATCATACATAGTTGTATCTTCTCAAAGTTAAATTTAGCATCTCCTCCAAACCAGAGCTCCTCAGTTTTTTTGTTTGTTTTTTAGTTTGATGAGAATGAGATCATTGTAAAAAATAAATTGTCTCCATTCACATTAGAGACTAGACTGTTTATATCACAGGTGTTCAACATGCGGTTAACGGGCCATTACCGGCCCACTTAAGGGTCCAGTCAGGCCCATGGGATGCATTTGAGAAGTGCAAAAATAACACTGACATTATTCAGGTTTCACCTACAGACCAATTCAATCTCCGGTAAAATACCATCATAAAAACCTATAAATAATGACAAATACAAGTACTTTTCATTTTAGTGTAAGAAGTTAAATTATATAAAATTATTTACATTTACAAACTGTCTTTTCACAAAAATCTGAATAACCTGAAAAATATGAACAACCGAACATGTTTTAAGAGAAATAAGTGCAATTATAATAATATTCTACATGTTATTAAATGCTTTGTGTACTTGTACATCCACTGTGATCTAATGCACATGGATAAATGATGAACTGAGGCAAAATATTGATAAAATTAGTTGTTCATGTTCACATTTTTAAGGAAACATTTGTAAATATTTTCATAACCTAATTTACCTTTTTTTTTTTGCTGTTATTATTCCTGGTCCAGTTAAGACCATATTGGGCTGATTGTGGCCCCTGAACTATGTTTGACACCTTTAGTTTATAAACTCCACAGTTTTACTAGAGCCTCATTAAAACCAAAGCTCTTTTTTCTTTTTATTCCCCCCGTCTCTGATATGAATGAAATCATGATAAAATATTTCCACACCTCACACTAGAAAGGGTATATTATTCTGCTAGATTTGTATTTTTTGTAGTTAAATTAGCACCTTATCCTAATTAAAACTACTCTGTCTTTTTTTTCAGTCTGGTTAAAATGATATCATCATAAACTAATGTGTTTTCTCCGTTCATTAGAAATGATCCCGTTTATATTCTCCAACAATAGTATTGTTCATAGCGTCTTGGCGCACTTTCAGTCTTTTTTTCCCCCTTTGATTTGAATGTGATCACGATAAAATGCGTTTTCTCTGTTTACATTAGAAATTACAGTGTACATTATCCAACAACAGTATGTTTTGCTTTGTATTTTGCAGTTAAATTTGCGCCTCATCCAAACCAAACCTCATTATTTCACTCCTTTTGTAAATGATAAAACACGACACACCTCCTGTACTCCGTTTAAAGTAGAAATTAGCGTTTATATCATCAACTTGCAGTATTTTCCAATGCTAAAATGGCAGCACACTGACTGTTATTTGCAGACCATTGGAGCTGACTCTCATCCACATACTTGTGTTGGCGCTCTCATGTTTTTGGAGCAGGGAACTCTGCAGCTGTCGAACAGACGTTTGTCGAGCACGGGTTTACTGGAGAGCTTGAGGAGAGGGCAGCGCGGCTTGGATTTCTGTTTTCTTTTCGGATCCGATGACTTAAGATGGTGTCTCTGCAAAAAAAAAAGGGAGCTGAATCTGATCCTGAGACTGAAGCCCAGGCACCGATAGGCGGGAAAAGACCTGTCGATGAGCTCGGACCTGGGCTTGTTCGACACATGCACGCACGCACGCCTCGTTTGTCATCTGAAAAATTAATCTCGAAGGCAAACAGTCCCTCTTTTGTACACGGGTCTCTGTCTCTGGTGGCTGGTGTCCAGTTCCGTAACGAGCAGCAGCTGGCTCAGAGGCCTGTAGTCGGGAGCCGCATCCCTCATCCTGATGAATGTGTCATTTGTTGCTTGTTTATCCATCGCTTTTGTTCAAACTCTGAACTATCCCCTCACACTCGCATTAATACTTCGAACACAATACTCAAGCCTCGGCGTGTGGAGCCAGCCCTTAAAGCGGCGCAAAAACCCTCGGCCTCCTTGAATGTCGCGGTTTGAAAAAGAAAGAAAATTGTTCTTGGAAGGAATCGGAGCGTTCGTAGCCAGCCAGAGTCATTGCATTCTTGTTTGGTGCTTAATAGTAGTTCCTGTTACACCACAATCATCAAATGCAGGTTGGACGACTTTACCCCTGTGGTTGTTTTTAGTGCTTTATCTGCAGGAATGATGCCATGACCTCACATTTGACATCCAAGCCTTATGAAGTGATGTCTGCTGATGACTAAAGTGGAAATTGTAGGTCATCTCTTACCATGAGCACGAACTGAAAGAAAAGGTCTTTTTTGGCATGTTCTGACTGGAGGCTCTGGCTGCTTCTGTCTTTCTTCCCCCCCCTCTTTGCCCGTAGACATAGGTTTTTAAAAAGCTTTTTTAGACTCAGACGTTATTTCACGGAGCTGCAGTCGAATGTTTTGCCTCCTCCTTCCTCCTCCAGCCTTTTCTACTCACTGTATCTTCATAATTGGCGTGTCAGCGACCATGGAATGTAGAAGAAACTGTTTATCATAAACTTCAGCACAGAAGCATTTTTCTTTTGTTCCCCTGAGAAAATATTCATGATAGACTAACATCGACAGAAGTGGCCTGTAATGCAAGCGGTGTTTTCCTCAGCGAAATGAACAATTTTAAAGTCAACTTCACAAATAGATATTAAATGTCACACTTTGCAGGGGTCGCGCGCTGGATGAAAAATAGTTTTATCTTTTAGGCCTCCTGAAGAGTGTTAGTCCTGGTTATTCCCCTCTAATGGCCTCTTCCCCCCTTCTCAGCAAGTGGGTTTCCTGTCCCAGCTGGAGCAAAACCAGAATGTCCAAAGAAGGACTGGGTCCAGAAGGAGGAGGAGGACCAGGAGCACTCAGTGACATGAGAACCTCAGAAAAGCACAAACCCAGGCCGCGATCCCATCAGGCATACAGATGTTTAGATTGTTTTGGGTTATTTTCAGCGTCTGCAACTCAACAGACATGTAAACAAACAAATAACCCTTACCAAAATGACAAAACAGAAACAAGTAAGTGCATATGTATGTGTGCTGCTGATAGTAAAAGTGGACGCAGCTACATGTCTAAGGTGATGTTCACACTAGTGGCTTCTCTGTTGCGACTGGATAGCTTAGTGGTTAATGCCGCAGACTATGGTGCGGAAGGTTGCCAGTTTGAATCCCAAGTGGGCCCTTCAAGCTATACATGCCTTGTAAGTCACTTTGGATAAAAGTGTCAGCCAAATATAATATATTAATATTATTGGATATTTGCACAAAATTTACCGATATTTACTAAATGTCGAAAAAACAGTAAGTGCGTAATATCGTTTTTTCCATTTTAATTCACAAATGCGAGGATTTGTTTATTTATTATCGTGAGATGACATGAAAAGTCATTCTATGAACATGACTGCAAACATAAACATGTTGATTTATACATATATTCATTATTATTATTATATATTTCACTTCTATCCTGTGCTAAATTAAAGGATGACTCAGTTTCCTGGGATGTCCACACATACCGTACCATGTTTCTTTTAAAACTCTTGTTCTTCACTTGTTGTAACGTCAGTCACATCCGTTTTTTTTTTTTATTCACATGACTAGTTTCAGAAAAAGGTCTTTCCATCGCAGTTTTGTGATATACCAATTGTACAACCTCTTGCTAGCGCAAAAACTTTCAATCAAAAAGTGTTTTGGCGGAATTGTTGTTTTTTTTCTTAGGTAAATTTTAATTGAACAATTTATAGTCACGCAATTTAAGGGTCAATGGAAAAGAGACACTGATAGTTTTTTTTTTTTGTACATCTAGAATCTGCACTAATCTGGCACGTTAATATTTCTTTAAGAGAGACTTTTGGAAATGCTGCTGGTCTGGTTGTAGGTAGGAAACACTGAACCGGGTTGGTATCGGTGTTTGAACCCCTTGAAAATACTTTAATTTCAGTGGGTTTTTTAAGGTCTGAAAAGTGTGTGAATTTTGGTTTAAGTGCTTGCGATTATAACTCTGTGATGTGATTTATGAATTTATTACACATATTAGATGGTGTTCCAATGCTACTTACAGAGATGCGATTTTGAAAAATAAATCTTTGTCAGAAAAGAAAATTAGCGGCTGTTCTAAGGTCAACTCCAAGTACATTTTTTATCTTAATCTTTGGCTCGGTGCCGGTGTGCCTGAAGAACGCCAAATGGTTTCCCTTTTTTGGGTAAAACCTTGTGTTGTCCTTTATTTTCTAAACTTTTTCCTGTTGTAAACATACTTTTCTACTTTTATAGCATATTGCAATGTGATTAAAAAGTGACAAAAACAATCATGAGTCTATGCTGATATGGTGCCGTGCTGGAAAAAGTTCAAAATGTTTAAAGTGCTTGAATTCAACTTTGAAAAATGTGTATGAACCCGGACTGGGGTTGTGTTGTCTTCTGGATGGACAGAAACAGCCACTTTTGGAAGTGTTGACAGATATTTGTGTTTGTGGACTGATTGGATGTCTTCAGTCATTATTGCGTCCTAATCTGATTCGTCGCAGTTCCGTCACTAGATCAGTTTTAGAAAACTGGGCCGGGGTATCAGCTGTTAAACATGAATTACATGTCTGTCGTTGTCATCTCCATCAGCAGCTGTTGTGTGGCTAAATTCTGCATATTTTCATGCTGCTACTGACGACATTCACGAGGCAACCTGTGGTTTTGAGCAGTTTGAGAGAGTTCTTGTGTTCGGTGATGGTACCAGGACGATGACGCACATTATAATGTGCACAGACTATTTCTGAGACTTTTACAAAAACACTTATGTAGACAGATTATTCTAGTATAATGTTGTAAAATAATATTTAAACACAGACTTTCTCTAAAAACAGGAGAATGAATGAAGGAGTATGTCATATTCCTGTGTGCCTTTGTGATTACATCAGCAATAATGGTGCAAATTAGCTTAAAAATGCATTGGCTAATCTCAACAAGTGACCAGATTCCAATGCAGCACAAATGTCACGGTTATCAGAGTTCTCATGCATCCTGGAAAACCTGGAAAATGACACAAAAAAAAGGTCAAATGTCTGGAAACGGTTAAGTTATCCTGGGAAATCATTCATCCTGCTCTCGTCTCCTTTTGTGCCTGAACTGAGATGAAACAAAGGAAGTAGTTTTTCTGTAATTTATTGATAATAATTTTAGAGGAAGTACAGGAGAGAAAGTAAGAGAGAACAGAAAGTTGAGTTTGGAAACATCCAATTGTGGACACCTGTGTTTTCATTAGGTATTGACTGCACATCAAATGTGTGACTAATAAACATAGAGACAGTCTGGGTAAATGTAAGTTACAACTGTAGAAAAGAACACATCCAAACAATGAGGGGGGTGCAGGGGAATGGGTTAGTGTAGGATGTGATTAGTTATCTGTGTATTTTTTGTACAGCAGTGTTCATAAATGTGTGTGGTCCCTATTAAATAAACAAACAAATGAATAACTTGAGTCTGTAGCAGCTAAAAATGTCCTGGGAAATAATTTCAGGTAAAGAGTGAGAACTTTGTATGTAATTGCACATGTTAGAGTGTTAAATATTAATATTCTATTTAGGGTATTTTTACACTGGGTATGCGGATCCGTGTTGTACCTGGATACCTGGTACCTTTCCCCCAGATGTTGCGTTTATAAGCACGTAACCCGACCCCTGTTAGAATATAAGTGGGTGTTACACGGCCAAAGCAGTAGGTGACGGTGTGGAAGGAATTCTATCGCTATCCAACAAACACAGAAGTCAGAAGAAGACAAACCATTATGTCATCAAACAGCGACTGATCTGTTCATTTGTAAAACTGTAAAACCTTCGTTGTCCCTGATGTATCGTCGATTGGTTCGGTTGATAAGGTGAGCTCCGAGGCTTTTTCAGTAGACTATAGAAATGCCGCCTTTGGTCTCGTGGTGATTAGGTCATGTCTTTTTCTCGGGCACGGATCATTATAACACCTCAACATATCGTACTGAAGTCCACGCAGTCCACACCCAGGATTAGCTTCTTATGCCGCATTTCCACCACGTGGTACCGGCGCGACTCGACTAAACCTTTTTGCGTTTCCATTACGAAAAAGAACCTGAAATCTGGTGTCCGGTACTAGTTTTTTGGTATCACTTCCACCATGGTTCCAAGCGACACTAAACTGTGACGTATAAACACTGCAGACACTGATTAGTTGGACAGTTTTCTCTGTAACCAGATGTTTTACGAAACACATATACAGAAGTTGACAGTAAATATAGCGGTACATTAATCCAGATGATGACAGCCCAAAACTACACCATGGTCGGTTGACGAGATTCAATCTTTGGTGGAAGACGTTAAAATTCAGACGAGAAAACGTGCAATGAGCGAGTTTTCAGCAACTCTCTGAGCCGACGACACAGAAATAATGCGCCATATTGGAAGTCGAGTTGGTTCCACTCAGATACGGAACGGTTGCATTCATACTGATAAAATAAATCAGACTTCGCGGTCAATCCTACTGGGAAACAGACTCAGGTACGGTTTGTGAAAACGCCCTTTTAGCACATATAGTATTGTAAAAGAGTTGAATGTCTGTATTAAAAGACCAAACTAACATTTAAAACTACAAATATTATTTTGACTGTAAGCACAAGAAAAACACAAGACAGTGTAAGTAAAGGGTGATTAAAGGGTTAAAACTCTGATAAAAGCACAATAGACATTTGACCATTTCACAATAGACATGGAAATTTGACCTTTAATGCTTGAAATTAGAGTCAGAAAAGTGCACAGAGAACAGAAATGCGTATTAGAGTAGTGGCTTTAAGTGGTTCATTTTCTGAAACGTCAAAGAACTCATCTATTAACTCATGAAGAGCCATTATAGTTATTTTCTACACTGTGTCAAACAATTACCTGTAGAGTATTTGAGGCAAAGCTCTTAAAATACTAAATTTGAGGTGTGTTTTTTTTTTTTTTTTTTTTTTTAGCAGCGCCTCTGTGCTTTTACGTCTCCGGTACGACTGTTGCCTTTTCTCACGTGGATCTGACTCTTGTGAAGTGGGTGACTCCCCCAGTTCTGTGGGAGCTGAAACAGGAGGTCATGAAGCTGCAGAGAGAAAAAACGGGTGAAGGGGAGGGTAAAAAACACACAGACGGAGAACAATGACAGACTGGAAGCGCGTTGGGGTCATTGAGTTGTTGTAACGACCGGGCAATTATGCAATAGATTGTAGGAGAGTGATGCTCTACGGTTTTATTAGTTGAACTCTTTGTACAGCTGCTCCTTTGTCGTGCATTAAATAACACCTGGAGGCATTAATACACGGAATGAATCAAACATCGGATCTGTTTTCAGAGGGAGTTTTATTATTCTTCACAAACTTCTCGCAGGGTTTTGTCTCAGTGTCAAAGCCAAATAAGACACTGTATTTGCAGATAAATAGCTCGCGCATGTCAAAATGAAACCGTAATCCGAGTCTGTCAATCCTTTTTCAACACGACGCTCCTGCAAAAACAATACACGCATGCAGCACTTGAGTTACTTCCGTCTTAAGTATATTGTTTTACCGTTTTACTTTCTCATCTACTCATAGTTCAGTGAAAACAACACAGCAAGGCAACAAATGTTTTTGCACTTTTTTGTAAATTTTTTGAATAAATTAAAGTGTTTTTTTTAATTGAGGATGTATAAAAAGCACAATGCACCACCAATAAAAAGGAAATGCCTGAAGTAAATTAATGTACAAAAGAAGATCATTTTCAGTGTTGGTTACACCTTCGAAAAAGGTGTGGGAAAAAGTTCAATACCTATTTAATCCCACCCTTTTTTTGACTTAGCATTTGCTTTTAGCATGTTAGCTGCACTCGGTCATCAGGTTTTTTTTTACATTTATCTTAATTGTTTTGACTAAACTGTTTAAATATTCATGGTATTTATTTTAGTTGCGCAGAAAGCAGTTTTATGTACTTTTTCATCCAAATTCAACAGTCACAGAAAAAAAAATTCCTAAACCACCCCTTGTTTTCTTGAATTTCTTGTTCTTTTTAATGCCTGGTACAACTAAAGGTACATTAGTGTGGACAAATAAAACAATAACAACAAAAATAACTCATGATAGTTTAATTTCAGAGCTGATACCTATGTATTTTCCATGTTTTCTTAATAAAAAACCAAACTCACTTCAGTTTTTATGTCGTTGTACTGACAAAAACAGTGCTTTTAGACATTCTACGTTTTCTTTTCTGTCTGTTTTAGTCACATGACACACACAGGAGTTAGGCTAGTACTTGATTCTATAATTTTTTCTATTATTTTTGTAGATTTTCAGTGGTCTCATTTTTTTTTTCTGCGACTGTATATATAGTAGAAGGAAGACTGCTTCAATTCCTTCATTTTTATCACACCGTTAGATATGTTCCAAAACCCTCAAGGACACAGCAGAAGAGATTACCATGTGTGGCAGCGAGTGGAGGTGTGTTTATCTAAAACAAACCCAGAAGCACATGATAACGGAAGCCCATCGCTCCTTCTGTTTACCAGAATCTGTTGTCCAAACTGTCAGTGCCTGTTGGAGAACTCTCGTTAAACTCATCAGGATTGTTATCTGGCTTCCAGGTGTGGTTACTTACCACCGCCCCTGTGCGGAATACAATTTCACAGCCTTTTCTACCCACATAATAGCAGTCAGATGAACACAGCAGCGCCACAGGCTAAGAGACAAAGTGTGGTTCATATTATGTACAGGGAAACGTAATATATAATCAAAGCATTCACGTTTGACTTAAGCATTAAAGTACAGGCGCTGAGCTTTGTAGATAATTTTTTTGGAGTGTCTGAGAATTATTACCCATCAGTAATTAAATAATGAGTCAGCGGGAAGCCAACTTGACCTAACAAAATTAGTGCGAAAGGTAAAAGCTGTTTATGAGAGTCAAATGCAACTTCCTTTTCCTTAGTTAGAAGCTTGATAATCATTGAGAAAAGCAGCGCTTCAATAGTAGGAGAGCCTTTAGTGACTTCTTTTTTTTTTAATTCTCTTGCTGCCCTAGTAACCCTGAGAAGCATGAAGTGTAAATAAAAGTATGCAAAAACGCTCTCCTTGCCCTTGGGCTGCAGACTACACAGACCGTGAACAGACTGTTGTAACATGGAGGAAAGTCACCAAATGCCCATTAGAGGAGGCCAACACGGGAGACATTTTTCCACGTCTCGGCGAGGAATTCCCATTAAAGATCATTCATTAAGACCCACTGTGATAATTTATTTTTTTGCAAGGCGATTTTCTAAAGGTCTGCACTGGGAGCATGCAGCACCATAATAAGAGGCACTGGAGAGATGTTTAACAGACCATTGATGTGCTACAGGCATGGAAATGATGGCTCCCCCTGCTCTTCAACATTTTGATTCTTGTTCGTCTTTAGCCTTTAACACTGCTTCACTCCTACTGATGCTAATAACCTTTATAGCCAGTCAGCGGATAGAATGAACCAACAATTAATCAGGCTGCAATGCTGAAAGAAAGTGCACTTTAGATGCCATTAGAAGTTCTTTTCTACCGCTGCTACTGAAGATATTTTAACTTGCTGCTTTTTCATTGTCAGACACATATTGACACACCGTGGTCCGCTAATAGCCTTGATTGTTTTGTTTTTTTGTTGTCGTTCATGGCCTGAACTGATGCAAATTCCTGCTGATAATATATGCTCCCAGCAGCCAAAGAGGTTATGCTCTCGATTCCTGTGAAGGTATTTTAACAGCACGGATTTCCTGTTAATTATTGTATGTCTAAGGAAATGAAAGGTCGATTACCCAGAGAAACAAGATCAGCGGTTAAATTCTAGATAATCTCAAGGTTAAGTTTAGGTTAAGATAGTGGCTCGGTGGGGAAACAAAACACTGCTCATCCTGTTCTCAGTTTTTTCATAACATGATCTTGGGCATACTAACATTTTTCCACACTATCATACCTGTTTCAGTTTTATATAATTGACTTCTATCAGTTATTTCACATAAATAATCTTTGATAATTGTCTCCTGTGTTAAAACCTGAATGTATTATTCCATTAGTATGCACACCTCATTTTCCACTGTTTGAGATTTGACTACTGCTGTTTTAATGACAAAACCATTGCAACCACATTTTTCTGATATGCACTTATCACTATATCACTACCTGTCATTATTAGTACTCTGTATTTACGTGTCACTATTGTTGCCTTGTGTGATTTTGTTTTTAAAGGCTCTTTTTCAACTGCAATATTAATTTCGCAATTAATCCATAACTAAAATGCCATCACTGTGACAGCTCTACTACCGTCTTCATTTGTCTTCAGATCTTCTAATCTGCTTTTCTGTGTTTTGTTTTAGGATTCCGCAAAATCAGCCTTGATGACCTGCGCAAAGCCTACATTGTCAAGGACGTACAGCAGTACATCCTTCACCGGCTGGACCAGGAGGAGGCCCTGAGGCAGCATCTGACCAAGGAGACGGCGGAAATGCTCAATCAGCTCCACATCAAAAGCAGCGGCTGCTTCCTCTACTTAGAGCGTGTACTGGACGGAGTGGTAGAGAATTTCATCATGCTTCGTGAGATCCGTGACATCCCCGGGACACTGAACGGCCTTTACCTGTGGCTCTGCCAGAGACTTTTCGTCAGAAAACAGTTTGCCAAAGTCCAGCCCATCCTCAATGTTATTCTGGCTACCTGCAGGCCACTCACTGTCAAGGAACTGTACCATGCAGTCTGGACCAAAAACATGACTCTGACAATGGAGGAGTTTCAGAAAAAGATGGATATTTTGTCTAAATTGTTGGTTGACGGTCTTGGAAGTACTAAAATCCTTTTTCACTACAGTTTTGCTGAGTGGTTGCTGGATGTTAAGCATTGCACCCAGAAGTACTTATGCAATGCAGCCGAGGGACATCGAATGTTGGCTATGAGTTACACTTGCCGGGCCAAACAACTCAAACCACTCGAAGTGCAGGAATTTGCACTGCACCTCGTCAATTCCAACCTGCAGATTGAACCATTTAATCTGGCTCTTTGGATGGTTTGGAATGGAACCCCCGCTAAAGACTCTCTGACCACCTCAATACCAAAAGAACAGGAGGTTTTGCAACTTTTGGTCAAAGCTGGAGCTCATGTTAACAATGAGGATGACCATGCCTCATGTATTGTACAGCAGGCCCTGGAAAGAGAGGACTCAATACGGACATTACTTGACAATGGGGCATCTGTGAATCAGTGTGACTCCAGCGGGAGAACTCTGTTGGCCAATGCCGCATACAGTGGAAACCTTGATGTGGTCAACTTGCTCATTTCTAGAGGAGCAAACATGGAACTAGAAGACAACCATGGACAAACGGCACTTACTCTAGCTGCGAGGCAGGGTCACACAAAAGTGGTCAACTGTCTCATTGGCTGTGAGGCCAACATAAACCACACCGATCATGACGGATGGACTGCACTCCGTTCAGCTGCCTGGGGTGGGCATTCAGAAGTTGTATCCGCTCTGCTTTATGCTGGTGCCAAAGTGGACTGTGCAGATGCTGATGGTCGAACTGCTCTGAGAGCTGCTGCATGGGGAGGCCATGAAGACATAGTGTTGAACCTTCTTCAGCATGGGGCTGAGGTCAACAAGGCAGACAATGAAGGAAGAACAGCTCTCATTGCTGCAGCGTATATGGGACACAGAGAGATCGTCGAGCACCTGTTGGATCATGGAGCTGAAGTTAATCATGAAGATGTGGATGGGAGGACTGCGCTGTCAGTCGCTGCTCTCTGTGTTCCTGCAAGCAAAGGCCATGCTTCTGTAGTAAGTCTTCTTATCGACAGGGGGGCAGAGGTAGACCACTGTGACAAAGACTGTATGACTCCTCTCCTCGTGGCTGGCTATGAAGGACATGTCGATGTAGTTGATCTGCTTTTGGAAGGTGGAGCTGATGTGGATCACACAGACAACAATGGCCGCACCCCTCTTCTTGCTGCTGCATCAATGGGCCACGCCTCTGTTGTCAACACATTACTTTTCTGGGGAGCTGCTGTCGATAGCATTGACAGTGAGGGAAGGACTGTCCTGAGTATCGCTTCTGCTCAGGGAAATGTGGAGGTGGTCAGAACTCTGCTGGACAGAGGTCTGGATGAGAATCACAGGGATGACGCAGGATGGACTCCACTACATATGGCTTCATTTGAAGGGCACCGCCAAGTATGTGATGCCCTCATCGAACAAGGAGCTCGTTGCACAGAAGTAGATAATGATGGTAGAATACCGCTGATATTAGCTGCACAAGAAGGACATTATGACTGTGTGCAAATTCTTCTGGAAAACAAATCATGCATTGACCAGAGGGGATATGATGGGAGGAATGCTATCAGGGTGGCTGCACTGGAAAGCCACAGGGACATTGTTGAGCTGCTGCTGAGCCATGGAGCTGATATCGATTTCAAAGATGCAGACGGACGGCCAACACTCTACATACTGGCACTTGAAAATCAGCTGGCAATGACAGAGTATTTTCTTGAAAACGGAGCCAATGTGGAAGCTAGTGACACTGAGGGCAGAACGGCCCTCCACGTGTCCTGCTGGCAAGGGCATGTTGAGATGGTGCGGCTGCTGATTAACTACCACGCTGATGTGAACGCCTGTGACAATGAGAAGCGATCTGCCCTACAGTCTGCTGCATGGCAAGGCCACACAAAAGTCGTTCAGTTTTTGATAGAAAATGGGACACATGTGGATCATACATGTAACCAGGGAGCAACAGCACTAGGCATAGCTGCCCAGGAGGGTCACATTGACGTTGTGCAAATACTCCTTGAAAATGGTGCGGACCCTAACCATGCTGACCAGTTTGGACGCACAGCAATGAGAGTGGCAGCAAAAGGGGGCCATTCAATGATCATAAAACTGCTAGAAAAATACGGAGCCACAACTTTAAACGGCTGCAATCCCTCTCCAGTGCATACCATGGAAGAAAAAACACCTTTAGCTGTGACCGGTAAAATGCAGTCCCTCACCATCAAATCAAGTAGCTCTGGCAGCACTGGAGCAGGAGATATGCAGTCATCTGGACGTTGTCTACCCAACGGACCTGTCCATGCATTCAGTTCACCTTCAGAATCACCTGACTCAACTGTAGATAGGCAGAAATCCTCCTTGTCGAATAACTCTCTCAAGAGTTCAAAGAACTCCTCACTGAGAACCACATCGTCCACAGCCACAGCTCAGACTGTGCCAATCGACAGTTTCCATGGACTGACTTTCACAGAACAGATTCAACAGCACTCACTGCCTCGCAGCAGAAGCAGGCAGTCTATTGTGTCCCCTTCATCTACAACCAAGTCCATTGGCCAGCAGCCATCATCTCCATCCAACGATTTTGACTGGTCTCAGTTAAAACCGGGCCTCAAGGTGACAAAGGGAAATAAGACCGGGGCATCAAACGGTAAAGCACAGGGAGACAAGAAGAAAACTAAGAACGGATCAAACCAAGGTCAGGTTTTGGAGTACGAGATGACCCAGTTCGACAAGCGCATCGCTCTTAACAAAACAGTTGCAAACATCGCAGTGAAGGATCCCCACTGTAAGATCATGATCGGCAGTTCTATTCAACAGGACCGAGGACAGAACCAAGACCAGTTCTTTATCCAGCAGCAGAGCTGTTCTGACAAGAAGAGGAATGGCATCATGACGAACCCTAACTATCATTTACAGGGTAATCAGGTTTTCCTGGGTAGGGTATCAGTTCCTCGGACTGTGCAAAACAGAGGCCACCAGGATGTTCTAGAGAACTATCCCATAGGGGAAACCGAGCTCAGCCTTAAACAAGCTCTGAAACTACAGATTGAAGGATCAGACCCTGGGTTTAACTACAAAAAGGAGACTCCATTATAGCTGGTAAGACGTCCTTTCACAATAAACCTCCACTACATGATCTTGTTGAAAATGCATAAAGCAATTGTGTCAGAGTTGAAAATAAGGTCAGAGTGACGGCGCAGTTACACTTAGTCTGGATTGTCTGTTCATTTTAGCAAACACAGAAGCTAATGTCAGACTTTCAGGTGTTACTGGATCAAACTCAACATAACCAACATCAGTTTGATTATTCAGATCTGCATGGAATCACTTTAAATAGGGAGACTTTTATTTTTTTTTGCAAAATATTAACCCAAACCATTCCTGTACATTTTCAGATGTCTTGAATGCCATCCGTCATGCAGACATTGGAGGGAATGTGCCAAAGCAACTGTTTTCATCTGCATAAAAATACTGCATTTGTTCTCATCAGTGGGAGACCTCAAAACACTACGTAGGGAAGATTGTTGATCGCTGCCTAAGGCTTATTGTGAACTGATACTTCGATGTGCCTACATCTGTTACAGCCTTCTTCATGTATTCATGCAAACTATCATTTTTAATTTAATGTAATGCTATTTAATAAACAGTGTATGCACTTTTAAAAGAGTAAAATGACAGACATGCATTTGTTCTATTCACTTTGTATCCATCCAAGTAATTGTTTGAGAGAAACATACCAATGCTTTTTTTATTTTGTCTGTTCTGCATACTTTTTTTTTCACACTGACAGCAATGTACGACTGAGTACATTGTCACAAACCAGAGGACATAACAATAACTGATGTCATGGTATGAATTTGATAGTCTGCCTTCCTAGAGACCCCAAATAATCTGTGTTAACCTTATCAGTGTGCTAAACCTATGTTGTGTGTAATATGTTAATAGCTATGGCAACTTACTTCAACAAGTATGTACAAGCATATTTATTTTTTTTGGAAAAAAGCCACTTTTTGCTGCATTTTGTGTTGCATTACACTCTACCATGGTGCTCTGTTCAGAGGTTGCCTGCAATTATTTTGGTCTCCCTGTTTTCTGGCTTTTGTGTGTCGTGTATTATTACAAATATCTAAGAGAGAAAGAGAGGGGGTTCATCGAAAACAAAAGTCATTTCGTCCCTGTGGGATTTTTGAGTTGTGTGTTCTGTTTTTGCGTGTATAAAAAAAAAAGAAAAAAATATTTAAATAACCCATTGTGTACCGTCAGCAAAAGTCTGGTGCTAAACGCAGCGGTTTCAAGTGAAAGCAGTGATTTAAAAAATGCATTTGTCCGCAGAGTTAAATGTATAACCTACTGCAATGCAAGAAACAAGATTCAAGCTTTTTTCTTTTTTGTTCTGGTCATTTTCAGTTTTTCCTGCTGGATTTTTCAGGGGGCATGACACAAAGACGGCTCAAAAAAAAAAAAAAAAAAAAAAAAAGGGTTCAGCCATAAAAGACAACTCGTAGCTGTTGGTGATAGTTTGAAATGCGGAGTTGTAAAGCCAAAGTTGAAACAACACACTCCTGTCCCACCTCCTTCCTGTGAGAAGCTGGAAATCAGTTGAACAGGACTTTAACCCTATGGGAGACGGAGGGAGGAGGTGCTCGACTGTGACGCTACGGGAACAGAAACATCTGTTTCTCATGAACTGTTTGGAGCTGCGTTAGCGTTTACAGGCTGTGTCATATTTTTGCAGGCTTTTCATAATGTTAACAGTGAGCTATTTTTTGCCAAGATCTGGGATTGGGGGAGTAGAAGCCTATCGCATGCACAAACACTTATAAGCCCTAGTGAAAGCTCTCAGCTCTTCAGTACAACAGCAGCTCAAAGGTGTACCATGAAGTGTCATTAGAAGGAAACGAGACGGGATCGGGTCTAGAAACAGTGTTGGAAAACATACTGTATAGTCTTATTAAGCAGATATCTTGTTTGTCTTGACTGTGTTTTGTCATCTTTGAGTTGACTGTCAGTGATTGGATTGTAAATAGCTTAACCATGTACATTGAACTTTCATTTAAAAAGAATTCCTGTATTATATGAAGTGGAATTTTCTGATGTATATTAAAGTGCTTAATAAACATATTTGCTTTACTGCTGGAAAATAGTGTGTTCTGTTTTTTCATGTGTCAGTAACTTTAATCTGAATCTACATTAGGGACAATGGGATGATGGAAACAGATTTTTTTAAATATGGAATTCTTGACTAAAACATTTTAAGTCACCTTCTTTAGTGTATGAAGTTTAATTGGTTATTCACTTATATATTTGCTGCACTGTAACTGTATAAGGGCATTAAAGTGTTTTTCATCAGTTATTCCACCATGTTTAATGTGTGGTATTTAACTTTTTTCTTATAAGATTTAGTTCAACTTTATCCTCTTCAACATGTTATAAACTGTTAATTAAATGTTTATATACTCCAGACTAATTATAAATAGTGACAAACTTAACCATTAACCTACGTATCTTGTTTTATCTCGTAGGAAAACATTATTTTTTGTCAAAAGGTTACAGTGCTTTACAGGAATCTATCCTTTTACCTCATCTTTTAGCTGAATTTGGGAACTGAGACCTTTTATGTCAGACATGTTTAACAGACTGTACATACCATAAACACATGTGATCTTTAGAACTTTACTAAAGTAACGCACCTAGGACTTTAGAACGGTCATAATCTGTCCAAAACAAGTGGTTCCAGGCACAACAAGCCCCGCCCCTTGCACGTATTGTAGTTTATTTCGGCATCGATCCAGCTGATGTCATCACATCTATGCTTTTGCTGATGTCAGCATATCAGCTGCTTCTGTACATGCGCCAAATTTGAAACAAATTGATGTTTTAATACATGCAAAATCTAGCCTATTATAACTAAATGGGAAAAAAAATTGTAAGAAATTTTAACTTTGAGCTATTTTTTTGGTATGAAATCAATCAATAGTTTTGCTGGTGCAGACATTTGAAAAGAAGTAAATTGGGGGGGGGATTTTTTAATTCATAAAATATTGAAACTTTGATCTACTTTCCCCAAAATGTAACCAATCTATAATCTATAAACTCAATTTGTTATGAATTCAACCAATAGTTTTGCTGCTAAAGAACCAAAAACAATAGAAAAATGGGGGGGTGGATGGGGAGGGGGGGCAGTCTTATCATATCCTCTAACAACACACTGACATTTAATATTTCAATGTAAGAGTATTTCTATAAAGCGTTAATATTTGACGTGACGATGGCAGTCTATTGTATCCAGAGTGACCTGAATCCTTCCCCTAGTGGCCGGCAGTGGTATTACACTCTGAGTCATGTCTGCACTGGCTTCAGTTTCCAGCCGTGGCGGTCGCCCTTTGTGTGTGTGTTTTTTTTCCCCTGTATTGTGGCTGCAGAACCACAGGCTCTGCTGTTAATACCTCCTTCTCTGTTGGTCAGTTGATAGTGGAAGGCCAAATCAGGACACTGCACACATCACAGCAAATGGATCAAACTGAAGTGGAACAGACAAGCGTGCCAAGTGCTACCACGGCCCCCGTTCCTCCAGTTCAATGGGTTCATTTCAGTCCGAACAGAGCTGTAACAGAAAACAAACACACGTGAAATTATGACGGGGTTCTGACTTTAACTGTTGTCACATGTCCGTTTATACACGCGTTAACCCTTTAAAAGGCAAAACATTAGACCAACGGAAGTGCTGACCCAAACATATGTCCACGTTCACATGATCCCTTTGGCCCCTGACGTGTCTGTGGTGAGCGTTCTGAACGTAGTTATTGGAAACATTCAAAAAACCTTAACTCTATGAGAAAAAAATCAAATCATGTTGATAGAATAAACCTTGTTCTTTACAGAGACATGGTGCACGCTGAAGCATTTCTATTAAAACTTTTCATCTTCGGTTGTTTTAATGTCCTTACGTCTGTTATCTATTATTATTATTATTATTCACGTGGCTCTAGCTGTGTTCCAATTATGCGATGTCGTCACCTCTGATTGTTGAATATTTAGTTTTATCTTGTTTTAGCTGTTTATGATGTTTTATGTATCCCTTTATTGTGTTGTTTCTGTTTTAGTATCTTTGTTTACATCTCACTTCCTTCTGTTGTGCCCTTTTTACTGTCTGTAAGGCACTTAGTTTTAAAGGCGTTATAGAAATACAGTTATTATTATTAATAATAATGATAATTAATTACAGTTTTACGTGACACACCAATTGCACTACAGCTGAAAAACCAGCTCAAAACCCAAATTCACAGCGCCACGTTTACCTGAAATAACATCTCAGGGGTTAATGGGTTGATTTCCAGTAATTATAATGAAAACTCCTTTGCATTGAAGACTGAAAACAGCGCAGGACATTCAGTTTTGGAGCATTTTGGATGTTTTTTGGCAGGAAAACATAGAGCGGACTGAACTAAAAGCTGTTCCGCCAAACAGGTTTAATTACCACCGTCTGACATTTCCTGCAAAAATGTGAAAGTACATCTGTATTTAGACTCTTGGACGTATAGCCCAGTCGTTTCTGTATGTTTTGAGAGTGTTGGTGTAAATGACTAAACCATCTGGTTCTGATGTCATGTACAATGCAGTGTCCAGGCTTGGAGGATCTCCCTGTGAACCATCTGCCAGTGGCCACATCTGGTTCTTCTCCTCCCATGCCCTTGTTTTGGATACAGCGCTAACAAGCTCCCACGCAAGACACACACACACACACACACACACACACATAACATGGCGACGGTTGTGGCCGTTTCATTCCATAAGCAACTGTAAACCCAACGGCCTCCAAGTATGTGCCATCAAAAGCCCCTGGTGCAGGTTTCGCTCCAGTAAAAACACTTCAGCAGATGATTCCTGTGATTGCCTTAAAAGAACTCAACTACTGAGTGAAATCAGCTGTTTTGTTGTCTTTTCGGCGCGCTGAAAAATTGCACACATATGGCTCAAAGCTGACTGATGTTATTTAATTGGAACCAAAAATGCTGTTGATTTGCGTGTCCTTGTGCGGAGTATTTTCCCAGCTCGTCTGAAAAGAGGAGGGGGGGGGTTCAGAAAAATGCAAACACTGAAAGGATGTTTTTTTTTTTTTGGGGGGGGGGGGGGGGGCTGTGTGTTGGAGAACACATTGGTGGAAAACACTTCCATGTTTATTCCATTTCAAAAA
>JAPSES010000002.1:3763752-3781728 GCA_029822895.1 Maxillicosta whitleyi
TGTAATTATACGCTAGTGGGGGATATTATGTGCCACCCTACATGAACCTCAATCCATGAGAGAGGGGATTATACAGGTCTGAAGATAAAACAAAAACAAATTTGCAGGTGGGAGGGGGGGCAGTGTGCTGGATGATATGTAACCCCCCAGCGGGAGCATATCTGCCAAGTGATTTATAATGTTGTGATGAACATTAGTCGCTAATGCACCTGCACGCACTCACAACAATGTTACTCGCGACCACCCATCCCACCCCATGTGCTCGCGCCCCCCCAGGTTGAGAACCACTGCCTTACAGGGATAATAAAGTTAACCCTGAATTAACCTTTAACCTTTCTTTTTGGACTGTCTTTTAACTGGGACAGTATTTCAGATTCTTTCTCGTATCACAACAAAACCGTAACTATTGTGCATTTTTGACGGAGGAAGCAAAAGGTCATTTAAGGTCATCGCTTCACTGCTTTAAATCTAATTTAATTGAATTGATTTCACTCATTAATAAGAACGACAGCTGGTTGGAGAAATTAAAACTAACCACAGGCCATAAAAATGTGAAAGGAAACATCAGTGGCGGGCCTGTTGAGGTAATTACAGTATGAATGCCCGTCACAAAGGTTGACAAATTTGGCTCGCAGGTGACCGTCTTCTGCCAGGCCTTTGAATGCTCTGCGGCCTTTGATGCCGCGAGGAATGACGGGGAAGGGGTTATTTTGCGCGGATCCGCAGAGTGCACAGGCATGATGGACCGAGCTGCTTCTAATTAGCGAGCACAGACACCCGCCATCCCCAACGCACTCGGTCCAAGGGAAGTTTGGCATGTGTGAAAGTCTCTGAAAAGCATTCCATCGCTAACAGTGCAGCTCTGGATAACACCCCGGAATGAAAAAGACTCAACGGAGGAGGATGAGAGATGAGGTCGAATCACTGTTAATGATCCCGCCGTGTCAGTTTGTCCATTAGGTGCGTGGCGTGCAGGGGGATTCACTGTGAATATTCCCCTCAGTCCGAAGGTAAAGGGTCGTCCTGCAGCTGCCGTTCCTTAAAACAAAGCCACTTAAAGGCTATTCTTTTGGGGAAGATGGCTGCTTTATAACTGTCAGGGGCTGGATACAAGACAGCCAGAATAAATGAATAATTTAACTCCATGGGGGCCGACGGGCTGTCACATGGCTGCCATCACTGATTGACATGTTAATAACATTTGTCACCACAAAGAGAGACGGTCAAAGGGGACAAGTATGCATTGAATCATCGTAATTCAGTCAGGCCAAATCTATTTACGGAGATTTAAAGGATGCGTAACACTAGGAAAGGATGCTACGGCTTACGAAGAACAGTAAACACAAGTAAAATTAAACTAAAATCAACAGTAATATAGAATAAACTATGGTTTTTGCACATCAAATTTCATACATTTATGCATTTGTTGAACCAAGCTACATGCTTTTAGCTTCTGTAACCTAAGACTTTGAACATAATGCATTAAAAATATCATTAAACTAAATGTACACTTAAATACTTAATTTAATCATTGGCATTCATTTGTTGTCAATTTTATGAACATCGTTTTATTTGTATTATTCATGCTTTTTATTATGCAAAATAACAAACAAACCATGGGTCTCAAGCTTTCTTTCAGGAGTCACATTCAGCCCCATTTGCAGTGGGAACAACCGGTAAAATAATAACATAATAACCTATAAATAAAGACAATTCCAAATTTATGTCTTTGTAGTAATGCACGCCCCCCACCCCATTATTTTCTAAACTATCCAAACAAAAAAGATGTGAAAAACCTGAAAAAACTGAAATTTCTTAAGTAAAATAACTGCAAATTTAACAATATTATGCCTCAACTTATCATTTTTACATGCAAATTATGGATCAGATCTACAAAGACACTAAACACTTAAAACAGGCAGAAAATTCTTAAAATGTTGCTAAATTGTTCATATTTATTATGATTAGTCACATTTTATTTTTAAAGGAGAGTTTGTAAATATAAATATTTTCATAATTTAATGTTATTTTTGCACCGAAACAAAGACAAAAATTGGAATTTGTCATTATTTATAGGCATAATGCAATGTTTTTCACATCAAACCAGAAAGCAAGTTTTTTTGTAGGTTTTTATGCTATTATTTTTACATGTGATACTGGTCTGTACGTGGAATGAACTAAAATGTGTTCAAAAGCCTTGACTGTGGAATTTTTGCACTTACCAAATTCATCTCTGGGGCTGGATTGGAACCTTAGGTGGGCCGCATTTGGCCCCCGGACCACATGTTTGAGACCCCTGTAACAAACAGATACAAATAAATGGATACTTAGATAAATACATAAAGAAATTATTAAATAAATAAATAGTTAATTTCTTTAAAACGCAAAAAAAAAAGTCAACCAAAAGACTACAAACTAATGAAAACGTCAGATCTATAATAACTCAGTCTTATGAATTGCTCCACATGTAAAACAGTCGATCTTATTAACTCATAATTCTACTCTGACTTGCGGTTCCACAAAGTCATAAAAGTGGAGACGACTTTTTATCTCTACATTTCTTCCGTAATAATATTTTTTTTTTTCTCCGAGAACAAAGGCAATGACACAGCTATGACATGGAACAGGACTTCCTGTTGGATTTAGTTGTGGATCAATATTGGACCAACACACACAAAAAAAAATCTCCATTTTATTTTTCTTCTGGGAGCAATATCCTGTATGCTGTAGGTCTTGGTAAAATCTCCACGACAAAGTTTGAACTACAATAAAAAGCACGGTGGTTTGAAAGAGCTGCCACAATGCAATACCCTTGAGAGGCAGAAATGACTACCGCATGTGGCCCCCACATCATCGGCAGGCGTTTGCTGACAATAGCAGGAACAAAGACCTTGCAGACGGCCGGAGTGGTCTTTGACTCTCCTTTTCCATTACCGCATGGCAGTGGTCCAACCCCAAAAAGGCAAGACAGGGCCATCCACAAAGGCACGGCTCTGTTTACAATGCATGGATATGGAGCACAAGAGGATGTGTACAGTAGTTGTGGGAAGCAATTATAGCTCTTAGCTTGTGTGTGATTACATCTTGATGTTTTGTCAAAGTGCAGAAAAGTGTAGGAGTGTATCATGTTGCCCCATTTGGTGCAATCACACAAGGAGCCCAACCTTCCGCGCAACAAAGAAATACCTTCGGACGAGAAAAAAACCCTGCGAGGGTCGACCAAGGCTGACACCGAGGCATTAAACTGGATTATGGATAATACGCTGCATTAGATGTGGTACATTTTCGGAGTTGGAACAGTGTCGCTATGGCTTCACAGTACGGAGCATGACCTAGTATATTATAAATATTGACAGAAGACAAAAACAGTAAAATAATCCTGCCGCCAGGGTGGCCTAGCTCGACGAAAACCCCGGAAAGTCCAAAATGATTCTGAAGTCTGGTGAAGTGTTAAATATGGCTGAAAATTTAATGGGAAAAGTCCTGGTTCTTTTCAAGTAAAAGCCCAGGCAGTCTCTCCTGAAATACGTTTTCTGTGTTAATTGACTGAGCTGCACCCACTTTATCCGGACCCCTCTGGTATTCGTAGTATTACAAAGTCATATAAAACATTCATAAACAATCCCTGGCTGAACTTGGCGTCTACACCGACGAAGGCGGCCGAGCGGTACTTCATAATGCATACTGATGGATTGGGGTTCTTTGTCTTTGAACTCTTCTCGCAAACCCGACTGAGCATACTAATAAAACTCATTAACATATCTGGTTTAAGGGAGCACATAAAACATAAGACAGACTTGGCTGCTAATGCTTTGAACATCTAGAGGATTTAGTTGCTTTAAATAATATTTAAAAGAAAGTAATACCTTCCAGTTAAAAAAAAAAAAAAAAAAAAAAAGGGGGGGGGTCTTTCATCATTCGCCGTTTCGTGACTGTATGTTTAACCCGACCAAATGATAGCCGTGAGATCATCTACTCGCTGTTTTATAGATATATATACAGGAAGATATAGAGAGATACGGGCTTTTACTGTCCCTGTGGGCACTCTTGGAGCCCGACCGTTCACATTTGGACGCGCAACAGCAGCGAATAGAAGGGAATTACCGAGTGCACATAATTAAAAGACAGAGCAAATAATTGAAAACAAACTGACGAACGTTCAACTTGAGGAAACACCCAGTTTGAGGTTTACTGCCCTGAAGAACAACCTCAGCAGCCTCTGCTTATTTTAGGCAACTGTAAGAGTGCAGATTTGCATATTTATTTACTGTCACTTATAGGCAGTAATGAGAGAGCAATGAGTTACAAAAGTAATGCATTACAGTAACAGATTACTTTTGGATGTGACGCAGTGTAAAGTATTACTAATTAATTTTCAGTAATATTTCACTCGGTGTTAAATAGTGCTCAAGTTATAACACATTTTTCGCCCATAATATATTTGCTCAGATGAAAAAAAACAACAAACAGCAACACTGTGAGACCCAAAGGAACCAAAATCGTAAAGTTCTATTTTCTGTTGGTGTTCAGTCAATGGGTGACGACGGCAGAGAACTAACTAACCCTGCTTTAAGAAGCTAGCTAGCATTAGCATGATCCCTGTGATCAGCAATGGTGAGGTAAGCTAACATTTCTACGACTAGTTAGAATTTAGATTTATTTAGTTTTTTTCTTTTGTATCAGACACATAATCAGTTTTTCATACCGTCACACGCCATCATGTGACACTTCTGATGAAGACGGAAGTTTACCACCGAAACATGTCAGGTATGAAAAAGTGATTACGTGTCTGATACAAAAGAAAACATAATTTATACTATAATAAACTATTAAAAAAAACTAGAAACTATAAGAACATAGAGATTATGAACATTCTTGGATAAGTTAGAGTTCTGTATCAAATGCAGATTTATCTACCGGTGTCCTTTAGGCCACGCCCCCTGTTTGAACATGTAAAATGTTGAAGAAAAAAAACCCTCCAGTGTTCCTGCTGGTTCATTGGTTGGTTAATTGGCGACGCTGTTACACTTCTAAATGTCCACTCTGCTTTGACAGCTCACTAACGTCTTTCCCTTAAATCACCGCATCATTCGTTTTGATTTCAATACATTTGTACTAGTATTTACATGTCCTTTCTACATTTTGTATATTTATCTAAACTGTAACAAATTGACATTGAGTCGGACTGTCACTGTCGCAGACGTTTGCATCACACTGGTCCCTACCACGGGGATATTATAAGTAAATGAGTAGGGGTGTGTTATCGTCACCAGCCTCTTCACGATATGCATATCAATACGGAGGCATCAGTATCGATATTTCACATAAAGCAAACAATTAATTTATCAAGTTTCTTAAACAGCATCTGACTTTGCATGTTTTAAGTTTATTAAATCCATCTTTATTTGTGCACTACAGCCAAGTTCTTAATGCAGTGTTTTAGATGCATTACAGTGGAATTGTTGCTCTACAGCAAAATAAAAAAATAACATTTTGGTATACATTTCTTTGTCGTATCGTGACCCCTGTATCGGGATATGTATCGTATCGCGAGGTTGTTGGCAATACCCACCCCTATAAATGAGGGGAAAACAAAGATTTTAAAAATTCATAAAAGATTTGAACTTTGACCTACTTTTCCCAAAATGTAATGACATCTATTCTGGGTCTCTGGTAATCTATGAACTCAATTTGGTCTGAATTCAACCAACAGTTTGCTGCTAAAGTGTTAACAAATAAACAAAACGAACCGAAAACAATATCCCTTGCCTCCTTCTTTGAGGATAATAAGAATGACCAAGATAATCTGACTTCATGTCATATTTAGCACCGCTTCACTCAGTAAAGGTGAGCCTAGAAATAGTGTCTAATTGTACTTGGTAGTCCTTGTTTGGACACAGTGGAAAAAAAACATGCCGAGTCAAGGTGAGCTGAACAAATACCATCAGTGGAAAACAGGTATAAAATAAAAACCCTCTACCTACCATCTGCACCTGCACCTCCACTGTCCCAGATGACATTAGTTAACCAAATTAGCCCGGGTTAAGTTTCAATATAACCCTGTCTTCTGTCCTGTGTAGGTTAACATTTAGGTTTGAGAGCAGGAATAAATATTTATGAATGGATATAGATCAAACTGTAAAAGCCTTTCCAGTCTGTAAATTCCAAGAAAATGTCATCATTAGTCTGTGAATTAATTAATTTTGCAGGGTCGTGTCCCCACCATCGGAGACCAAACCTACATGCTTGGGCTAATTTATTAAATGCCAACTGACACTACAGGCACAGAGGTGTTGTTGAAAGTGTTCACTTCGCACACAGAGCCTCCTGATTGTCTGCCTGATTCTGAAAATACTGAATATCACCACAGGGAATTCAATTTAGTTGTCTAAGTATTCCCCCATAGCCATATTAATTTGAATTAATATAAATGTATATAAATTAATATAAATATCTAATTATTTCATCTATTTTACCATTATTGAGGCAGCCTCTGCCGCCACCATCATATTAACAAACTATTAGCATTATTATTATATATTGTTGTTATTATCATTATTATAATAATAATATCCTCTCTCACCCCCCCTCCCTTTCTCACTTTCATTCACTCTTCCCCCTTCCTTTTCCCTATCACCTGTAAACAATCCGTATTTCTTAGTTGTTCATAATATATTAGAGGAAACATCAACAATCTGAGTATTTTTAGAGCAAAAATAATAAACAACAAAGTAAAGCTACTATATTCAGGAGCAGCTTTACCTCAAATAATATTATTATTTATACGTTTTATTTATTTTTATTTTTTTTTCTTTTAAACTGTATTACTAAGAAAAAAAAGTTACTGATGTTGATGTTGATTGTGTGACTTCATTGCGGTCAGAACATCCATGTATTAGTTTTGATGACAGCGTTTGGTTTGACTCCCTGCAGCCAATCTATGTAAAAATAAATAAATAAATCAACATGAAAGTTTAAGTCCTGTCACCAAGATACTTAAAGAACTAGTAATTGGCTGGTTATGTATGTAACCACTGGTCTGTAATCACCAACTTCTGTAAGATCAAATATGGTCTCATCAGTCTTTAAGCATTTAAGATGATTTGTGTCATAATAATCATCAAACTCCAGATGTTTGGACCGTCACGTCTATCAGCGTCTTTTCATACTAACAGCGCTTTGGGCGAGTCCTGACAGGGTCTGACGAACTTCTACTTATTAAACCAAGCTCTGACTGCTTTTATTTTCATCTAAATGTTTGAGTAGATTAGCAGTATAAACTTTACTCTGAGTATATACCACATTATAGATGCATATGAAACTATTGGAACAGCTCAGAGTGGTGTTTTACACTACATCAGAAACACTGTGCATGTAATGAGACAGAATCATACCCATAATATTTCACTCCACATTCAGAAAAAAAAAAAAAAAAGAAACAGGTAATTTAGTGGCACAACAGAGGAAAATGTCAAATACATGTTCTATTAACCTTTAATGACCTTGAACTATGTTTGTGGTAGCTCCACATCTAACCTTTCCTAAGTGATTTATCACCATTCACTTTATTATACGTTGTGTTTTTTGGTGAAAAGCAGGTATTTTCCTTATTTCAATTTACTGAGCATGTACTGTATGTGTTTATAAAAGTGCAGTGAAAATTGAATGGATGTTATGTTCAAAAATATGCATCCGGTATCATTTTTAATCAACTCCTCAACCCTTAAGGTTATTGTATTAGAACGGAGAAAACTGGAGCAAAAGTGTCTTTTTCATTCTAAATATATCATTAACTGATTATAAAAATAAGTGTTTCCATCCACTATCATTGATCCAAGTCCATGGGTTTTACTGATGGATTAATGTTGTAGAAGATGACAGTGTTTCCATAGTAACTACAGAGCCTCTGAGCATCCAAATGTGTCAAATCTGGTAACTGTGACAACCTGAGAAACTGCATTTTACCTAAATATATTGATAAGATTATTAAACATTTTATTGGGTCACCAGTGACTGTTCAGGTCTTTGAGGGTTAGGACTAATTCTTCTAATATATATTAAACTAGTGCAAATTCTGTTTCAGTCAGAAAAGATGACATAAAAATCACTGACTCACCATTTCCTTGGTACTTTTATCATCTCCCTGTAGTCTATTGTGATGTCTTATCCCTAATTTATTTTTTTTTTATTAAATCATGTCATGAAGCATCTGCATAGGAGTTACTGTATTGCTTAGGTTGCAACTGTTACACAACAGTTAGTGCAAGAATTAAGAAAACTCTTGTAGTTTGAAAGTGGCCTAAAAATTTAATTGAAAAACTTAAAAATAAATAAGGATAATTATTGGAGCATGATACGATACAAGCAGAGTAATACTTAAGAATGTGTCCTCATTATGTTTGGATTAGGAAACCATGTTTCCAAAATCATCTACTGATCTAATGTGTTTAATACCTGTTTATCCATTAATCCTATCAATACATGTCAATAATTGGTGTAAAATACAGTTTTTCACCTTTTCATGGTCATCAGATATGACCCATTTGGACGTTCAGAGACTCCATAGTTACCACAGAAACACTGTCATCTTCTACAACATTGATTCACCAGTAAAACCCACAGAGTTGGATCAATAACAGTAGATGCAGATGATTGGTTTATGTTCAGTTAATGACATCTTTGCTGAAAAAGTTACTTTTTCTTCAGTTTTGTCTGTTTTGATATAATAGCCCTCAACTTTATTCAGAGTTTTTATGAACATCTATAAGATCCGTAAATGAAATACAGGAAAATACATGATTTCAACGGAAAAAAAAGCACAAAATACAGAGGATAATATCATAATAAACAGCACATTTATCACCATTTATTATGATATTAGCCTCTGTATTTTGCGTTTATAGAAAAATTACTTCAATATTTTGGAACAGCCACAAAAGTAGCACTGGATCTCTGTGGGTGAATTAATAACACACATTTCAAAGTTGTCTAAATTGTCTCGTTAGTATTATTTTGCTCATTCCCCTAACGTTTAGGACGCGAGTTAATAAAGATGCATAAGAGGCAGAAGGTGTCAGATATTAGTAGTAGTAGGATGTGTTTCCTTCTTGTTTGCCTAAACACTGGCGCAGCAGTAGCAGTCTGTTAAACACTGACTGCAGTACGAGCCCCAGAGAGGCTGAGGACGGGCCCTTTGCTCCTCTGTGAGGACCCAGCTAACTCGGGCCGACACCGACACCGCAGCAGCCAGAGGGCCTTAACTTCAGCAGCTGACACAAGCTGGAGAGCAGCCATTATGCCTCTGGGTGAAAAATCCACCCCCCACCCACAGAGAGCAGCTTCAGCGAGGATAGCAGGGACATTAGCAAGTGTCACGTTGGAAAGGAGATTGGGGTGCAGCGGCAAATGGAGTGAGAGGGAAGTGATTCAGGCCGACATGTGATGATGTGCCTGGCAAAGTGTCTCTTTCTCTGCAAGTGATATAAAGACTGGTGTCAAATTCACTCATGTCACATTCTTTGGTCGAGGATTAAGCCGGCGTATGTAGCGGCATCGACTTTGTGCCTGCGCTGGTGAATGACACGTCTGATTACACAACACGGGAGCATACGTAACAGCAGCTGGATTAATTGGCTGAATGTGTTTAGTGTTAAGTAAACATACGCTGTACTAATGAGACCACACAGGGCCCATGTATGTCTGAGCATTAGTTCGACCATTATCGTGCCTTAAAGGTTTAAATTTATAACATCCAGCCTCTCCTCCTTCTCAGAATTGCACGCGCAGACTGCACTGTCAAGGTTTTGTCTTCTGCCTGCATGTGCATTAAGGTAATTAAAAACTCAAGGACTGAGCTGAGACAGATTATTTCCTGAGTCAGGGAGCGGCCTTCAATCTTCAGAATGGGATTCTCGGGGATGTTGAAAGAAACCTATTTCTTTTTGAATTAAGAAGCTCAGAAAATAATAAGAAAATGAAATATTTATAAATCAGTCGCGAGAGAAATAAAGGGGATATCCACATTTGGAATTGTGACCTTTATTAAGTAGAGTCATCGTACAGTTACTCTGCGTTTCCTGATGAAGGGCTCGCTCGCATTGGGAACTAGATCCAGATCTAGGCCCACTTGACTTCAAATTCTGGACTTTGTGCCTAGTCTGAGTGCAAAAATGGCCCAGAAAAAGCACAGAACAGGTTGGAAGAGGTCGGCCAGCACGGTTCTGCAAAGTCTCCTAAAGTCCAGTTGCTTGAACATGCACGTAGAAGTAAACAATGACGTATGTGACTGTGGACGTGTACAGAATGAGTCCACCACATACCACAAATACTTGACTAGACTTTAGCAAAAACAACAACAGCTGGAGGTGAACGGCTCCACAGATCTGTGGTTCAGTGTAAAGACAAAGTAAAGAAGCTGCGTTTCCAGTATCTGTGGGTGAAAGCATCGGTCGAGCGTTCTGGTTCTGCTGAAAAAGTCGATCCCTTCCTGTGTAGTGTTTCCCACAGTAACGTCCTTAGTCAAGGTGGTCAGTCGTCAAGGCTGGGGGGGTCGTCGTTATGGTGCGATGTTGCACGGCGCAACATTGCACAGATAGCGGACCAATAGCGTACTAATAGCATAGGACAGACTTTTTTTTTCTGGAACATTGGCAAGACGGTGGGGCGACTTTGCTAAGGTGGTCGCCTTGGCTAGAAAGTGCTGCCGGAAACACTGCCGTGGTACGAGGACCTCGACCGCATCCTCCGAGACAAGCCGACCACATTCCCGAAATTTGTCATTGAATCGATCACATCACACTATGCAAATATGGTCACACACATGGTCACTAAACATGTTGACGTATCAACAGTGTGGAACCAGGCTCGTTTTTTGCTCATGCGAATGTAAAATTCTCTGGCCCAGGATTAGACCCCCTGTTGTTAAAGTCCGAATGGCTCCAACTAGACCATCCTGGCCAACATAAGTGTGAGTAACCCCAAACTGTCTGTACAGTCTCACAGTTAAAACCACATTTAGTATCATATTGTACCATATCAGATTAGGTAGGTAAAAATAAAACCTTGAATTAAATATAGTTCTGTTAATAAAGAGACGTATAAATCTCCCACAAATTACATTACTAAATTTCAACTGGAGATGTAGTTTTTATATATTTATACGTTTTTCCCTTTTGATGTGTGTGCAAAGTCTGGGAGTATAATTAAAGCTGTGTACGACTTTCATCACCAGTTTTTCATCATATCTATAAAACCCGAGTCATAGTCTAAGTATCATGAATCTGCTAATCTTTCCATAATTGCACACCTGAATCACTTCTCTGGTGGTGAACAACTTCCAAGTGTATTCAGTCACAAGCAGCTCTTTGTTTACATACAAAACCAAAACCAAACCGTCACTCAGGACTTTTCAGAATTCCACGCAGCCGCAGCAGCGAGAAGCAAGAAGCAATGAATCAGTTTCTGTGTTTTGTTGCCACTGCGGTCATACGTGTGGAATTCCCATTTCCACAACCCACTGCGTGACAAATTTCCAAAAATGCCAGCGTGACCTACTGGCTTTGTATGTAAACAAATGTAGTGATTTGCATAAATTACCCGAACTTAACTTAGATATGCAGATGTGTATGTGAATACCTTTACGTGTATTTTGTTTGAAAAAGGTATGTGTGTATATATATGCATTTACTTTTTTGGTCTGCAGATGTATTATTACTGGCTATTTATGGATTTGGTGAGGGTCCAGTTATGATAATTGGAAATAAAAAAAAAAAAAAATGTTCCCTGAACTTTCAGGTATTAGGAACTCTTTTACCCCAAAAAGTTCCTGGTTATAAAGTGCCTGGTGTTTCGCTGTAAAACGATCTATAGTGAGTGAACACAGTAGCTTTAGCTGCACACGTGTTGATCCTTCACTTCTGCTTCTGTATTTGTGCGACAGGAGCTGCCTCTGACTCATAGTTTTGCCACTTGAATCACATTCTTTTTCCAAAGTGAACACAGTTGTATGTAATATATGCGGTGCTGTTATGAAAGGCTCTGCTCTCCGCCTGAACCTACTGTCCCAGGCTGGTATTTTGAGTTCATTAGACCGTCTGTGTCTGGTGAAATTAGACTAAAGCCGGCTGTACTGTGTAACCTCCATGACAGAGGGGAAAATGTTAACATTACTCATATAGAAACTCAATACACTTCGGCTGCTGTTAATATCAACAAGGCCCAGTAAAGTCTGTTCTGACACACGCAGTGACTGGTCACTGGTTGCTATGGTGATTGAACACGTCACCAAAGTCTGCAAATAATTCATTTGTTTATTTAGTTACAGGAATGTCATCAGATATTGTAAATACGAAGCTTTTCATATCACATTGTCAGTGATAGTCATAGTGGTATATCATTTAACAATAGACTTTTATTTTTTAATATATATAGATATATAATCTTAGAGATGGTATTGTTTGCATATTAAAATCTAAATTCATACATAATGTCCTTACTTAATCCTTATAAGCTGTATTTCACAGGGTAATGCTGTCACTCCAAAAATGTTCACACGAGGGTAAAAAATGCGTTCTCTGTATATCGTTTCATTGTTTCACTCACTTTCATGTGTGCGCAATTACACATACAAACAATTTGCATGTCCTTTTGAGACGTGTTGAATACAGATGCAGTTTCTATCAGCAAAATTGCTCAGGTTTGATAAATCACTGTGTGAGCTAAATTAATATATTTACATTTTCTCCTCCCAGCACACGCACAGTTGTGTGTAACCACCTCATGTCGCATATTCATTGCAGCAAAAGTACAAATTGGATGCAAACGTGATATTTTGTATGCACCATTAGTGAATAGTTTTTTTTTTTTTTTACATGTGCAGTGAGTTTGCACGTCTTTATACATGTAAACCTATAGTAGATCCAGCCTATAGTGTTTTTTTTTTTTTTTACTGGAATTGTTATATGAGCACAATTCCTACAGATCTGCCATTGAAATCAGACCTGTACAAAACATTCGCTTCTAATTTCAGAAAGAAACAAGTAATAAAAAGTTTGTGTGATATTTATTCAGTATCTGCGCAGAACTTGTTTTAAATAGCTGACCTTATCAGCAGGTTCCCGTAAAGTGCAAATATTAGTTTGTGCTTGGCGACGGCCTCAAATACCTACTTCAACACCTCGTCTGTATAAAAATGTCTGCAGATAACTGACTGTTCTGTTTTACCTTTTACCATGAGGATGTGGTTTGTATTTGAAGACCCTGTGCTTGTTTCATCATTTTTCATTACGGACCAGGTGAGGAGTGTTGGTACGTCTGCGCTGTGATCAGCTCACATCTAACACTCATACAGGAGCAGACTTTATTCACTATTCCACTGCCCTTGAAAATTCTATTATAGAAATCCATTTGGTGGACTGAAATCACTTATTCCCTGAAGCCTTTGAACCTCTGCAGAGCTGGTCAGACCAGCAGACGTGTGACACTTTCCCACTCAGACATAATGACAGACTCATGGTGCAAAGTGACAGGTCGACACTTCGACTCCCTGTAGAGAGGTCACAAGGAAGGCGCCGACACTTCTCGTCTCTTTGGGCATCATCAGATGTTGGTGGTGGAGAGACATGCAATCAATACAATACCGCCCAAAAAAGAAAAAAAAAAGACAAAAAGAAAAGAAAAAAAGTAGCACAGGTTAAGACTAATTTCTTAAGAAAGTGTTGTGGCTCGCTTAATCAATAGTGTCAATAAAACATAGCTTCTAATTACACATATTGGATCAGTTACAACAGTTTCCTTTAGGGTTTGACTTTATTAAAGGGTCTGTGGATTTAAAAGTGGATAAAATTGCTGCTGTTAAATTTACAGCGTCCAGGTCTGATCTATGCGGTTTTTATTTGGAAAAACCACTTAAAGGTAATTACAAAGTGTGTAGTGACCACCGGTCAGAATACCCATAGTGCATTTCAACAGCCCAATAAGTTCTCCTTCGGGTGCTTCTATGAAACTGGAACCAAAAAGCAGGACGTAGGGGCTAAAAAGATGTAGACTAATGTTATGGAAGGAGTTTGGAAGCACGTTGGGTCTGTTTTATGAATAAATATTTACCGAGATAAAAGAGAAGCTATTTTTCAGATAGAACACATTTTTATGTTGTTTTTTTTATACAAAAACTTGCATGTAACACAGTGAAAAAGACACAATAATTAAATGAATTCTCTCACAGGTACATTTTGGGGAATTGAACTAATTAAACAAGGCAAAGTGTTTCACAAAAATGACCTTGGTTATAAAATCAGTCACAATTTATTTGTGTTTAAATGTGCAGGTTCTGCATGTAACGCCAGTGGACACGATGGGTTACACACAAAACCTGGAATGAGACTGAGACTCATGAAAAACCCACGTCTGGATTAGAAAAACCACTCGGATCACAAAATTTAACAGTGTCTTTATTTATAGTGGTATATAAGACCATTTACGGACATGTTTTCCAGATCAAATGCACCGACACCTTGGTAGCTTTTCTTGTCCCAGTTTTGGTCCTATTTTTGTCCCCAATATTTTATTAAAAATTCATTAATTTTGGGATGGCTCAGAGCCAGTGTATAATTTTTTTTTTTTTGCATTTATCTGAGGTCATCATTAAGTACATCCTGGGGGCAAATATATCTAAATTTCTCTTTCATTATTGGGTCAAAAAAAAAAAAAAATGGTTAAGTGCCAGGTACCAAAATAAACCCAGTTTCACAGAAGCACCCATTTACTAAGATTTTTGCTCAAAAGAAGAGTGAAAATGTGGAAAGATAGTCATTTTTCTCGTAAGTTTAATGCTTAAAATACATTCATTTGTAATATGATATGTCTGTCTGTCTGTCTGTACATACCACAACATTTATATCCAAAGCCAAATTGCAATGTTTGTCCCAAAGAAAATAAAACAAAAGAAC
Source organism: Maxillicosta whitleyi (assembly GCA_029822895.1). NCBI lineage: Eukaryota > Metazoa > Chordata > Actinopteri > Perciformes > Neosebastidae > Maxillicosta > Maxillicosta whitleyi. The sequence continues at coordinate 3,778,698 of JAPSES010000002.1, forward strand.
ACATATACACCGTAGGTTATTTCTGCTGTAAGTAGTTACTCAAAAAGTAAGAACAGAAGGGGCAGTGCGTAGTAAGTTACTTTACTTTGTAAGGAATTTATTAATTATTTATTAGGAAATTATTATTTCTGGGGGTTTTTTAATGCATAGAAGTGACAAAATGAAAGCTGTGGAATAAAATGATGGATTTCCTTGAATCTGAAGATGGAAATAGAGATGAAAAGTCATTAAAAAATGCATTAAAACCTCGACTACTTGATACTGTCCAACATTTTTGGGGAATGACAGGAAGGGAATACTGGGATTTTAAAAGCCAATACAATTCTTGTGCATGTTGTATTTCAGCAAAAGAGAATCAACCAATCCCACTTCACTACGAACGTGGGGTAGAAGAAGAATTTCCCATAATTCTGTTTGAATCATTGACAAGATGGATGTAAACGCAGCAAAAAAAAAAAAAAAATCAGCAGTGATGAAAGAAACACACAAATGTATGTATTTTTGTAATAAACAACTTCATCATTTAATCGACCGTTTAACCCTTTACATACTAGTCGGGTCAAATTTGACTTATTTTGACATCCAACAGTAGTAAAAATATCATAAGCATCGTTCTTTTATTCTGAAATTTGATGACTTTTCTTACATTTTGCCAAAATAAAAGTGTTATACTATTGTACAGGTGCTACAGATGTTTGGACACTGAGGCTGGTTCAGGTTAATTATATATAAATCATAATGTTTTTTATGTGTTATCTAAAACAGGACATATATATATACGCTCTTCACGTTCTGAAACATTATATTTATACATTACATATATTTATTAATGTGGGATAGTCTATTTATACATTCTAAATAAATCTGTAGTTCATTTTGGTATAAACATTTAGGGGGTTCTGGGTTAAATTTGACCTGAAACTAACTGTGAAGGTTTAAGAAATGAACAGTTTGTAAAAGCTAATGCTGTTTCTGTGTGTTATAGATGTTATTTCTGTGGTTTACAGCCCATAGAACAGAGACGGTTATAGATACTGACGGCATGGGGAATACTTTTGGAAACAAAGTTGTGGCATGTGTTTATAACAGCATCTATGACCGCTGATGACGCAACAGATCTCAGGGAGTTGTCCAATTTCATAGGAGAATTTTCCAACCCCCACCCCTTGCAGCTCTGTTTCAAAGGGTAGTGCCAAATGTAAGGGTTAGAGAGGGGGTGTCAATGTCATTTTCTTTCAGGGGCCAGTGGGCTGGACCAGCCAAATAATAACATAATAGCCTATAAATAATGACAATTACAATTTTTTAAAGCAAAAAATAACACTAAATTATGAAAACATTTACATTTTACAAACTATCCAAACAAAAAAAAGATGTAAATAACCTAAAAAACATGAAAAATATTAAGAAAATTTGCTAAATATTACGCCTCGACTTATGATTCATACATATGCGTTACTAATCAGATCTACAAAGGCAGAAAACTGTTCTTTATTGTTAAAATTGCAATTATTTTTCTTTAGACATTCCAGGTTTTTCATATTTTTTCCAGGTTATTGTGATTTTTTTATTAGGGATATCAGATTTTAATGTTCTTTGGAATCAATCAAACAGAAAATATTGGCGTTGTCACATGTCATATTATGTTTTCCACATTAAACCAAGAAGAAAATTTGGACAAGCTTGGTTTTTATGGATGAAATATGCAAAAATTTGATTAAAAAAATTTGGTTAAAACTGGGGTGAATGTTATATCGTTGGTATTTATTTTCATAATGTGCGTGACTTGACTCATTATTACTCATTATTTCTAGATTATTATGCTATTATTTTCAAGTTCGACCACCTTCACTGTTCAAATTCATCATGCGGGTCAGATTGGAACCCTTTGCGGGCCAGTTCTGGCCCCCTTGCCACATGTTTGACACCTGTGGGTTAGGGGTAAGGCCTACATTGTAATTAGTACCTTTAATTTAGTTCAGTCTAGACCTTTACATCCACTCACTTCCACTGATGACTGGCAGTAAGCTGCACGTTATCGGCCTCTCTGCCACAAATGTGCGAACTATATTATCCCAGTGCCACGGAAAACCACAAACGTCACTGCAGGAAGGCGACAAATGAAACCAACGTTAGCGATTTACGTCATTTGACACTGATTCACATGTGTGTCGCCGTTATGTCAGGAAGCCGTAATAGATTCTGAGAACTCAAGGAGAATCCCACTGCAGTAAATACACATAACCTTGACATTTAACCACTGAAAAGAGTTCAACGTAGTTAAACAATTATATGCAACGTTGCTCAGATTATTGTGTGTGACACGTTGTCATACAGATCAAAAGTGTAAAGAATATTTTGCCGCACTTGGTTGCAATTAATGTGATTCCAGGGAGCAACCTAAGAAACACTTGAAAATTATTCAGAGTGAAAATGGCAGAGGAAGCAATGACTCATGGGTAAAGTTCCAGTCTGGGGTGCTTTCTGTCAGTGAATGTGGTTATCAATGGTTGAATCGTGTTCTCAGACACATCCATATGAGTCTATAATGTTAAACTGTGCGGTTCACACCCCGTCAAGTTACATAACAGAAGTGACAGGTCTGATGGTGAGCTGCTCCGCTCTTTATAGCCCAGCACTTTATCATTACACAGGATTTGTCATTTATAGCATTGTGTAAGAGCAGGAGACACCTCTGCAGTAATCAGGAGGCTAACATCGACCCCCTCCACGTGCCCATGTCCACATACTGTCCTAAAATAGTGAGAGCTAACGCATGGTTTCACGCTGATATTAAAGTGACACATAAGGTAGTAAATTCAAAATATCATAAATTTAAAAGCCTTCGTATCAATTCCTATAAAAGACTATTATCAATCACGATCATTTTCAACAGTTGAACCAACTTTTGGCGACGACAGTGCGCTAAATTCGCAGATCAGAGCTTCACGCGTATGTTTTGATCGAGCACCTCACGGAAATTGCCGAGTATTCATCGTGACCTAGTTTTCCAAGATGGCGGAACACGTGA
>JAPSES010000002.1:3781828-3793431 GCA_029822895.1 Maxillicosta whitleyi
ATTTAGGGTTCAGTGTCTTGCTCAGGGACACTTTGACATGTGGACAGTGGGAGCCAGGATTTGAACCGCCAACCCTTAGGCCATTGGACAACCTGCCCTAACTGAGCCACAACCGCCCCAAAGGTCACCAGAAATGTATGTTGTTAAAATGGAGCCAAAAAACATTGGTGGGAACCACTGTTACTTTTATTTTATTTTTAATTGCAATTACGGGACAGTTGAGGGTTTTGCACTTGTAAAATGTATGAAAAATGCTATACAAATAAAGTTTAATTGACTCATTGATCGATGTTATGAAGCAGTTAGTGTCTAATCTGCCAAAACCAATGAAGGTTAAAAGTATGGATTTAGTATGGACTTGTGTGTTTGTGTTTGTCTGGTTTGTCTTTGTTGAAAAAGAAGAAAACAAGAGTTTAGTTTTAGATGTGAAGTATTTGTTCCACCACAAAAAGGATTTGCCATAATAAAGGTGTTCTCTGTGTGGCACTAATGGTGTTGGTTATATCAACAGGAAATGAGGCAGAAAGTCGGAATATTAGCCACTAGTTAGCAGTTAGCTAGAGACCCCATGTGCTTCGTCTGCGATCAATATGATAGATGGACGGTCCGGTCAATTCATCTCAGTGTTATCTTCTTTACCTCTTTTATTTGTCTTTTACTATCTTTTCTCAGTTTTATAAGTGAAATTGTTTTTTATCTGCCATTTTGAGCAGTAAAAAAAAAAACGATCTTGTATCTAAATGGAACCTCCCTGATAAATAAATGATAAATTAAAGTCCTGATCAGTCACTGCTGCTTTTACCGCAGCGAGAACAGCGTTATCTCAGAAAGTCAGGTCAGTATGAAGTATAAGACAGAGCCACCGTGGACCCATCAGAGCCAGCAGCATGTTTCAGAAGTGCTTACAGAGATAAGACTGTTGTTGTGGTAAAATCAGCTCCTGGTTGTTGTGTGCTGACAGACTGGTAGCTGCTAACTAGCCCTTGGTGAGAGCATTTGAAGGGGTTGAAGAGAGTTAAAAGGGACAACACAGCTCCTAAAACACTGCAATGAATGTTCAGGTAGGGTCCGTCTTCTTTATTGAACACAGATTTGACATTTAGATACTGACACCGTTTCCTGAAAAAAAGCTTAAAACCACATTTATGGTGCTTTTCTACTTACATGGTACCGACTCTACTCTACTTGGTATTCCTGTGGTGCGTCTCCACTTTACATGGGACCAGCTCGTCTTCTTACTCCGACACAACGCGTTACTTCCGTGTCGTCTGAGTTGCCGAAAACTCACTCATTGCGTATTTTCTCGTCTGGATATTTACGTCCGCCACTAAAGACTGAATCTACGCGTCTATGGTGTAGTTTTGTTCTGTCGTCATGTGGATTCATGTTTCACTATTCACCATCTACTTCCTCATCTGATTTTTGTAAATTGCGGGACACAGAGAAAACTGTCTGACCAATCGTGACTTCATATTTTGGTGTCGGTCCCAACATTTTGGAATCTCGACTGAGGCGGTACTAAAAAACTAGTATCGGGTCCCAGATTCCAGGTCCTTTTTCGTAATGGAAAACCAAAAGAGCCGTGTAGAGTCGAGTAGAGTAGAGCCGGTACTATAGAGTGTTAAAGCGCCATGTAACGCCCGTGGACACGATAGGTTACAAACAAAACCTAGAATGAGACTGAGATTCACGAAAAACCCATATCTGTATTAGAAACACCACTAGGATCGACACATTTAACACAGTGTCTTTAATTATAGGGCTATATAAGACCATTTACAGCCATGTTTTCCAGGTCAAATGCACCAACACCTTTGGCTTCGGTACTTTATTAAAATTTCATTAATTTTGGCATGGCTCAGAACAAGAATATAATTTTTTTGGATTTATTTGAGGTCATCACTAGGTACATCCTGGGGGGGAAACATGTCCATGTAAAATTCTCTTTTATTATCAGGTGTAAAAACTGGAAAAGCGCCAGGTACTAAAATCATTTTCATTGAAGCACCCGAACCCATCCCAGGCCTGATTGGAATCTTTGGCGGGCTGGTTTTGGCCCCCGGGCCGCATGTTTAACACCCCCGACTTAAGTCTCAGAACCTGTTCTACGCAGATACTGGTCTTTCAAGGACCATCTTCTCTTCAGTATTCTTGCCGTTCACACACCCTGTTGATATTCTCCTTGGAGAGCTGGATTACATCAGCTGAACCTTATTATATTAAATCTACCAGAGATGGTCAAATCGTGAACATACAATTCCCTGCGGAGCAAAACAAAGTGACCTAAGGTTGGACAAGCTGATTAACCAAACTCAGTGGCTCGAGCTTTTGCAGAAATATTATGATTACTTTCAACAGGTTACCAAACAAAGCCTCCGTGACCTTGTATTAATGAATTTCAGCCTCCCTGCAATTATCGTCTTAAAGGGTCCATATTTGAGAGGCACTGCTGATTGTAATTAAGCACTAAGTAAAGATTTAGAGGAGCCATATCTCATTCAGTATTCTCAGAACACTTAATTCTTTGACTCGGACAGCAGCGGCACTGTGAGTCAGCCTTATTTCCCTCCTCTGCCTGTGTAATGGAATCAAACTGGGGTGAGATAATGCCTGAGTTGGCAGTCAGGCACAGCGCCCACATCCTTCAGCGACAGGAAGTAAAGGCTAAGCAGCGCGGCGCGTGCCTGTCACCTGCTGGATGACTGTGACAACGCAGCTCGGTGAATTCAAAACGAACAGACGCACTGCAGACTGACAGCTGCTGACCGCTCAGCTTTTCACATACATTAGAAAAGGTCAGGACATCCTCTCGGGCCCGTGGTCAGATTTGCTCCTCTCCCAGGCAAACACTAAATCCACTCCAGCCGCAACCGAAGCATTACTAAAAGGTTAAAGCCCCCTTTCAGTCACGCCATCGGTGAAAACTTTGGAATCTCTTAATATGCAAATAGTGTTAATTTCTAAAAATGTGTCTGCTGGGCAAAATGTTTCTTTTTCTTTTTTCTTTTTTTTTTTAATCTTTCTGCACCGATGCCTTCAAGTGTCCACATCATATTTGTAAAAATTCATATTAACCCTTTATAGGAAACTCATAAAAGCACTGTGAAGAAAATGTAGTGTGTTATCAGAGCACATAATGAGATTTTATTATGTTTGTGAAATTTGTTCTAATTTTTTTAATGTCATGTAGAAAATCAACTCCAATGAAGTTACCATATGTAGGTCCTTGCCCATAAATGGACAATTTTGATAATTTTTTGTTGAATCTAAAAGTATTTTTTTTCTCTCAATGTTCCCTATTGGCTTCTACAAATAATAAAAAAGAAAATAAGAAATAGTAATTAAAAAATTTAAAAAAATACAGTTGAACAGACTTTATCATTTTAACCCATAAAGACCCAGTGCTGCTTTCGTGGTAGTTCCCAAATGATTTTTTTTTCTCTATTTTTAACCTTTATAAGTGATTTATCACCTTTTAGTTTAATATTATGCTCTGCGTTTCCCATTTTTTAAGTAAGAATCTGCTATTTTCCTATATTTAATGCATGTTTCATGTAAATGTTGTCCGTTTTCTGTCCAGGTCCAAATGTTGTCTGGGTTCATGTCGGAACTGTATGTGAGCAAAGTAAAAACCAAAGCCAAATCCCTTGTATGCGTTCACATCCGTGGCCAATAAAGCTGATTCTGATGTTCATTAAACATGAATGGATTAAAGGTGAATGGTAATTATAGTAGAAACAGAGAAACTTGAAGAAAAATATTGACTTTTTAGCTAAATTTACATTCAACCAAACATAAAATAAGTGTCTCCATCCACTGTCATTGATTCAACTCCATGGGTTTTACTGGTGAATCAATGTTGTAGAAGATGACTGTGTTTCCATGGTAACTATGGAGCCTCTGGACATCCAAATGGGCCATATCTGACTACCATGAAAAAATGAAAAACTGCATTTTACACCAATTATTAAATATCTATGCTCAAAACAACAAAGCTACAGGTGGCCTCAGACTTTTGCACAATAAAAACTATATAGTGACTGATGAGGCAGAAACAAATGAGACTGTCGGCATCGTTGTTCCTAAGTCTTTGATTTTACCAAACAGTCCCAGAGCTCCCAGAGTAAACTGGGTTCAGCAGCATTTCCAAAACTACATTTTCATTAGGTTGAAATGTAAAAACAAAATAATGCATTTGTGTAGATGTGTCCTCAGATTCCATCAAGTCTGAATTATGTTCAATAAGTATACTTGTGTAATAATCTGTTCTGAAATAACGTAATATGTATTCAATATTTAGCAAAAAATAAATGCACTATTTTTATATACATCAGGTTTTATAGGAAATGCATACAGTTAATATAGATGCATACGGTTTCAAAGATATACATACTGTTAACATTGTGCCTGTTGATATTTTATCCACTTTAGATGTTATTCTAAGCATAGCATAGTTATTTATGTAGCATTCAATTCAATGTGTTTTACAAATGCATAAAATAACATTAAAATAATAGACCAGTGTTTCCAACCAGTGCGCCGTGGTACATTAGTGTACCGTCAGAAGTCATCAGGTGTACCGTGGAAAATGATCCAACTTGACCTGATTGGTTCTGTAAGCCCACAGTGTGATCCAGATCCATAAACTGCACATAATGATCCAGTCTGTAACAACAGTCTGCTGCTTCTGTTTGATAATAAAAATAAAAGTGAACTGGTTCTGATGTGGGGGTTCTGTTGATAAAGCCCCCTCAGTACTGATGCATGGATTAGTGAGTTACACATGAACCCCAGGTGTCGGGTTGGGGCAGGAGGGGTATGCATCCCATAATATACAACAATATACAACAGGGTTCAGTCTGGGGGGGGGGTCGCTGGTGCACCCCTCTGAGCTTTCTTGCTCCAATTCAATAAATATAGTTTTTGTGACATTTTTGTTTGGTGTTTGGGTCTAATGTCAAATATGTGCCATGGTGCAAAAAAGTTTTGGAAACACTGTAATAGAGAATAAAACATTAAATAAACGGGAAGTGCAAAAAACATAAAAAATAAAGATAAAGGGAATAAAAACAGAAATAAGAGACATTGAAAACTACTGAGTAAAGCTCTATTCTTGTGTCATTTTGTTAAATTGTACATATTTTCTTATATTTTCATGTCTTTTTTTATTTTATATTTGTTATTTTTTGTAGGACTCATGTTTGTAAATGTTACTGCGTTAACTGGAGTTGCACTTAATTTCAATGTACATACAATGACAATAAAGGCTATTCTATTCTATATTGAAATGTACTTTTTGTGCTTTAAGTGTCTTTCATAAAGAAGATATAAAGACAGACAGAAAAAGGGATTAAAAAAAAATAATAAGGAAAAGTATACATGTCCCCTTCATTGCAGTGTACATACTCTGTTCATTCCAGTCCAACAGCGCCCTCTGGCTTTGACCTCTAAACTCACACTGTCCTTTAAGGTTTTTGTTTTTTTTTTTTTTTTTTGCTCAACATCTGTGTTCACAAACATAAAAGCTTATTTTCAGAAAGCCTCAGAAATTCAGATTTTGCTGTAAAAACGTGCTCAGTAGTAGGTAATATGTTCTGAGTGATATACCGAGGCTGTCTTGCATTTTGAGTTTAATTTATGGGGTCAGAGGCACCACTAAAACTTGTGGGCCCCCAGACACATCCATGACAGCTCTGACAACAAATAATCCTGGTCCATTTCTGGGAACCTTGAATCATTCAGGCTCCACACGGAATAAGACCCTTGGGTGGGTTTTGTACCTTTAACAGAAGCCTGCAGTTATGGAATTTTACTTTAGTACTTTGTTATGTTTCAGAAAAGACCAAAAAGGATGATTTGTCTTCAAGTGACAATAACACAAGGTATTAAAAATGGAGTAAAGAGTACAACCCTATAAAAGGAGACATGACAGATGAATAGTTTTACAAATGAGAGTCATTTACAGTCATATCATTGGCTGTAACTGAAACTGTATCATTTGAGGATAAAAATGTTATATTAAATACAGTTTAAAAAGTGGATCCAGACACAACAAACCCCGCCCCTCGCACGTGTTGTATTTTATCAACGATCCAGCTAATATCATCATGTCTATTTATGTGCGATGTTATCTCAAGATTTTACTTAACATAAATCCCTCCGACGCCATTTTATCTAGATTTTCTGACATTGAAGAAATATGTAACTTTTGTCTTTTTTTTTTTTTAATCCTGAAACGACTTCACATTTATTCTGTTTTTGTGTGAACTCTTCTGACTGCTGGTCCCAAAATGAAAACTATATCACATCTAAAAGTAATGAAAATAGACATTTGGAATTTAGAATTTATTGCTAATATCATCATTTAATTTAGAAATTATCATGTACAGAAAATAAATATAAGTCTTTCTGATGAAATTTGAAAAATATATCAAATCTCTGGAACGTAAAAAAAAAAAAACAAAACCTGGGAATGTGTAAAGAATTCTTTAAAATGGACTTAACTTACTCTCTGATGTATTTTTCTGAATATGTGCATTTTAAGTATTTATTATTATTATTATTATTATTATTATTATTATCTGTCTATTCTTCTTTGCGTCTTGAAGTCTTTGTATTTTATTAATTTATTTTGATGCCTTTCCCTTTTGACATCTTTAATGTTTGTTTAAAATATATTATATATTTTTTTGTTTTCAATGAAGTTGGGGAAAAAAATGTGTGATGTTTGAAGTAAATTTTAAGAAAATGTATGTTTTTAGTAGTAAGTAAATGAGAGATGTTTTTTTTTTTTTGTTTTTGTTTTTTTACCTACTTTTACCAAAATATAATCACATCTATTGGGTTAGATGTATCTATGAACCTAATTTTGTATGAATTCAAACAGTAGTTTTACTGCTTGAATGTTAACAAATAAAAAAGCGAACCAAAAACAATAGTGTTGCCTCCAGGGGAATTATTTATGTACAACATTTTTAATATTCCAAAAGTCCAGTGTTTGGGAAAATACCCCTGTAGTGGTCCATTATGAGACACAGGAGGGCGCTGTTTCATCTGAGCTCAAAATGTAAAAAGAATGAGAAGAAATACTTTTTACTTGATCATCTTAAAAAACAAAACAAAGAAAGACGAATAAGACAAACGGAGGAGATGCATTAATTAAAAAAAAGAGAATACATTACATTGAAGTCTTAAAATCTTATAGTTTAGAACATTAAAAATAGATCCTTTAGATCCTGTGGTTAATCTCACCCATTAATGGATATAACTAATAGTTATATTTATGGAACCTATTCCTATCTAATCTTTCATTCTTTTATGGTGGCTGAGAAATTGAAAGCATGTTTACATTTCAAAAAACACATTAACAAATCCAAAAAAATATTTTATATTTGGTGAAACACAAATACGACTCCTGAAACAAATTAACCATTAGCAGCTCTTAAAGAAAAGGGAATATTCTAACACCGGAAAGTGAGAGCAGAAAGTGTTGCAATTGGTCCAATCAAGGAACCCAGACAAAGTGGCTAATAGTATGCTAACTAATGCTAATGGTGCTAACTGTATTCATTAAGTTTATTTTCCAGAGAAATAACAGTGTGGAAGTGCTCAGTAAACTGGAAAACTTATAGTAAATGTTCATCTATTTTCTTTACTCTGTAGCGTGCCTACAGTTAGCTTAAGCACAGTTCTGTATGATCACTATCATTAGCTAGCTAGCACCAAGTAGCAGTGCTAGTTATGACAAGCTAGCTAGTCATAAAACAATAAACAATATGAAAATGTGACGCGGCTGAAATAAAAGCTACATAGCCTTTGGTGGAAAAATATGATCCTGAATACATGTGAATTCATAACAATGATGACACTGATGAATAGAATTGTAGTTTTTAGCATTATAATTGACAATGGCAAATATATTTTTCGCCATTTTGTAATTTTTCCTCATTTCTTCCCCAATTTCAGGTGATCATGTGTCAATGTTGAATGTTAGGTTGTTTTTTAAGATCTAAAAATAATACACAGGTCTATTTTATTTATAATTATCTAGGCTTTATAATCATAAAGGATGATTTTTCCTCTATTTCATGCAAGTTCTTCAGTATAATATGAACAAACACCAATGCTAACACCTTTACATATATGCAGAATAATAAAATAGCACAGAAATAAAAATAAATAAACATTCACATATACAACCGCATATGTATTATAGAATAAAATAGCTAATAATTAAATAAAAATGACTGTCACCGATTATAAAAATACATACTCTAATATGGATGGTGAATAACTCAACAGTGACTAAAATCGATATACAACATATTTTCGTCATGTTTTTCGTCATTTCTTTCCCAATTTCAAGTGATCATGTGTCAGTATTAAATGTGAGATTGTTTTAATATATCTAAAAACAACACCAACGCCTATTGTAGCTGTAATTATCTAGAGCTTCTAATCCTAAAGGTTACTTTTTTTTGTGCCTATTTTTAAGAAAACAAGCCAACATTCCATTAGTAAACTGTTGGACATGTTGGATCAGTGTGTGCTGCAGGACACAGAGGCTCTCCCCTCTCCACCGCCCATCCCTTTCTCAGTCTCTGCTCTCAAATCACACACGACTGAAAGGTCACACATTGGAGTCTGGTCGCATTCTGCAGTTGAGACAGTTATTTCCTCCTGTCATTCTCCAGGGAGCAGTGGGCTCTAAAGCCCTGTGGGAGCGCTCTGCAGCACTGGGGGCACGTCAGCGGGGTTTGAGGCTGGCTCCAGCAGCCCCCCAGGGGAACTGCTTGATTAATTGAGCTGGCAGATTTATGACGGGGCTGGCAGCTACTCGGCATGTGTGTGTACCTGGGAGTGTGTGTCTACTTCCCTGTGTGTGTGTGTGTGTGTGTGTGTACTGTATGTTCCAGTGTCTGTGTGTGTCCCTACATGTTTGTTTGTCTATGGGTGTGCGTGTTTTTCTAAGTCTGTAAGTTGTGCAAGTATCTTTGTGATATTTATGTCAGTATATGAGTGAGTGTGTGTGTGTGTGTGTAGTATGTTTTTGTGTGCAGTGGTCTGTGTTTGCATGCATGTCTCTGCCTTTAAATGTCTGATTTACACATGACTGTGTCTCGCTTCGCACATTTGTCTCTGTCCATTTATGTGAGAATGTGTGTGTGTATTTGCGTGTGTGAATGTGTGTGTTTGTAAAGAGGCTCCGTCTCTGCCTCTCCATAATTACAGCTTCCAGGCCTCGGAGCGGCATGGGGTAACCTGGATGTCAGGGCCGGAGAGACCCTCAGCATTCCCACCGGGGTGAGTCTGGGGTCTGCTGTCCAGTCAAAACTCTGCAGAGCCGCTCGCAGGATTGATGTGCAGTAAGTTGGATAGTCTGCAGCCAAAACATCATCAGGACCTCTCTTTGACTTCACATTCTTCAGCCGGCAGACAGACGGTGGGTTCTTTTTTGACTGTGTGGTGTTAACGTGGCAGTGGAGGACCACACCGCCCTGCAGACAATATTCTCTATCTTTAAACAGAAAATCAGGGATCATTTGTGTATACGATCCAAAGTATTTATGTTTCACAAATCAACACGTGAAAGTTTATATTTCTTGTTAAGCTTTTACCCACAGAAGAGTGGCTTCATTCACTGCATTATAGTGACTTTATTGGAAGGTAAATGATGAAGGTTAAGGGGTTGATGGAATGTTTAAACAAACGCGAACTAGAAAAAGAGAATGATCGGATCAGTCTGAACGTGTTAATTTGTCTAAAGTTGTGTTTATTAAACTGGTTAAATTAATGAATTAAACTAATGGAAATGATTTTAAATCTTTGCTATCCAACTTTTTATCCAAGTTTAATCTAATGACAGATGCAAGATTATAACTGTGATAGTTACTAAGAGGATTAGTAGAGGACCAGTAAAGGTCCAGTAGAGAACCAGTGGAAAACCAGCAGAGGAGCAGTGGAGGACAGTAGACCAGTAAAGTACCAGTATAGGCCCAGTAGAAGAACAGTGGAGAAATAGTAGACAAATGATAGAGGTCTAGTAGAGGACCAATAGAGGACCAGTAAAGAACTATAGAAGAGCAGTAGAGGACCAGTACAGGACCATGAGAGTAACAGTGAAGCTCCAGTAGAGGACCAGTGAAGGAGGAGTAAAGGTTAAGTAGAGGACCAGTAGAGGACCAGTGGAAGACCAGCAGAGGAACTATAGAGGACCAGTAAAGGACTAGTGGAAGATCAGTAGAGGAACTGTAGAAGACCAGTAGAGAGCCAGTAGAGGACCAGTGGAGGACCAGTGGAGGTCCAGTGGACTTTTAGTAGAGGTCCATTAAAGCACCAGTAGAGGACCAGTGGAAGACTAGTAAAGGACCAGAGTAGGACCAGTAAAAGACCAGTAGAGGACCAATAAAGGACCAGTAGAGGACTAATAAAGGACCAGTGGAGTACGTAGTGTGTATTCCATGTTGTGTCATAACCGTATGTTGTCAGTTCATGTTCGTAAACTTGGATTTAATTAGAAAAAGGCTTTTATGGAGTAAAACCACCAGGGCTCGGTTCCATTTGACGCCTTATTCCTAATGTTCTGTTTTGCTCTCTGTGCGTTACTTAAGTGCAATAACCCTGTGGAGGCTGGGGGGCTCCGAGGTGGGGTTAGGGCCCGGCTGAGCACACACACATAAATACACAGAGCCCCTGGAGAAATTCCACAGATTTTTGCTGGGATTTTTCAGAGTGATAACTACTACTAGAGAGCATAGTTGAAAGTGCGGTACGCAGAAGAATGCTAAAACTCTCTGACTGAAGTGTTAACAGAATTACAGCACCTGAGATTAGGAGACTAAAAACCTTTTTGGCAACGTCTTATGCTCCATATAAAACAAAAAAAGCTATGTCTGCTATGCTGCTGATGAAAAAAAACCACATATTTCTGAGCAGGACAGGAACTGGAAGGCTTCATACCCAGACACTTCATGGCCATTTTGGGGAAATGTTTCCTCTGTGGTTCATCAGTCACTGTTTCAAAGTAAATCCTCAGGAGTTGACGTTTTGTTCACATCTTATAATTCCAGCGATTATCTTTAAAAAGCACGAAAGTTGTAAAAAGAAATATTAAAAAAAAAATAAAAAAAATGATAGGACAGTTATTTACACCATCTGTCTGCTGAAATAATGCAAGTCGTCAGGCCAAAACACTCAACTCTGCACAAATTCCACATCATAAATTTTAACTGCAGTATGTAAAACATTTAATTTCCTGTCCCTCGATGTTCCACTCGGAGCTCGGAGGCAAATAAACTCAAAATCTCATCTATGTGAACACGTCGAATCCCATGGCTAGTGGAAAGGATATATGTGGAAACATCAGTTAGTTGAAAGATATTAATGAAATCCACAAGCGATGATCCTTTTAACCCATAAAACACCCATCATCTTCACACGATTAACCCTTTATTGGACAAGTGTCTGTTTTTGGTCATTTCTGTATGTGTTAGAATAGTGAGGACAGTGAGTCAACCATCGCAGGTTCAATGTGGTCTACAGGGTCTGTAAGGTCCACCTGTGTATGAACAGTGAGTGGACCTGCTGTTAGGTACCATGAAGTA
>JAPSES010000002.1:3813948-3837720 GCA_029822895.1 Maxillicosta whitleyi
GTTTTTGCCTAATTGGATCGCACCTATGTTCACATAAAACTTGTTCTGTACTAAATCCACACACTTGTGGATTTTATTATTAAATATATTGTCATTACCTGGTCAACCCCCGCAAGCAAGGAAAAACGGCCGGTACACAAATGTTGACTTTATTTTTACGAAGTTGGCTGTTTGTTGATCCGTAATTCAGAGAACACAAACTGTACAGAAAACAGAGGTGGTTTTACTGTGGCTGTTTTCTGTCTAAAAACACAACTAAGCTAACAGAGCTATAATGTAAACTATCAGCTGACACAGCACATGGACACTAGAAGAGGCGGAGTTAGTGGTTTTATGGATGTATTCTAGTATGTGACTCTGCTCTGCTGTGGATCATTTGGAAAATCCGTCCTACGTATAACCTTCATATAACCCTTCCAACTGCTCTGAGATGAACTCTGTACAGTACGTTAAATAATTACACACATACAGAACATAACCCTTAGGCGTGGATATAGAAATAAAGCTCTGTCAGTTTTGTATAGATTCTGTCCTTAATTCATCCACCACTATTTCACATTTGTATTGAAACTGGGACAAAGGAGTTCTTGAATCTATTCAACCTGTGATATCTCAGCAGGTATCTCCCCTCTGGCCTTCACTTCCCTCATTTTGCTGAATTTGTTACATCGCTCTGAGGTAACACATGTCATCAGTGGGAGCCAGTTTGATGGGCTTCGACACTTTGAGGATCAAGATGACAGTTTCCCAATGAGAGCTTTTTACTGGCATGGGGAGCAAAAACACGAAAAAGAAAAAAAAAAAAACAGGAAAAAAAACCAAAAAAAAAAACCAGCTCCCGGCTGTCAGAGGCTGTAAATGGTGATTTTATTTTACTTCCCTAAGAATCAAAGCCTTATTGAAACCTGTCCAAAACCAGCATGTTTGGCCCTGCCATTAGGAAAGACAGCCATGTTATTTATATCTTAGCTAGAGGTTGTACTTAGGGAGGTGTTGGTAGTGCTTCACATGCCACATTGTGGCTTTTCTACAGCGACTGGCTCCACTGTTGTGCACTGTTAACAGTCTCTGTTGCGGGCAGGGTTAATTAATGCAGTTGGAATGTAACAAGTGTTGCTTGTCAGCCAAGAGCATGCCCGCTGGCATTTTATCAGCTTGTCACATTAATGAAATACGGTTCATGTTGAGATTGCTCAATTTCCATTTCAACTTTTAAACTTTGTCTGGCTCCAGCTAATGATGTAAGAGTTAAATCGAGCATTAAAGTCACAGAGAGGCTGCAAAAAAAAAAAAAAAAAAAAAAAAAAAAAAAATTCACCGACCCACTCAAACGCTGTTTTGAAGTTCTGTGAATACATGAACATATAAGGTTAAGGCCTGCGATTACTCACAAAGCAGAGACTAACACTGCATTTGTCATATAAAAATCTCTGTCTGTTGATATTTCACCATCAAACCTTGAAGCCTGTGATAATCTTTTTAGATGAAGTCATGCTTTAGGAGTAAATACAGTTCAAAACAGAAAAAAAAACAAAACACATGGGACACAAGCTGTTATCACACTGATAAACAAACTTCTAATATACTTTAAAAACCAACAGAGATATCAGTTAAACGGTTGTATTTATCTAAACTCACTTTTATTAATCTGTGGTTCATTTATTTGTGTATTTAGACTGTAATAGTTCATAAAGTGTGAATCTGAACCCTCCAGCTGTTGCAAAACTATATTTATATTTATGTTGGCAAAAAATCAAGTAGATTTCTACAACCTATTTTAATTCCTGCTTGATTTGTTACATGTATAACTAGTTACATCAGTTGTTGGTTGTATTAATGAACACAAATGGCTGAACAGGACAGAGCAGCACAGCCAACAACCTGGAGGGGGCGGGGCCTGAAGTAGCTCATGTGCATTTAAAGGGCCAGCGCTCAAAACCACCTTTCTGGTGTCATTACTGTGAAATAGTGTTGAATCTGGACCTGTGGAGTTGAATTAATGAAGAATTCAGACCCAAGCAGAACATTTACAGTTTATGTAGAACACAGGGAAATGTTTTAAAAAGTATAATTTAATTTCAAGATCAAATAAATATCCTTTCTTTAATAGTCTGATGGTATTCTAAAGCTGTGAAGTTACAGTTGTTTGGTTTTAAAGCCTTCGGTTCAGGTAACTTTTATAAACAGTACTTTATGACAAACCAAACAACTGAAATAAAGTCATTTTTACATGTCAACTGCTGAAAATGGAGACAGGAAATGTGTAAACTGAGGAGAGTGCACTGGAAATGTCATTTTCATATTATGGATGTTTTCTTGTACTTCTTCAGTGGTTCATACTTTATTTACATTTTTTTTTAAATGCAGCTATAGTATATTGTAACCCACACTCTCATAATCTCACCCTGATTAATTATCACTAATTATTCTTTTTTTACACCAGGAAATAAATGAATAAAAGTCTACAAATATGGTCAACAGTTGTAGTACTAAAAGACAAAATAAAGACAGGTTATTTTTATTCATTAAACGTATCTGTTGGATTTGAAAGAGAATCACAGGCAACAAAAACAGCCAAACTCAGGCGATAACTATAATAATGACAATTATACTCACAACAGAATTACAAAGTGTAACAGTGCACAATCTGCTTTTTTCTTCCCTGACCTGTGATGTTTGATCCAAACTAAAGCCTGTATTTATCTGCCTGCCTCGTCTCTCTCTCAGTTCTGAACATTTTACAAGTCACATCATGCCACTCCAACCATTATTACTCCTAAATAAAGACACGTATCGTGGATTGCCTCTGCGGCGTTGTTCAGTGTAATGTTTCTTCCTCCAGGCTCTGCAGTTGTCAAAGGCATTTCCTACTGTGCACAGATGAAGGATTTCACAGAGAATAACACCAAGCCTGCGCTCCTCCCCGTAACAACAACAACAACAACAGCAGCAACAAATAGACTCATTTCAACATGTCCCATCAGCTACTTTTACCTGCTCGCATCGCCATGGAAATACAACATGGGATATGTTTTTAATCACACACACACACAAACTCACAAACAGGCAGGTCTGAAATATGGATTTTCACACTTTGTTACGATCACGCGCCTCCATCGTTGCACACAAAGTGTACACACAGACACACTCTATTATAACTGACAGTTTGCCAAGGCACAATACTCAAACACATTAGCAACACACACCACACCCACACCTATTCATGCAGCCAAGCAGGACACAAAAGGTACAAAACCAAAACACAGAGCAGAGAAGAAGAGATGGTTACAACAACCTCCACATGTCTGGGATTTGTTTGTTAACATCCAAAGCAAAGAGAAAGCCAGTAGGTTGTTTTTCTTCTCTATGGGTTTTGCTACTGAAGTCACACCTGTTAGCAGTTAAAATAAATAAATAAATAATAATAATATAAATAATATGTAGGTTTAGTAAGTGGTGATGAGATGCTTTAGATGAGAAGAATCAAGAGAATTAAGATGTTGCATGCATGTTTCAAATGCATGTTTACACGTGTGCATAAGGTGTTTTTCATTATATTCTTAAATATTATAAGACAGAAGACCTTCTGAAGGAGCAGAGCAATAAGAAGAATATCAGCAGTTACTGTTTCTAATCTCCTGAAGTGTCACCAGTTTTTAGATTCCCATCAAAACAAGGTGAATATGGCGTTATATTGTGTTTACTAAGTCATAGCTACCAACAGAATCTACTACATTTTAACAGGAAGAAACCTGGAGCAGACCCTGACCAAAATGACCAAAATATGAGACCTTTACAATTTACTAAAATATTGAAAATTAATTTTGTTGCATTAAAATCGTTGTGTCTGAGGATTAGATGAAGCCTTGTTACACATTTTACAAACCTAAACTTGAACATAACACAATATAAGGTTTAAAACATGTCACGTGATTAAATTCATGTTTATATTTTTCCGTCCTTAAAAAGTGACTACGTTTCTGAATGTTTTTTTTTTTCCAGCTCTTGACCTTCAGAAGTGTCCTGTTGTATTTTAGATATAAAATATTCATGTCTTCCTTTGTGAAATGCTGACTTTTAGCAGAAGTGCAGTTTTTATTCTTCACTGGTGATTTATTCTTTTGCCAGAGTTTTGTCAATCACAACCAGTGCCACAAGTGGACTTGCAGCTCCCATGATCCCCCTGGCTTTTCCCTGGCTCCCATCCACAGCTTCAGTAGGAGTCAATAGCTGAGTGAAGGCAGGGAGGTTGAGGGCGAAGGACACAATGGGGCTCTGACAGGCTCCTTTTCTGATGGCCTCATGTGCCTTGTCGGTTGTGATAAGTTGCTTGAATAAAGAAAAACAGAGGCACAGCTGAGCATGCTAATAGAGTAATTGTGGCGGGATTTCAGACGGGGGCCGGAAGCCCGCCAGCTCTTTCGGGAAAGTCTTTGCAGCTCACCACGGCACTCCATGCCCACCTCCTAACCCCCTCATCACCCAACCTTCCCCTAAACCAACCGGCCTGCCCCGTTTGCCAAGGACTTGCAGAGTTATTTTAACCAGTTAATGTCCCAACAGGACGACGATAGCCCCTCCATCTGCCCTTTGCTTAATAGCTCCGCACCAATGAGAAGAAAAAGAAATCCAAAAGTGCAGACAAAACATGTCTGTGAACACAGCACAGCTTTCACACATTAAGAAATCTGTCCTCGGTCCGGAGGCATTTGATAGTTTCATTTCGGCATGGATCCCAGAGGGGCCCGAGCGCAGCTGCTTCCATTCTGCTCGTCTATTTTGGAGAGAGAAAAGTAGGCAGGCATGCCTGTCACGGCATCCATATGAAGTCTGTTGCTTAAAAACAAGCAGGGGTCTTAGGGTTACGTCTCCAGAACAATGACCATGACCACTTTCTGTTGACCTCCTCATTTCACCCCGAGTTGAACATGAACATAGTACAGTTCGATCCCACAGTTTTCTCCAAATTCACCACGAACTTGACAGAGTGATGAAATTCTAAAATATTTGTACAACATTGACAGAAACTATGTGTTTAGGGCAGTTGTATTCACAGCTGCTATGGAAATGATTTCCACTCAATCTGTGCATGTTATAATCAGCCTGTTATAGTGTTTGCACATGTGGATTTGAATTCATGATCAGTAGATCTTAAAGAGAAGCAAACTTATCAGTAAGATAAGTAAAGTGCTCATCACAGGAACAGCTCCATTTAACCCTTTATAGGAAACACTTCAGGACTCAAAATTTCAACCTTAGTGTGTTAGGATATAAAAACACTTTAATACTAGTCATAGAAACATTAGCTTACTTTGTCATTGCTGATCACAGGGGCCATGCTAATGCTAACTAGCTTCTCAAAGCAGGGTTAGGGTTAGTAATGAGCATACATCCATGTGGACAATAGACTGTCTTCTGCCGTCTCCACCCATTGGTTGAACACCAACAGGAAATAGAACTTTCCTGACGCAATTTTTCAGTCCTGTTTTTTTTTTTATTATTATTATTTTATTATTTTATTTGAGAAATTAAATTATGGATAAAAAGTGTGTTCCAAAACAACAGCTATTGAACATGTACCAAGTATAATATTACTGAAAATGAATTAGTAATGCCTAACACTACTGTGATACAGGAAAATGTAATGAGTTACTGTAATGCATTACTTTTGTAACGTGGTACTCCCTACACTGTTATATACACTGCCATACAACACTGTCCACGTGTACTGTGAAGTGTGAAAAAACACCAACAGCAGTAATGTTTTTTCTTTTCTTATGTTCTTGTATTCACTTTTCAGGAATGTTACTGTTCAGAACTTTTCCGACGTTTCCTGTTGTAGTAACCGAAGCCTAATGTTTCTTTACATGAACAAACAAACATCTCATCAGTGCAGACGCTGGGGGAATGGGGAGTCACGTGTACAGCTTTTTTTCCCCCAAATTGTTGACACAATCTACACTCTGTGCCACCTAATTCCCGGATGCCGGATGATCCTGTCCTCCAAATCTCCCCAAATCCCATGGACAGTGGTCCCTGAGAGGCCCTGTTTACCCAGGGCCCGCGGGCCACAGCAGCCTCAGACCCCCTCCCTGTTTTCTCCCGCACGACACAGTCACGCACTCATCAGTTAATGCTGAACATCTGGAGGGATTAGCAATGTCAGGCCAATCAGAGTTGAGCTGACAGATCCCAATGAAATGCCATTCTGCAGCTGCGCTCGGCATTCAAGTGCTTTTGGATTCCCGTTTCTCCTCCTCTCCTTCCTCTCCTGACCTTCCTCCCTCCGCTCAACTTCGACTTCTCCTATCTCATCTCCTTTCCTTATTTTTTTCTTTATATCTTTACTCTCTTCTCTCGACTTCTACTGCAAATGCACCTCTAAGGTCATGTTGCATGAGTTAAGTCATCTCTATGTTTCGCTTTTCCATTGGTTGGTTATTGGTAAGCATCATAAAAGTGAAAAAAAAAAATAGAGTTTGGTAGAAAAAACAAGAAGGGAAGAGAAGTGAAGTGGGGTTGAGGCACCACCTGCTCCAAATGTTTGGAGCAATAAATCTTCTATGCTCCAGTTGCATCATGCATGCCGCTATGAGGAAGAATAAACACCAAGTCAAAAATGCTAAATTAACTTCTTACCCAACTTGTTTAGAATGACAAGTGGCTTTATGGAGATTTTAAGTGAAGGAATTTGGATACTTCATGGACTCAGACACAATTGCACTTTGTATGTTTCTTTTATAGACACGCGTGAAGGAATTTACAACCTTTAATCTGAAAATACTCTGATTGAAAGAGCTTTACATTTAATATTAGCTGATGTTTGCACAATACACATAACAGATATGAATGTAAAAGGTTATTAATATAATAAATAAATGTTGCTTCTTCTTGAATGTTACATAACATAAAAGCAGCGTCAACAATGTCAAACAAAAATTACATTTACTTTAGCCTCCTGATACCCAGGAAAATACAAC
Source organism: Maxillicosta whitleyi (assembly GCA_029822895.1). Classification (NCBI taxonomy): domain Eukaryota; kingdom Metazoa; phylum Chordata; class Actinopteri; order Perciformes; family Neosebastidae; genus Maxillicosta; species Maxillicosta whitleyi. The sequence goes on from JAPSES010000002.1 coordinate 3,820,929, forward strand.
TAGGGAGGTTTTACATTCACTTTTCTGTTCAATTCTAAATAATTTTAAATTATAGTTTGTTTTAAATATTACTTGTCTTTCAAAAACTGTATTGTTTTATGGGATGTGCTACTGAGCTCTTGGCTTTCATTCATAGAAAAGGTTTAAAAACAATAATAACGAGAAAAGCACTCAGAGAGCGCAAACCTCCTCCATGCAGCACAGTTCAGGTCACACATTTAAAGCCACTATATGAGAAAACCGGACTTCCAGTGCCATCTGGTGGACATTTGTTAGTACTACAACAAAGTCAATAATAATAATTAAAACAATTCCTGGATTCAGACTGTGATCCGGATCACCTCCAAAATTTAATCATCTGTTCTTTGTCTCAGAGCGAACATTTCCTGAAATTTTCATTACAATCTATTTATAACTTTTTGAATTATCTTGCTAACTAACAAACAAACCCTGGCAAAAACATAACCTCCTTGGTGGCGGTAATAATAACAGGAAGTGTCTTGATGCAACAATTCAGATACATTTAAGTTTTTTGTTGTTTTTTTTAAAAGTAAAGCTCTGAAACTCTTGTCCCCAAAACAAGGCAAAAATTCATTGCTGGTTCTTGAGGATTTATTCCAGCATTGTGACAGTATTTATTTCACATCATCATGCATAGGTTTTACAGTGAGTCTATTCAAAGCTGGCCGTTCCATCTGCAGTTGAGAAAATCACTTTCAATAACATATTATATAAGCTCGAATGCTAAGGCGGATAAACAATTATATTTTTCCAGATGAGACCCCTCTGACGTTCATCTACCCCCGTTGGTGATGAAATCGCATGAGATCAAGTTGCTGGAATGCACAAGCGGTCTCGGTTCTACTGGGACTAATCGGTGGGGTTTGCTGAGCCTCGTATGGACACACGGGGCTCGCATCTGATCCCAAACAGCTGCTTAGCAGACAGGCCCTGCAACTGAGAATGCCCAGTGTAAGGCCCAGCTCCAGCACAGGCAGCCACTTCTGAAAAACATTGTTCTGACCCTGGCGAGGTCTTGACCCCGCAGTAAATGTAGTTGGGCATATTTGGTCGGGAGAAGCACCTGTCTTTTCCCCGAGTGTTCTGAGGCCGAGTTATTTTCAACAAACAGACATTCCTGTGTTTGCAACAGACCACAGCTCAACATTCAGGGACACAAGGGAACGTGTACGACTGTTAGTACTGCTACTACTACTACTATTATTAGTATTAGTAGTAATAGTGGTAGTAGCAGTAGTACTAGTAGTGGGTAATGATAGTAGCAGTTGTTGGTAGAAGTAGTAGTAGTTAGTCATATTAACAGTCGTAGTAGTAGTACATTGTAGTACTTGTTGTAGTAGTTAGTAGTTCATAGTCGTTAGTAGTAGTAGCCAGTAGTAGTATTCAGTAGTAATAGTAGAATTTGTAGTTAGCAGTACCTGTAGTTAGTAATTCATAGCAATTAGTAGTAGTAGTAGTATTTAGTAGTAATAGCAGAATTTGTAGTTAGTAGTAGTTGTAGTTAGTAGTAGAATAATGTGTAGTTAGTCGTAGTTGTAGCAGTAGTTAGTAGTTCATAGTTTGCAGTAGTTAGTAGTAGTATTAATTAGTAGTAGTTGTAGTTTGTTGTAGAGAGTAGCCGTATTAGTTAGTAGTAGTAGTAGTAATAGTCGTAGTAGTAGTAGTTTGCAGTAGTTAGTATTAGTATTAGTAAGTAGTTGCAGTAGTAGTAGTCGTATTAGTTAGTAGTAGTAATAGTACTACTGTGGTTTGGAGGAAATTCTCTTCAGATATCTTTTATGATAAACTGTAGCTCAAACAATTAATTAATGAAGACATTACCGACTACAATGATCTGACTGTTGATGTTGAAAAATTTTAGTAGTTTTTTTGTAGAAAAAAAGTCAAAATGTTTCTTATATTTAAATACTCCTTCATTTCTTTATTCATGTACAATTCAGCAGATTATCCTCATCTTGTCAACCAAATAAGACAGTTGAAGACGTCGCTTTGTGTTTTGGGATTCACTGATTGACATTTCATTAAATAACTAAACAACTAATTGTGTAAATCAATCATCACTAATCGATGGTGAAAACGAGTGTTGGTTCCACCCTTAGAATAAACGGAGAATCACAGAGTCAGTCACACTGCTCACATGGCGCTGTACGGAACACTGCTATCATTAAGTTCTGCTCTCACAGGGATACTACTTAGGTTGTGAAACTGTATACGTCCAAGTGATAATACTGTCGGGTGAGTGTTGATTTCCTGTTGTTGTCATCTGGCAGCCATTTCACATGAAGATAATTAGAGAAATTAGCCACCATGTGGAATGTTTTCTCTTGACAGAGTGAGAGGGAAGCCTTCCAGGAGTGCTCTCAGTTCCTGATTCATGACGGGGCCCTCAAGACACACACACACACACACACACACACACACACGTGCGCGCTTTATCCCTGAGTTTTACAACCACTATCTTTCCCTCTTTGCTTCTCTTTTTTTTCCTAGATCACACACCATGCATGTGCACACACACCGACACAGACACACAAAAGCCAGAGCGCTCTCTGAACTCAGACAGATGTTTTGCATTAAAAAGCAGCAAGTCTCTCTTTTGAAAACCTCTACTGAAGGGTACAGTCAGCCTTCCTCTCATTATTCTTTTACATTTTCCTCTATCTATCTGTTTTGTTCATATTCTCTCTGCCCTAGGTTATAATTCACTTCCTTCCCTGTTTTGACACTATCCCGAAAGTATGACGTGTTACAATTTTAACATGAACTTTGTTGTGTTGCAGGAGAATTTTCTTAACTCCTGTCATGAAAAAATATGTAATGTGTCTCACTGAGGCTACGTTAAGATAGCACGTCGCAATGCACAATTCGGATACCTGCTCCCTTATATTAAATATTAAGTACGACTTCTATCAGGTTTGAATATGAACTGAATGCGACCCTGAAGTGACCCACAAACGCACAAGAGGTCCTAACGTAATACGTGACCATGCAGGCAGGCGCTGTGTTCATCGCTCCTCCTCCTGGGACGCAGAAAATGTGACAGTTGTCGCATTTCAGCGACGTAAAAAGGTCATATAAATGCGACCTGGCCCTTTCAAACCGAAGTCACACTGCAAAATATCAGATATGTATTGGATTTGGGACCACATATGAAAGGGGCCTGGGTCAGATTTGACAAAAAAAAATAGTTTTATGCTGTAAAAACGGTCTTTAACAGATCGGATACAGGTCACATTTGGGCAAAAACTGGTTTTGGAGCCATGTTTTCCTGCAGTCTGAACATAGCCATATTTACATTAACCCCTGCAAACCAGTGAAATGCAATTATTGTGCAAGTATAGGGAAGCATGGTGACAGGGTTTAGTGACTACAGAGTTCAATGCAACTGTAACCTTATTGCAAAAACTATGTGTTTATCACTACTGCCACACAAGAAAGATCCAATTTCAATTAGTGGACGTTCAATTCTACGTCTGAGCCTTTCTGTGTCGACTTTACATGGGTCTCCTCCAGGCCTGTTATACCCCCACCACCATTAAAAAGTACAAATAGGTTCATTCTCCACAGTGATAATGAAAACCAGGAGCTCACTGCTTCAAATGTGTGCTATGTGCTAATGCTAGGTACAGTGTACGTATTCAGAGGAGTAAAATGCAAAGATCAAATTTCCCTACAAAACAAACAAAACAATAGCTGTTTCTTAATACGTGTTCTTGTCCTTCCGTTCTCACGTTCTTGTGAAACATCATCAGTCGCCGCCCAAGAAATAAACCAAGAATGCATGGAATACCTGGATGTCGTTCTTGTCAGTGGCTGTGCCCAGCTGGCTGAACTAACAAAATGTATTACAGCGTTGAAAAATATACAAAATGCATAAATGACATGAAAATACTAGTACAGATGTAGTGAAATTAAGTGATCCTGTGGTGATTTGAGGGAAGCAGACGGTGTAAATACAACAGACACCAGTAAGCAGCTGTTCAATTACAGATAGATTTGTGTTCTTAGGAAGTACTCTGCGTTTTTGGTATTGAGAAACATCCAACTTCTGAACAAACAACAAACTAATGGTAAATGGACTGCATTTATACAGTTCTTTTCTACACCGTAGTACTCAAAGTGCTTTACAAAGACTCACATTCACCCATTCATACACACACTCAAACACCAGTACGTGGCTACTATGCTAATGTACCATGCAAGTCTACTATCTACAGGGAGCAATTCAGTCTTCAGTGTCTTGCTCAGGGACACTTCGACATGTGGGAGCCAGGATTTGAACCACCAACCCTTTGGCCATTGGACAACTGCTCTACCAACTGAGCCACAGCCGCCCGTGGAGGAGGAGGAGATCAGTGAGGAGCCCTCAATGATCTTATCGATCTTCCAGTGATCCCTCAGCAATCCTTCTATGAACGAAAGATGATTGACTGATCAATGAGCGAAAGGGTACAAGGGTACCTCAATAACCCCCCCCCCCCCATTTCTCATTGAGAAATCGAGCCAAATTTTGATCACTCAATGGTCGACCCAACAATCTCCGTGTTGTATAAAGGGGCCCTTATGAAACTCCATGGGTTTTACTGGAGAATCAATGTTGTAGAAGATGACGGTGTTTCCATAGTAACTACGGAGCCTCTGAAAGTCCAAATGGGTCATATCTGATGACCAGGAAAAGAAGACAAACTGTATTTTACAGCAGTTATTTACATCTTTTGATAGGATTAATGGATGAACACGTATGAAACAGTTTATCTGTAGATGGTTTGTGTTGCCGGTGGCTGTTTGGTTTTACCACAACATTAACCCATACAGACCCAAACGGACCTCTACTGACCACGGGACTATTTGGCGCAGTGCCAACTATAAAAGAAGCTTTAGCCCAAACAGTGATAATAGAAGAGGAACTGAAAAAGTACTCGCGTCTTAAACTGTATCCGTCTTAACACGGTGAAACTGTGATTCTTATACTTATCGGTTCAAAGTTTCAGTGAGTGACTTTACATGCCGTTAAAAATCTGATTAATATCCAGTTTCTTGAGTTATCAGATTACGCTGTTTGTTTGACCACTTGAATAATCTAATATGTTTTATCAGATAACAGCAGTAATCTGATTATGAGAAATCAGATTAACACACCTGGATTCCTCCCAAATACTCCACTTTTTATGTATGTGTAACTTAATCTGATGTATTTAATTCTTTTACGTGTGTGCATGTGTAAAAAAAACAAACAAAAAAAACAATAATAATAAAGAAAAACTCATAGAAAACAGAAGTAAACCTAGTCACAACATGAGTGGAAGATAACGGGAAGTTAGAGTCATCCATCCTCCCATATGTATGGACTAAAACGTCTAATTCGATTAGTGAATTTACGAACTGCAAGTAAACGCATCATCTGATTATTACAATTAACCGATTAAGCCGGTTATAGGATTTTTATGGTCGTGTAAAAAAGCTCAGAAGACAAAAAAAATAAAAGCCCAAACTCTTACAGTAAATCAGTGCCATCTTTTGTCCAAACCTTCATGTTTCCCACCTCCTCCTCCTTTACTCCCGTTGCTCTCCTTCTAACCCTCTACTCCCACTTCCCAACAATGACAAGCAGGTTCTTCTCCCGACATTCCTGCTCCACCGTCCGCCGTCACTTCCCATCTCGTCTCACTCCTCCCAACATACCGTTCACTCCCATAATGGGCTTTATTTCAGATGCTAATAGGATATAGTACCTTCCTGTCATGTGATGTCAGGTGCTGAAGACTGGGATAAGGTCGTTATATATAGAGAGCAAAATAAAAAGTGGTTTAGGTTTGAAAGAATGTAAAATATTTTCTGTGTTCAAGAATATATATGCTCACTCAGTGACTAATGTTACATTCATCTGCTTAAGTATGTACAGTATTAGAAGTAGGATTACTTACATATATTACTTGTAGATAGTCACTATGGCTACTATTACTATTGCAAGATCTATCTATTTATATCTATCCATCCATATAATATTATATCATATGATAACACACTAAGCTTTGCCACTTGTTTCTACAACTTTTCAATGTACAATAGCAGTTTTTTCACACCTGTTTCATATTGGTTTGTGATGCAAATAAATCACTTTTTTAAACACATGCTGTTTTTAGAAGAAAAAAGTTTTATTTTAGTGACCCCACACAAAACTTGCCGGACTACTTTCGTTTCGACCAAAACCGGACCAGAACTGGGCTCACAGGACGCTGTCGGGGGTAAGTCAGTGTGGATGTACTACACTGATGATGGGGGTGTCATACAGATTCATGTCAAAAATACACAACTATCCCTTTAAGTGAAAGTCAATAGACAAACCAACTCCCGTACAACAATATACACTTTATGGACTCTTTCCTACTAAACTACTTAACTGCTTCTGCTCTCATTTGTGTTTATTTATTCATGCTTACCTCTGCAGCAACAGTTGTGAATATAACATTTTATATACCAACCTTATACATATGTTGATATGTCATTTATTGTACATAGTTGTCAATATCTTACTTTATTTTCTTAAATTTTGGTTGTATAAAAGTCTTGTGTAATCATGCTTTTCATATGGGCACACAAGATATGAAATTTGTATCTTTAATCCAACTATATTTATTCAGGCAATAATTAATTGTACATATACTGAAGGCTGTTGATCAACTGTTGTTACTGTTATAGGCTGTTATTCAATTTGTCTGTAACATTAATTCGTTTTTACAGTAAAATCAGCTTCCCACCTCATTTTTAAAGCCCCAGTACCTCAAACACTAATAAAGAAATATCACTTGTGTTTACAATGTTGACAAATAATCTCACTTTCTAGAAATATGAAGCAAATCCGAGGTGGTATGGATGTATTTATACAGCCAAATATGGATATGCCTGCATTTTATTGCATTTGTTTCAGTTTCTTTCCATTTTCTTGCAGGTTATGACTGGGGGATTTATCTGATTATTGAAAAAACACTGAAAATTATAGGAATAACATGTATCCACATCATCAATTGATGACCATAGTTACATTATTATTTAAAAACTGCCTGTATTTGGTTTTTTCTCTGCTCCCTTTTAGTCATTGTTAAAACATAGGCCAAAGGATAATTTCTCAAAGAACCCCAAAGTTGTTACATTTATTGTTATTATTTAATGTCACCGACCCACACCGCGACTAAAATAAGTAACACTAAGTCACACTGGATAAAAGTGTTGCTCAAATTGTGGTAAAATGTAAATGATCATGATTGCAGTCCAGACTGGAGGGATATTAGGTAATTGGGAGCAGAGGTGGGGGTTAATGGGAGTCAGGACATGGTTATGGTTAGAACGAGAAGGAGAACACTTTATGAGAGTTTCAGCTTATGATTGTTACTGCAGTGTCACTTTTGCTTTAAAGACAAATTGCACTGGAAATATACGGCCCATAAAGTCTGTCAAACCTCAGTGCATGTGTGGCAAAGCATGAAAAGGTGCCCTGAAAGGAAACCGAAATAGAAAAATAAAACTTTAATGTCTGGTAGTGTGTGCCATGTGTCATTGAGAATGAAAAAGAAATGGGAAATACCGCACATTAGTATGTTTTTAATGTGGTTTAATAGGTATAATAGATAGAGCGCTGCTGCAGTTCATCAGGTTAGTTGCATGAATAGCTCGCTGCTGCTGAGAAAAAGGCCAAATCTTTCTTTCATTAGACTTTGCTTCATCTTTTTTGTGAAGTTTTATAAACCACGGCTCATTAAAACTTCTAACAAAGCTCTTTCAAGCATACTGTGTCTGCTACTAAGAAAATAAGGCGTCCTTTCTCTATCATTAAAAAAAGTAATTTTGTGGATACACTTGGTAACGGAGACATGCTCTGTAGCCTTTTAATAACACTGATGCCTCGGCCATAGGAGGGTTATTCCCATGCAATATCGCAGGTGTTCTCTTTCCCTTAGTCACCACAGAGTACAAATGTGAAGTCAACCATGATGCAGTGTCCTCTGACCTCACCATGAAGTCCCATCACCACCTTCTACAGGTTTAAGTGTGCAGGAACATACTTTCATATGAGCCATGAAATTAGGTTTATCAATAGTTGGTTAAAAGAAGTGTCCAAAAATTTTAAAAAGGAGGTCTTTTCATAAATGATCTCATTCCATTAATCAATTTGTGCTCCATTTTATGATTACAGCACAATAAATTACCTTAATTCTGTCGGAAAAAATAAATATCCAGGTCGTTTTCAAGTAGAAGAGCAAATATCACACAAAATATACTCCACTTCAAGTAGTTCTGCATTCAAAACCTTACGTAAGGAAGTTGTATGTAGTATTTCTACTGTAAAATATTCAACATTAGTGTGTTAACCTTCGGGGAACCACAACTTCTAGATGTTTTGGGTTTTTTGTTAGGAAGAGATGACTTTTGGAAAAAAAATATAAAATATAAATGGCAATGAATATATTAATACAGATATCTAGGGACTGACGTTAGTAAATGTGTTGTTCCTGTTTTTTGACTACATTTCCCATCATGCAATGTGGTACTGCAATTCCTGTCAACTGTCATGGGTGTAGCAATGTGACTGTAAGGGTATTGTATTCTAAAATTATTAATATATCCCAAAATATTTGTCCTATCAACTTGTCGTTACTAAAGTGTTCATGTGATTCTGGCCATAGCAACATGATTGTAAGGTTATTGTTTTCCAAAATAACCAATATCTTTAAAAAAAAAAAAACATATTTGTCCTATCAACTCACTGTTTTCACTAGTCTCCTCCTTGATGAAAAATAGTTACATATGTCAAACTGCAGCAGTCAGCTCTTTTTGGATTTTGTGTGATGCCTGACACACACACACAGAGTCCACTTTACTTTTATAATAGACGACCTAAAATTGTCATTACAGTATTTAGAATAAAGAGTCCTGACATGAATTTATCCAATGTTTTGCTTTTTTTTAGTTGAACTGAGAGCACCCACTAATTCTCTTTTTAACAAAGTTATATTTTTCACAATGTAGCTGTAAGTAGCTTTAGCGTGGCATCTAACCTGGCGGAATTAATATTAAACATAAATAAATAAATCATATCACAGAGTTTTAATTGCACTTTCAGGCCATTTTCAGTTTCAAAACACAACATTGAAATTCAAGCATTTTCACGGATTTGGATCCCCCGTATAAAACTATATAATAGCATTTATCATTAGAAAACACTGTCCCAACACTTCTGTCCTACTAATGCGTAAGGTTCCATTGTTGACATCATCCACATATTTTTACTGCACTTTCTTGCAGACACACACACATACTTGACACTGTTATGGCCGTACTTTCTTTTTGTTTACGTAGCCTCTTAAGGAAGTGACCTGGAACAATTGGCTTAAACTCAACGAGACTTAACACAGATACTTGGAAGTGCTTTGTAAGGACGCCCGGAGAGAAATGCTTTAAGGTGTTACTGTTCCCTGATAGCTGACATCCTTTTTTAGATGACACGCATGTAACACCGAAAAGTGTCAGACAAAAGGAAGTAACAATACACATGTAGTTAAACTGAAATAATATTTGTACTGTCCATATTTCAGACATCCAAGTGACCCCTCTGTGACTCCGAGGGTCTTAACAATGAGAGTGTTTATTGAGTTTCTTTATTAGCGAAGACGAAAGGAGGGGGGGGGGGGAGGAGGAGGTTATGGAGGGGATGTGAATGTGAAGTTTTAAAATTGTATCGAAGGATGCCGGTGTTGGGTTTCTCATCAGCCGTGCTCGCTAGCGTAAGCCTCTCATTTTCCAGTTTAGGGTCAGAGGTCGGACAACAGGCCCCGGGCCTCCAAAATGAGCTGGATGGAGAAAGGTGAGGGGGACGGGCCGAGCCGAAAGTGCAATGAAAGGTCACAAAGGAAGAGGAGCGCAATAACTTACCCTTTCAGAAGTACTCATTTGTTTAGAGCTTAATTTGAACAGTTCATGGAAACTTCAACAGAAGCGGTTAGTGGATGATAAATGACATTTAACACCCACCTGTTTGAAGGCTTTTAACTGTATTTTGTTCTGTTTTACATTTTGAGTTGTTTTATTTATTTCATTTTAATGTTTTTTTTTAATATACTTTTATTCATTTTTATTTTGTTTTTAGTCTTCTGTATAGCATTTTGGCCCACTTTGGTTGTTTTATTTATTTATTTATTTTCTTTAAATGTGTTTATTGGTTTTTTTCTTTTCTTTTTTTAAACACACGTGAAACAAAACAAAACAACAGAACACAGGCTGAAGTGGTCATCAAATAAATAAAGTTACACACACACACACACACACTCTCTCTAAATTATTTATATGTAAGGCACAGTGCAGTACACAATACAATGGAAACTGGGCAGAAAGAAAATCACCTTTTATACAAATGCTCTTGTCATTATAGCAAATATATTCACATTTTTTGTGTTTTTCCTTTTTTTTTTCATTCTGCAAACACAGAGCTGAGCCTTTACGTTGCGCTTCATCAGTTACAACTAAACCTGTATTCCCATGTATGTGTGTGTTTTTCTAACCTTGGTCGGTCGTTACTGGATGCATTTTTGTTGCTCTGAAATATGTGCAATGACAAAGAAATTAAATTCAGTTTATTCTTTCAATGGCATTAGTGTTGTGGTGCATGTGAGAGGCAGGTGAGAAAGTCCAGGGGTATGAATTCTATTAGCATCCTATGCACTGTTGGTGTTTTAAAGTGCTTTATAAATAAAGTTGGATTCCTTGGTTGGATGTAGGAGCTTCAGGATTCATTAATAGACCCACCAAGTAAAAGCACTGCAACACTGCCTCCACTGGAAACAGCATGATGCTAGTTATTGTAGATACATATTTTATATTATTTATTTATTTATTATTGGAATGAACTTCACTTTGGAAGCTTTTGCCTCCTACAGAATTATAAATGCATTAAGACATAGAGTGTGAATAGAGACTGAAGACTAATGCTACATCCACACCAATGCAGATATTTGACAAAATAGATATTTTTCTCAATGTTTGGGCCTTTTGTCCACATGTAAATGTCACAAAAACAAATATTTGTCATTTAGAGTGCAGACAGGGTAAATAGAGGTTAGGAAATGATCCCATTTTACTCATGCCTATTAGCGTTTTATGTATGAAGGTGCACCGGAAACATTAATTCCAGGTGAATAAATCAGTGTACAGCCTGCAGTAGATGGAGTTCAGCACCGATACCTTTGGGAGACGCGCAAATACACGTCATGTAAAGAATACACTTCAACACTTAAAGCTGCGTCTGACTTTCCTCACCGATTTTTCATCAAATCTGTGAAACTCGAGTCGTAGCCTAAGTATCACCAAATCTTTCCGTGATTACGCACCTGAATCGTTTCCCTCACGGTGAATAACTTCGAAGCGTACTCCTCCATAAACAAACGGAGACAGACCGTCACTTGGGCATTTTTGGAAATGTGTTGCCAAATGCACTATGGGAAACGCAGTTCCACGCAGCCGCAGTTGAGCGAAAGCAGTTGTGCGGAACTGCGCTTCGCACAAAGCCCGTCACGATGAATTTCCAAAAACGCCTGAGTGTTTATGGTGGAGTACACTTCGGAACTGTTCACCATGAAAAAAGAGATTCCGATGATTCAGGTAATCACGGAAACACTTATGGATTTGTGATACTCAGGCTATAACTCTAGTTGACGGTGAAAGTCATGCGCAGTTTTAAATTACCGTACTTTTTTCTCGGTTTGAACCCTGCGCCTATACAACGATGCATCTCGACAGATAAATAAACAGAATAAATAACAACAAATTAATTTATTGTACTTAAATAGATGTTTTAGCGTGGATAGATTTTTAGGATTTCTTCACTTTCTTGTTCATTTTAATGCAACTGAAGGTACATTTATTTGCTTAAGTTGCTTTTCATTTACTATTTTTCATTCCTTTTCCTTCGCAGTTAAAAACGGATATTTCCAAATGTGTTGATTCTGTACGTAATAAACTGAGGGATGATTTGTCCACAATTTCTTCTACTTTCACCTCCGTAATCCTTCTACATATGTATTATTCAATACTTCTACACTAGTTGGTGAAATATTGTTTGCTTTTAGACACTATATAGAGGAGAAATATGATAGAAAAAGCCAGATAAGACAAAAAAAAAAAACACATCACCGTCCTCATGCTCAACCGCTTGGATGACTTAAGGCCAACGTCATAAGGGTATGTAACCTCTGGGGAAGAGGTTAACAAGGCATTATGGTCTTTACTGGTAGACAAGGAGCAGCAGTCCCCCTTCTTGAAAACTACCTTTAAATTATGGAGCTGATGCATATCAATTTTCAGAGCTACGCTAAGTACCACCTAAAGGCAAGCTAATCTTTAGCAGTGACAGAGCGAACATGGGCTTAAAGTTCTGGGTGTGTTCCCTTTGAGATAAGGAAAGACTCTTTTTGTTCGTGATCATGTGACAAACTCTGCTCAAAACTTTCCATCACAGACAATAGTAGAGACTGAAAACATGATATTCAGAGTTTCTGGTGGCTATACAGCACACGTTTCACTTACATAGCTGTATTTAGTGCACTGTAGTGGTGTTTTTATACGTTTCAATGGTTTTATTCTGTTGCTTATTGTTTGTTGTTCAGCACATTGTTAGGGCTTTATTGTAAAAGACTGGTTTGGTAAATGTAGAACTTAAAAAAAAAAACACAATGTCTGATGGGTTAAGTCTGCAAGTAACCTAGTTCAGTCCTGGTTAAAAGCCATGAGTTTATTAACAACCTAATGTTCAAGTTGCGTGATTGTAGTTTTATACCACAAATAGCGGGAAAGTTCTTAGGTATTATTTTGTTGGCGTGATTTAAGGAGTCTTATTTTACTGATTGTTTCAGCTAATTTAACTCAAGAGACTGTGACACCTTTAACATGTTTCAACTTTGCCTTTTAATAAATTAATAGGAATATTCTGTATCTGTGGTTGATATTGTTGACATTAAGTGTTGACTACATTTTATTCAACACTGTCCGACATTATAAAGACCTTTCAGATTTATCAGTAAGTTAAGATGATTTTTATCACCTCTCTAAAGAAATCCAACCTCTTTATTATACTATGTTAGGACACAAGGAGCTGCCGGGAGTGCCAAATGCAAGGGCCAAAGGGGGAGGGGAAAGGGTAAGGGGTGAATTAGGAGTTGGACCACATGACCATTTTCCCATTAGAACACAGTCCAGTCTTTCTGCTCTATATTAAACTGATTATTATTTAAGAAACGAGAAGCTACTGACTGCATAATGAAGCATATTAATCACTTCTATAATTATCCAGTGGAAAGATCGGGAGATATTTGATTAGTTAAATATAAGGTTGGCTGGGGAATGGAAACCAACTGCGAAGATGATGAAGTTGGGTTTACCTTCAACAACAACAAGAAAACCAGTGTTGTTTACACTGCTGACTTTAGTGCGGAAGGTTGGTTGTTTGAATCCCAGGTGGGCCCTTGGGCAAGGCCCTTTACGCTATACATGCCTACACCTTGTAAGTTGCTTTGGATAAAAACGTCAGCCAAATGTAATGTAAAAACCAAAAAAAAACTTTAAAAAAAATAAAAGGCACTACTTCTAGTACTTGATGGCAGTCGCTGTGGCCAATCAAGCTTTTTGCACAAGTATAGGTTTTTCCCTCAAATCTAAGATCTTGCTGGTATTGTACATAATTTTGGACAAAAGCGTCGACTAAATGAAATTGCGGAATTGTAGACTTTCCAGGAATATAATACAGGTAGTCCTCAGGTTACGACGTACCCCGCTTATGTTATTTCGACTTTACGATGCCAGAGTCTCATCCACTATTACTGTACAACTCTGAAATCTCGTCCACCATTACTGTACATACGTACTGTATAATGTACGTACAGTAAGGACAACATCTAATTTTTTTTTTATTAATATGAAATATAATACATGTACTTGGATAGTTATTTAGATATTTGGGGTGTATTTACACTTTCTTTATTGTCATTGCACAACAAAACACAGCAGTGAGATTTGGCAACGAAATGTCGATGCTTGGCTTCCGGTATACGCAACTAAGCAGTGCAGAAACTAGTGCAAATTACAATCTGTATATATTGCAAAGAAGTAAACCTTTAACATTTTCAGAATACCTTGAAATTACAGGCCTATTTCTAAATTTACTGTTTATTTCTTAAAAAAAAAAAAAAAAAAAACGTATTCATGCAACTTGTGTTTTTTCTGGAAAAGCACAAGATTCTCGAGGTCTTCCAATCTGGCTTTAAACCCCTGCACAGCACAGAATCAGCTCTTTTAAGAGTTTTTAATTTTAATTTTATCCTCACTCCACTACACTGGCTGCCTGTACATTTTAGGATCGGTTTTAAAATTCTTTTATTTACTTTTAAATCCCTCAAATGGCCTTGCCCCAACTTTACAAGCTGCTGCAGCCTCATGCAAACCCCCCCACCCACCCCCGCTCTCTCAGGTCAGCTGACCACCTGCTCCTGAGGGGACCTAAAACTAAGCACAAGTTCAGGGGTGAACGTGCCTTTGCTACAGCGGCTCCTAAACTATGGAATGACCTGCCTCCATACCAGACAGGCCTCCTCTGTCTGTTTTTAAAACCCATTTCCCCATATGATCCTTATGTAAACACTGCAATAAAAATATGAAACAAAATCATATTTTTCTCCTTGGCTTTTGAAACCATGTGAAATATTTGAATGCATTGTTCTTCTTCAATTGTTTTATTTGGTATTGGTTTATTGTTCTTATTTTTTTTAAATTTGTAGTTGTTTTTAATTGTACAGATTTTATATTTTGACTCTAATCTTGTATTTTACTGTGTTATTCTTTACTTTTTTGTACAGCACTTTGGTCCACTGTGGTTGTTTTAAAGCACTTTACAAATAAAGTTGGGTTTGATGGATCGACACTTGTCCGGTTGTACGCACTATTTCATACAATATCACTCTTCTGCGCTGTTGACTGAGGAGCTGCACGGCGTAAGATCTATTTTGTTCTGAAGCTTTAGCTTTAGCGTGAACTGGACCACTGGTCTGGATCATAAAAGACTGTTTCACATTCTCCATCAGTTTGTCAAAACCTTTGTCTAATGTTTGTTTCTGCAGCTCTCCATACATGATAGTATTATAGGACTATTTCTCATTTAGTAGTTTTATTTTATGTTTGTTTCTTGTATTAAATCAAGGAATGCAAGTTCTCCTAAATGGGCCACATATGCACACACACAGTTATTTACATTGCCTTCTATAAATACATACATTTTATCATCTCTCTCAGGCATAAAACGTGTGTTATTTATTTAATTATTATTACTATTATATATTATTTATTTTATTTATTTATTATTTATAAGTATTTTTTTCACACATTGTTAATTTATAACAACTGAGTTAAAACTTGGACCACACTATGAAGGTATAGAAAATCAGGTAGATTCAGCAATGGGTTCAAATAACAAGAGACATCTACAAAAGGAAAAAAAAAATCACCTTCACTATTCATTTAAAATTAGAAATATTTGTCAAACATTGGGAAAACTGGGAATATAGTATTGAATATTAGTAATTATTGTAAGCATGTAGTAAGTATTGATGTCAGGTAAGTGCACCAAACATTTATTTATTTATTTATTTTACGAAGTCGCAACTATGTGCACTACTGTAATGACTCAAACATATATTGTTTTGTATATAAACATATAAAAAAAACGTCATGACAATATGAACTTTATACACAATATTGAAATAAAATGTAATTGCATGGTTTTATATACATACCAAATTTTATCTTGGTGATATAAAAGCAGACTATCCGATTTAATATGTCTCTTTTTACTTTTTATTGTATTCTGTATTATTATTGCTTGTAATCTTTATTTTTTATTAAATATTTTACAAAGCTATATAAGTCCATGCTGTTCTCTCTTTGGATGTTTGAAGAAAAAAATTTCAAAAAAGGTACAATTTCAATCCCTAAAACAGTGAGACAGAGAAAACCACAAACATATTCATTTGATGGAGAATATGTTTTTAAATATGTAAACTGTGAGGCATATGTAACAGATGAATGCGACTGGAAGATGTGTATCGTATGCTTCAATGAAAACTAAATAAAATAAAAAAAGAACATATAAAAAGTTAAGTACTAGATTGAATTGGACTTTTATGGTACTTCCACCCTCAATTGTCCTGCAGCTGTTTTCAGTGTGTTCAGCATTTACAGAGTATCTGAAACACTGTAATAATAAAACAGACTCATCACAGCACACATACAGTATACACATCACCCTGTATGAGTCAGTCTTCTACACCAATAACCCAGTCATCCATTTTATATCCTACCTTTTGGACAAGTTTAGACTCAACATTTCTGCTTCCCACAAAAGAAGACAAGCCAAAATGTAAATTTTCTCAGCTATTTTCAAGTCAGATTTATTTGAAACTTGGTGGGGTGGGTTTCATCACCGAGATGCTGCTGATGCAATAAAAGCAAATGTACGGTTCTTGGAGTGATTATGAAAAATTCAACTTCAATGAGCTGCACACTGACACAACTACGACGGAGCATTTAGGGCCATTCATGAAGGAGAAGATATTTTTTGATATGACGAGATTAAAGTCGGCATGTCGACATTAAATGGGCCCTATTATGCCTTCATATACTCCAGTTAGAATTGTTCTATGGACTATACAAAACATATTCATGAAGTTCCCTGCTCAAA
>JAPSES010000002.1:3871410-3885015 GCA_029822895.1 Maxillicosta whitleyi
GTCCTCTCGCCTACCGATCAAAATGGCGGCTTCTCTAAAAACTACAAAAAAAATACCACGTGATATGACGAACTCCTCACTCTCTATATAGATTTACTGGGCATTTGATTATCCATCATTGTTATTGAAACAATGAGAAAATAAAACATTGAAATATGAGAGCATAAATTATTGAAATTAAATGAACTTGGCTTCTTTTGCACATATTCTAGATAATTCAGTCACATGGTCAGTATTTCTTGGTGACAACTTCAGCCTCCTTTTAAATGGAACAGTTTAGTTTAGTTTACAACATGTCATCACAACACAAGAGTTATCTCATAATAAGCAACAACAGCACTTCAACTTTACAAACTGTTCATTTCTTAAACCTTCACAGTTTGTTTCAGGTCAAATTTAACCCAGAATCCCGTCATAGTAAGTGTCTATATCAAATGTTGAATACAGATTTATTTAGAATGTCTAAATAGACTATCCCACATGAATAAATATATGTAATAAATATAATGTTTCAGAGCAGGAAGAGCATATTTTTTTGGTTTTTGGATAAAAACATCTACTATCACACAGCATCATGTCCTGTTTTACATAACACATAAAAAACATTATAATTTATATATAAAATTGACCTAAACCAGCCTCAGTGTCCAAAAATCTGTAGCACTCAAACAAAAGTATAACATTTTAAAATATTTTCATTTTTGTGTATTTTGGCAAAATGTAGGAAAAGTCATCAAATTTCAAAATAAAAGGATGATGTTTAGAGTATTTTTACCACTGTTAAATGTCAAAACGTGTCAAATTTGACCCAACCAGTATGTAAGGGTTAAACTGTGCTCTTTCATCGTACTGATCTGTATCTGATGAAGTAAACAAGAGACTTTTGGCCCCTGATATAATTCCTGAAGAATTAGACTGGACACAAAGAACATCAGGAAACTCAAAACAGGAGACTCTCGTGACCAACTTTTCTGTTCAGGGTTTATCTTAAAAGCCACAGTTTCTCCTCATGAAGTATCAAAGAATCCAAATTAAAGGGCTCATATTCATTAAACCCACTTTTATTATTCTTAGGTTCATTTATTTGTGTATTTGGACCCTAATAGTTCATAAAGTTTAGATTTGAACCCTCCTTTATATTCATTTTTGACAAAAATCAAGTTGATTTCTACATCCTGTCTTAATTCCTGCTTAATTTGTTATGTTTTATAAATAGTTACATCACAACATTTAAACATCTAAAGTCAGAATTTTGAGTTTAATGTCAGACTTCTTTTGTCAGACATTTTTTCTCAGAATGATCATTTTAAAATATATTAGACCTTAATTTTATTTTTGTTTCCAGTGGCCTTAATTTTCTTCCATATAAATAAATTAAAGGTAAAAATGGAGAAAAATTCATTTGGGACCCACCACAAAAGTAACACTGGGTCTTTATGGGTTAAAAGAAGCAACAGTTTTGTATTTTTGCTTCATGGTGACATTGAACTAAAACATTATTTAGTTAAATCCACGTCCCCTCAGTTATTTCTCTAATGTGTTAAAACTATGGTGATAGGACTTCTGACCCACTCAGAATATTATATGTCCTTGTATTCACACTTTTATGATCTGGGGTCTGTTGCAACATTCCCGCCAAAAAAAAAAAAAAAATCATGTGCAAACAGTAGTGACATGTGTTTCATCGCCATGGTGACCAATGACCTGTCACAATGTGGTTCAACACCAGACCTGAACACACACACACACACAAAGGACATACAGGCAGCGTGTCCCAGTGTTTGACACACATGGACGTTACTGGGCCTCATAGGCATTAACACACACCACAGTATATTTAGTTCATAATGAGTAATTATAACATTTCACATCCACCATGGAGGTAATACAATGCAGCCCTTTGGGACTTCAGTCAGACAGCAGTGTTTCATTACAGCGCTGGACGGATTACATGTAACTGTATTCATTTTGAAAAGCTAATTCCCATAACTCTGTCCCATCTGACTTAACTGGTAAATCTATGAGTCGGGGGGCCACCTTATTAGATTAAATACAATGATCAGAAATGGAAGATCAATACATGTAAAGGTTTTGCGTTGTGCTCTCACATTAATACAGTGCTTCTCAATTATTTTCTGTTACGCCCCCCTAAGGACCCTCTAATATAAGGAAATAAATCAGTCAAAAAAGAAAATAAATGCTACACAAATGTATAACACTTTCATTGTGGCTCTTTATTATTAATTATTACATCCCTTCAAGAACAATTACTGCTCTATTCGCGTTCGTTGCAACTATATCTCTCTTAAATTTTGTAATATTTTCACACTGGTTGATATTTTGATCCAACCCATTCTACAAAACCCCACAACATGAAATGCACATCTAATATAACATAATGTATTTTACAGAAAACTTATAGACAGTTGTATTACCGCCAAGAAATGCACACACACAAAAAAAAAGAAAGAAATCAGTCCCAACCAGAGGAGGCTTATCTTTTTGTCAGAGCCTGTCTTGATGAAGATGTATCGCCAGCCTGAACATGGCTTTCATGTCAACTGGGATAACTGTCAGCTGACTTGTTTGGCCTTTCAGGAAGATGAAAAGCAGAGCTACCAACTACTGCATCCACAGTAGCCTTGATAAAACAGAATGCAACGCAGCCACAACACAAGTTGTGGTTACACTGAGTAACTCGTATAACCCACAGCTGAATACAACAAGTTCTGGCTTGTAGGAGATGTCAAAGCCATTCTAGTAGGAGAAGATTTTATCAGACAACGCAGTATATGTTTAAGAAAAAACTCACGGGGTGGACTGTTGCTTTAACTGCCACACATACTGAACACATGAAAACACTATTTTCAAGGTTCTTTTCTCTCTTTTTTCTCAGTATGTACCATCACATATTTTCCTCATCTCCGCTGCATTCTCCAATCTTGAGAGAGTTTAGTTAAGATACTTTCATGTCTCTCATTATACTATGGCAGTGAGTGTTCTTGCTTGGAAATACAGCATATCTGATTTCTGCTTACAGATCCTGATGAGCCAAAATGCATGTTCCAAATCTTGATTTAAAACAAGCGCGCTGCTAAAAGCATGGAGGAAATCACTAATGAAAACTTGGCCTAAGCTAACCACCTATATCTCACTCTCACGTGAACGTTACATGAGCTTTTAATTTACAGCATTAAAACATGCTACGACTGCATTACTATTTACCTTTCCATATCCGATAGCCCCAGCCGGTTGCCATGGGGTTTCAGTCATATCCAATCCCAGCCTCTTTGGCACACACTCTTATCTCTGTTTAAATATCCGGTTACTTCCCCCTCTAGTCCAGGCACACAGAGACATGTCATTAAGAGCAGTATCTCTCCCCAGCCCAAGCTTCCTTCCTGTGCGCGTGGTGACGGATTGATTTTCTCCGGTAGGGATCCACTGCAAAAAGTATTCATCAGTAAAAGGTCATTTAATTGCGTTGTAAGTCTTTGGATCCCCCCCCCAATCAAATAAGGAAAAATATCCAGTAAGAGAAAAAGATGATTTCACCTTTCTTTAACTCTTTCCAGAAAATTTTCAGCCAGCTGACATCACCTTTAAATAAGTGGGGTGATGGACTTCTCACAACTTCTTCCAATAATTCAGTGATGTTTCATTTAAGTAATGGAAAAGAAACAACATTATATTTCACTGCTTTAGCCTCTTTGTTTGATTTGACTTGTTGTATTTTTTTTTTTTTTTTTTTAATTAAGTCATTTACAACTTTTATTGACAACCAAAAGCAACGTGCCCACTACACTCAGATTTATTCTCCATACACACCTGGCCAAAATCATCCCACACTCTAATATTTCGTACCGTCTGAAGCTTTAATAATATTAGTATTTGGTTGTGCCACTCCTTATGCAATGTCACAAAATTCTGGACAAATAACACTGCTGAACTTCGATCTGACCCACTACAGTAACCCTAGATCATAACACTGCCCCCATAGGCTTGTACTGTAGACACTAGGCATTATGGGTAACCACTACATGCACCTCTGTTCTCACCCTGATGCCTCCATCACTCTGGACTCATCAGACCACATGACCTTTTCCCACTGAAACCCAGTCCAGTTTTTATGTGTAGTGGTTTTTGACTATTATATATTATCACTCCATATTATATATCATATAGACTGTATTGAGTATACACAGGTAGTCCTCAGGTTACCACGTACCCGACTTACATTATTTCGACTTCACCGGAGTCTCATCCACTATTACTGTACATACAGTATCTTATTTTTTTACTTTATTAATATGAAGTATAATATATGTATTTGGATAGTTATTTAGAGATTTAAGGGGTATTTAGGTATTATGCGGAAATTCAGGTTACGTCGACAGCGTAGGAACAGAATTTGTTCGTAACCCAAGGACTACCTGTACATTATGTTCTTGTTCTTGACCCTTTATCAAGCTGGTGGTTGTTTAATATGAGAAGATCCCACATCGGTTTGGGTTAAAGAACTTGTTGCAGCTCAAACATATGGAAGAGTCTATTTTTATTTAAATAATTAAATCCAAATCTCTGCTTAAGAAAATCAAAGTCATATTATTGTTCGTTTAAGTATTTGTTAGAATTTCCCCAATCCAATCCAAACTTTATTCATAAAACAACCACAGTGGACCAACTGCTGCACATAAAAATAAATAAATAAAAACAGTAAAATACAGGAATAGATAAAAGTATAGATAATCATCTGGTAGTAGTCTGACTCACAACAAATAGTCTTCCCTTCCATTACATGCATTTTAATGACAAATTTAATGATAATTGTGCAATAAGGGAGGCCTTCTTCGTTCTTTATGGCATTTTCTTTTCACTTGCCTGTATACAAATGTTCCATCCCAACACGCTTTATAAAATCATCATCATCGTTTCATACCACTGAGATGGTTGTGATAGGTTTAAAAATAAATAAGTAAATAAATAAACACCAGAGAGTTTCCCACCTACTCTAGAATGATATCCAGCGTTGTTTCAGTAAAAAGTCTGGCTATGCAACACTAACAGCTCAGTGTTACCGTCAAAACATTTCAATCAAAACAACAGAAAATTCTTTAATAAACCCCGAATTAAATGCTCTGCTCTCTTTGCTGCTTAGACAGACACCGTGTTATGTTTTGCAGATTTAAAAATTGTAATCAAAACCTCAAAAACCTTTGAGATTACATGTGTTTATTTTTTCTCTACAACCAGGGTCAAAAACCTCAGTTACCACCTACTAAAGTAAATGTGATGTTAATGGCAACAACGAACAACCTTTTTCACACCATGTAGTTCCAGTGCGTCAGACTGTCTCATGTTGCCTTCACTGTCGGCTCACAGCGCTGCACTATTTCAGTGTCATTGTTACTGTATCTTTATTATCTGTCAACGTAATGGAAGATTTCAGAAGGCACAAAAACAATCGCAATACGATAACTGTTGCAGAGTCTTAAATTGTTACAATATAGTCGTCATCTGACCCTGAACTTTATGAAACGATTGTAAACAGGCCAATACATGTGAACACATTTAGAACAGATTTGTCAAAGAGGATATTTTTTACAGTGGAGTCTTGGGTCTGCGGCTTGGCGTCTGCTCTCCAGAGCAGCCCTTGGTACCCACAGGGGTCAAATCTCCCTCCTCTGTTTCTGGAAGAACAGAGGCTGTTAAGAGAGGCCTACACTTCAGTATCTTTGCAAATCAATGGAAGCACTTCCTTTCTTCTTGTCCTCTACATGCACTAAGGACATATCGATTTCAGCAATATACGTAATACTTTCCCGTGTTTCTTGGCTGCTTGTAAATATGCAATCTGATGAGAGATTTCTGGTCATGTAAGGAGGAAGGGTCCAGCCTGCAAAGGTCAATGTCTCATGTTAAGGAAGCTCGTCTTTCACACTTTAACCAGATGCCTGGCCGTGGCTGTGGAGCCGTCTTTGCAATAATAGTGGAATAAATGCTAGAGGGTTACCCTTAGAGCCATCCACTTTACAGCTGCGCAGAGTGAACACCCCAAAAGGACATGTTTAGTGTGAGGTATAAAATTTTCTTTCATCGCCCCTGCTCTCCCACAGGTTTCACCATGATCGGGTTACACGTTGTCGCTGTAAGAACAGAGGGAGGGGGTGGCTTTTGCACGTCTTTATCGTAAAAATGTTTGTCCATTGTACAGATGCCCCAGGGCTGAACTCTTAGGGAGAGTAAACAGAGGGGGGGATGGCTGTGCAGGCCTTTCCTTCTCTTTCAGCCACACTAATGATGTTGTGCTGGACCACAGCTGTTTCTTCATGGCAGGTGTGCAAGTGGGAGCCACAACAGACTGTACTCGGCCCGGATCGGAGGAATGCCAAAAACAAGACGGAAGGAAAGGAGACAGGGCGCATAGCAAGACGGAGAAACGAATATCCATACAAGATACAGCTCCCCAGAAAGCTGGATACAATATTCAATTGAGAATTTCCCCTCAACACCTGGCCACCGGCATAAGTAGGATATTGATGTGGGTCCTGCGCCAGAACCCCACAGCTTGACTCATTCGAAATCCTCTGGCGATTTCATGCGGTATTTAGCCGAAATGCTTGGACAAGAACTTGTCTGGAGTTCTTTCCTGAGACAGGGGACATTGCCAGTATGTCTTGAATATGCACTCTGCTGGTCTGGGCCATGAGGATACAAATGGCCCCAAGATCATTTCCTGTTTGGAACTCCACTGGATCAGGAGCAGAGAGGGGAAAATATGTGCAGAATATTTGCTCTGTGGATTGGAGGAGATCACTGCGGTGATTACTTCAGGGCTATTGTAAGGCAGAGGAAGTCAAGTACACTTTTTAATCACTTCACGTGTAGATTTGATCTTTTCATGGGTTTTTTTCTTTTTCCTTCTGTTGAAACTGGCAAGAAATGTCAGAGCTACTACAGGTCAAGAGTTAAAAGGGTGATAATATTTAATAAACGGAGTGTGTTTAAGGCCCTGTTTTGATACTTATGATACTCTGGTTTGCCTTGCAGTTGCAAAGTTTTGGAGCAGACACTATTTAGTAAAATTTTTAAAACTGAAAGAAGAGCAGAAGTAGAAGTAGATTTTAGAAATATGCATTGTGCTGCAATATGCACAACAATATTTTCTGTATGATTTAATTTGTAATATTTTTCCTCATTTCTATCATCTAGCAAAGCTTTAAAAACAAATCTCTTGACATTGCATTTAGGTAGGAAGTGAGACCAGAGTGAGACCTCTGTTCTCCCTCAGCTTGCACCTCTAGCTAATATTAAAGCCGAGGCCATACGTGGTAAATATTAGCTTTTCTCTCCCGTGTTGACAGTGTGTGCTTTTCCACGCACACACGGAACAAAGGTCTGCCATATTGCACACCCACCTGGGAACTTAGATGGGACAGAGTAGAGGTAGGTGTTCATTGCTTAACAGTGGTGGCTTTTCAATGTGTGACTTATGATTATGCAGTTGAAAGGCCCCCTCAGACCGGATGTGTAATGTTGATAATGGGAACAGGAGGCTCATTCTGCTGCTGCTGTGGATACAACAGCCAGATTAATGCCTTACAGGGGAGATCTGCAGGATTCTCACAAAAAAAAAAAAAAATACACTTCTACTCATTGCACTGCACTTGCTCCACACTAACAACCAAAAAAATATACCTTAAGCCGTGGTATGTGTTTGGTGTCATTTAATTTTCGGGTTTGGTTTCTGATGCCAGAAGCTTTTATGTGAAAATGAGCTGAATGTAATGAAACTCAACTTGTGAATATATACCATATTTCCGGGACTACAAAGTGCACCTGAATACAATCTAAATTTTTAAATACATTTTTTTTTACATATATAGGCCACAGATGATTATAATCCGCAGTATCCACATTGTAACATGGCATATTTACACAGAAAAATGGTAAACAAACATTTTTTTAAATATTTATTTATATACCTCAACTGCTTTTTTCCAAACAGTGCCTGTAACACCGCAGTAAAACGGATGGTTAAAAAAAAACAAGTCATTGATTTCTGTCTCCACCTTCCTCCTGTCACTGAAACCATTGAAGTCCTCTTCATCAGTGTCGGAGTTGAAAAGCCTCAGGAAAGCTCCACTATAAACGAACAATAAAACTAGGGTCTTCCTCTGTGCATCACCTCTTCCAACTCTGTTTCAAACTTTTGCACTTCCTACTAAAAGCACCCCCTGGAGGCCGTTAGCCCATAAAAAGAATCTATAGATTCGTCGTGTTGTATTATAGACCACAGGATTCAAAACATGGGGAAAAAAATAGCTGCTCATAATCCAGATAATACGGTATTTCATTTTGTATGTATCATTTTTATTTGACAGTGAGTGTTGAACAGAAATATAAGGAACTGTAAAAGAGAAGGAGTTAGCTAAAGATGCTATTTTTTTTAAACTGTTGGCCCTGGCCAGTTCTAAAAAAAAAAAAAAAAAAAAAATTTATTACAACTCAATCAACAAAAAAAAAAAAAAAAAAAAAAGCCACACAGGGATGCTCAGAAGAGGGTGGATGGGTGGGTTAGTTAATAAGTAACGAGATATACATACATCTGTTTCCTGGAAATATTTCAATCTGAAAGAGCCAAAATCCACTAAAAATCATTGCCAGAGTTTCCAAATACTCAACTTCCTTATGCAGCTTTTGGTCATCTTGGTCCAACTCAATAGACTCATCATAAATCTAAATTAACCTGACGCTGTTTCACACTGTTATGCAAAAGATAAGCTGTTTTTTCCAAGCCTCTAATGCGCCACAGAGTCATCACAGTATAGACTTTCAATGGTCCAGACCAGTCTAGGAAAGGAGAGGGGGGGGGGGGGGTAGAATTGTTGTTTCCTGTCAAACCCCTTGAATTACAGTACGCTGAAAGGTAATAATGGAATTTTGGCCCAATGGCGCCAAAAGACTATCAAACACTGCAGCCTTAAGCATCCAACAGGATATATGACAAATTCCAAAGCTCACAATACCAATTATAACCAGAAGGCACAGAACTCCACCAAGAGCTTGTAATTCAATCAAACAACCTATCTCGCATTTTCACACAATGTTTTTAAGAATCCCAAGCTCTGTAATAATTTGCTGGATATGAACCACAACATACAGCAGTTCATCCCAAGTACACACGCTCCATATTTGACAAGTGGTGCCGTGAGTTTCTGCGTAATCCTGTGACAGACTGACATACTATAAAGAAAAGAGGCAACGTTGGCAGCAAAACCTGTGAAACAAACCCCAGGGCAGTAAAAACAGACCTAGTTTTTTCTGCTTTATTAGTGCGTGTATATATTTACTTCCACTTCCTGTAGATTTGTACATATGCTTCTATATGAATATAAATCTTGTATTTTTTTTTTCCTGCTTCATTAGTGTATTCTAATTATACTATTTAATGCTTTCATCACTTCATACCGTTTTTTCTAGTCTTTTTGTTTTTTTGCAACTAAGCTATTGTGACCTTGTGGATCAATAAAGTTCGTCTAAGGGTGTTTTCACACCTCAATTTTGTTCCAATTCAGGAAGTAATGTATTACAATGTGTTATGGTGTTGTGCATCACTTTGTTTTGGTTCATGGTCACCCTACCTCAAGCCCGTGTAAACAGGTAGAAGCCATGTTTCTTCATGCGCTCACTGAAAATCTCGAATACTTCATAGTTTTTATGCATTATCAAGCATTTCAAATGTATCCTTCCCAAATACCAATGAGGCATTCTGTCTCTTCCTCTGTCCAAATTGCCCCTCGACTAATTTTCTCCACTTGCTTATCCGACAGTTGATGGAAATTATGAAGCTCATTAGGCTACTATCTGTTTATGTCTGGCAGTGGCACTTTTTCGACAGAGCTCTTCTGCTTTATGGTAATGTTTGCGACATTGCAGCACATCATACCTACAGTGGTAGAGAAAACTGTAGTGGTCTATTTCTTTCACTATGGTTATGTTCAATGATAATAATAATAATACGTAATAGATTAGATTTATATAGTGCTTTTCTATTTTCTCAAAACACATACAGTGCATCCATTATTCAGTCACTCACACATTCACACTGTGGTGGTGGTAAACTACATATGTAGCCACAGCTGCCCTGGGGTAGGCTGACGGAAGCATGGTTGCCAATTCTCGCCGATGGCCTCTTCAACCAGCATCGAACATTCACACGCATACATAAACCAGTGTGAGTAGCAGCACTGGAGGCACTGGAGTGTCCTGCCCACACAACATGCCAACCCTTTGGTTATTGGACAACATGTTCTACCTTCTGAGCCATGGCCACATTGTAAACAAACCACTCGAACACTTGTTTTGTTCCTGAACAGAGTACGACTACTGCTTTCACATCCTGTATATATACACACACACACACACACACACACACATGCCCAATCAAACCGAGCCAAACTTCTGAACAATGGCTCCAATCAATCAAAGTGTGAAAACAACAGAAATCTAAGTTAACAGTTCATTTTAAAAAGTTTGGTTGGCATTAACTTTCCAACTTTTACCAGACCCACTTCTTCATGTATGTGCCCACACACAAAACTGCATTCCCCGTGTGTTCAGGTGCTGTACTTGCCTACCTCTGACACATTTTTGCATAGAAAATGGAAAACTGAAAATGTAAATTCAAATCTAAAAGACAGACAGCCACTCTCTTAACTGAAGTTTTCTTTTTCTTTCTTTTTTTTTTTAACGTTAACACACCCAGAATGTGCAGAGCGAGCATTCATTGCTCAGGTGTTGGTAAACAAACTGTCCCAGCATGCTTCTTGGCTCAGAGAACATGGAAGGTCAGAAGTCAGTTCCTATAAGGAGCCAAATACCAGCAGCAAAGACCCTATCAGTCTGGCAGTGCCCCCAAGCCCCCTCCCCCCTACCCTCCCGTCTCCTGCAACCACCTTCCCCTGCACCCCCTCCTCTACCTCCCACTTCCTCCCCACCTCCTTCTCTTCCCTCTCTGGCCTGCCAGTGTGGTTTGCCTTGGCTGACTGATAATAAGAGACACAAAAATCCTCTTATCCCCCCCCCCCCTTTTCTCTCCGCTGAAATGAGTCACTTCCTTGCCAGGGCCTCGGTTGCTGGACTGCCGCCAGGAGATACCCTGCTATTTATTGCCCCGTTTCTACCCCAGAAGAGGGGAGCCTGGGAAGGCGTTTTCAGAGGAGTCTACACACAAACTGAAACTCTCAGCGTGCATCCACACACATACAAATCCACCAACATATCCACACAAAGACGTGTATACAAAGAAAAGCCAAGCATGCTCAGGCACACACACTTCCTGGCCTGGTTTAAGGATCCGACAGGACCCAGAACACGCTCTCCTTTAATTCCACAATTGATGTTTTAGTTCCTCCCCTGAGCTTCAAGCCTGCCTGCCTTTAAGGTCTCCGTTTTCCGTGACGTCCCACCGGGAGCCGGGGAGATTTATATTCCTTTGCCGGCATTTTGTAGAAGCAAACAGCCTGGCTTTTTCTGACCACATATCCAACTGTCTCATACAGAAGGAACACAAACAGTCTCCTATGATTAAAGCAGATACTTATTCAGTTGTAATAACCAACGATCTTTCATGACAATAGCCAATGTGCAGCTATATATAAAACTACAGGAGCCATCTACAGGTGTGCATAAGCCAGAGCCTAGTTGTCATCTTTACAAAATGCATGAAGTATTAAAATCCTGCATTAAAATCCAGTGAATGCATGTAAAATTGTTTATTCATGCAGAACTTTGCAACATGCTCATGCATACACACACTCACACACACACTTAACCCTCATACTTACATACAACCACATACGCACACACAGGATCCTTGTGAATCCAAAACATTCCATTCAGCTCAAGTTCAGGCACATCCCCCTAATAGAGGGGTTTGCACTTTTATTCATGGGCCCGTCTTTGGAATATGGCTGCTTTATAACTATCAGCCTCGTACTTGTCTGGATTTTTTTTTTTTTTTCACTACACTACATTGTCCATCCAGCATTGCTTTGGAACGCAGAGGATTGTGATTTAAATGGCTTTTGAGTACTCCTAATCCACCGGAGGCACATAAGTCACACAAAGGTAGCTCCGAAAAGGCTGGGTGAATTCCACCGAGCAAAGAGGAAGTCTTAAATCCCAAGCTTCACTTAAATACCACTGAGGTGACTTATTAATGGAATGATTTTGACTTGTGTGTATAGATGGCCCTTGATCGAGTATGATGGGCTCAGGTGCCTGGAAATAACACTAATATGGTACGACAAAGGATGTGGACAAATACAAATTCTTTGGGTCTCTTTCCTATTGTCCGGCATGAAAGAAGAGGAAAGGTGTTTCCAGTCTGCAGACAGAACAGGCCACTTTGGAGGGACAAAGAAGCCCAGACATGTGAGCACAGATGCAAGGACACACAATTAAAACATTCTAATTGATGCATTTTAAAAGGCATATATAAGTGGACCCCATCACTTAGAACCCATAAAGACCCAGTATTGCTTTTGTGGCAGTTCCCAAATGACCTTTTCTTTAACCTTTTGTAAGTGATTTATCACTATTTACTCTAATATTATGCTCTGTAATTTTTGCATTTATAAGTGAAAATCAGGTATTTTCATACATTTAATGTAATGTAATAATTAAAGCTCAGATTAAAGTTGCGGAAATAAACTAAAAAAAAAAAAGTTTTTTCTACATCTTCAACTGAACATAAGACAAATATGTCCATTCACTGTCATTAATCAAAATGTTATAGAAGATGATGGTGTTTCCACGGTAACTACAGAGCGCCTGGACATCCAAGTAGGCTATAGGAAAAACCGACACAACTGCATTTTATGCCAATTATTTGCACGACTTGATAGGATTAGTGGATTAATCTGTAATAAAGATTTTATATGAGCTAACTGAAGAATATAATGTGTAGTACCATAAAAGCAAAATGAGTCAGAAGTGATGATGAAGAGGTTAACAAAAAAAAACAAAAAAAAATTAACTTGCTTTATTAACCTTGCAGGGAAATTTGGTCTCTGCATTTTACCCTTGCTGATACACACACAAACCTAGCATTAGTGATTAGTATCAGCGATTAGCGTTAGCACATAGAGCAGTGATCTGCCAAAGAAATAAGTGTCAACTGATATCTGAGCCTGTTAATCTGCTGATAACATGACCCTTCCTGACAAAATGTCATTGACAAAATATGACCTTGTTAAATTAATAGTTTGACGTCTAAGTCAAAGCAGTAATATACAAAAATAAAAATTGTTAGCATTAGAGATTAGCATTAGCACATAGAGCAGTGATCTAGCATTGAAAGTGCTTGGGAACCAACTCCATCAGCTCCATGGTCATGACTTATAACCTCTGTACGCCTGTTTGTCTCAAACCCTTACAGCCCATACAGCTCTCAAATAATGAATTTGTGCACAACATCCCTTTTATAAGTGACCAAAATGTGAAATCATATTGTTTGTGAGTCCAAAATTGAAGTAAATCTAAAAAAAAAAAAAAAAAAAAAAAAAAAAAAACAAAATTTTGACGGAGAAGGGATAAAAA
>JAPSES010000002.1:3885115-3895118 GCA_029822895.1 Maxillicosta whitleyi
AAGTATAACAAATAATAATTACAATATAACTGAAATACTTGAAATGATAAGCAAGGCAAATGAGAAGGAAATGATAAGGAATCATGAACAATTTAATGATTAAAAACAAACACAAAAGGAAACTATTTAACAAAGAAACTAAACAGTTAAATGATTCAAAACTAAGAAATATGGCAACTAAAGTAACATAAATAAGACTATAACAGAATTAAGCTAGTTGAATGTTAGGTTGTTTATAAGGTGCCTTTTTAATGTGCTCTTGAAGTTCAATAAAGATGCATTTCTCACTATTCTGCCTCTCGTTTATGCACTTATGTTAATATCACATTATCTCGTCAAAAAAACTTTTCTGAGTTAAGTTTTCGCAGAAGCCGCCGTAGAATTTCAGAGTAGCATGAAGTGCATCCAACCAAGTCTACAGGAGTGACCAACCAGTGCATCCATGGTTTAAGAACATCTGGGTGTTCCATGTGTTCTTGGTCCATGCAGACTTTCAAATGGAACAGTACTTGGGCCGTGAACAGGTTTGCAGAACTGTACAATAGCATCATTTTATTAAGGGGACAAGTGTGTAATTTAAAGATTTTTATGAGGATATGTTAGACTAAACTTTGCAGATTTGCAGAACTTATAGATGTAAAGAAATGAAATATATCAGTAGTGTCATTCTTCAATCATGTAGAAATAACTGACCATACTTAGAAAACATTGTGCAAGCTGTCATGTTTCTTCCAACAACTTATCATAAAGCGCTTTTGTGCTACACTGCACAGACCTGTTTGAGACAGTGTTTGGAAAACCTTTTTTTTTTTTTTTTTTTAATACAGCTTGTTTTAGCCTCTGTGGGTGCCAAATGGGTGGAGTCTGACACAACTAGCAGGACAATACACTGACTGTCAGAAGGTTTTTACAATAAGACCCAACATTTAGCGTGTGATGACTAATTAATATGATTGTCAGTTTGATTGACGTAACCGGAATTCGAACGCCACCCAGAGAGAATTTGTTTTGATGCCGAACCGTAAACAAAACAACCACGCGTAGCTCGATGAACAATCATACCTCCTGTCCTCCTGGAGGCAAATCCTATCAACAGAGACAGAAGTTGGGGTAGCATCTTTAAAAGGAAACAAGCCGTTGCAGATTTCCGATCCGTCATCATACGGCCTGCACTGGGGTGTTTCATTTTATATGAACTAGTTGAGACGTTGTGACCTGTTGCGTGGCTTCAGGCTGGTACACCGATGACAGAAATCATTCTTCTTCTGCAAAGCTTGGACTCATTCCCCAGTTACACCATGTTTTGTTTTATTTTTTTTCTGACTGAACATGACCTTTGACTTCCTGGCAAACGAAACACAAATTCCTCTTTCAGCAAATGTTCAGTATCACAAACTAATGAAGTGTTTGTGTAAGATATGAATGCATGACTATTACTTTCAGATGTCAAAATGTCTGCTTTAAGCTGCCATTATAACATGCCGCTTCGATGTCCTCATGTTTTCTTTGCAAAAAACGTGTCAGAAAATGTTTTTTTTTTGTAACTTTGTTTTCAGAAAGACCTTAATTTTTAATATCTGTCTATTAATTAGCATTAGCATGGATGGCAAGTAGATTTTGTTAAAAAAAAAACAAAACAAAAAAAACATTTACTAATCTAAAAGGAAGTTTTCATTATGTGCATATTACGGCTGCATTATAACAGTAGCTTTACGGTGATGATCTACTGTAAAACTAATTAATGTTGACAGTATATGTTGGTTAAAAAGGGAAAAAAAGTGTTCATCTGAGTGGATAAGATGATACATTGATGACAAGACACATGACTTGGATTAGTGAGCATCTAATTTGCAAACATTAGGAGTTACTGACGTTGACATTTTTTCCATTAATCCTTTAAGACTGCAATTATAAGAGATGTGTCTTTATGCTTTTTTCATAATAAAAGTATTAAAAAAATGTCTCTTTTCCCCAGATCTTTTGCACCTTTTTTTTCTGGAAGATCTTAATTTTTAATATCTGTCCGTTAATTATCATCATTATAAATAATAAATGCTGTAAACAGTGTGTTTTAGTAAAAATGAAAAAAACCGTTTTGAAATTTTCAGCATATTTATTATCAGTAGCAACTGTAAATGTCTGTAACAAAACTTTTTGAAATTGGAAAAATACAATTTCAAATACAGGTAGTCCTCGGGTTATGAACGAGTTCCGTTCCTACGACGTAAACCGAATTTCCACGTAAGTCGGAATTAACCCTTTAGTACCCCTAAATACCCCCTAGATCTCTAAATAACTATCCAAATACATGTATTATACTTCATATTAATAAAATAAAGTAAAAAAAAAAAAGTACTGTACTTAATGTACGTACAGTATACAGTACGCATGTACAGTAATGGACAAAATTTCGACGTCGTACAGTAATAACGAACGAGACTCCGGTGTCGTAAAGTCGAAATAACGTAAATTGGGTATTTTATATCTGCTCAAACATGCTTTTTGGTCTTGAACATTCAGTATCCATATTATGTCTATATATTTTTTGTTATTTCCAGGTGGTTTTTTTAGCCTGTGGAAGTCCCATGTTGCTGCCGTAAAGCATTAAATAATGTCGGAAATCTCAGAATCTCAGCGTTCCGATTCTATTTTACTTTCGCGGATAGTGCAAACAGCCCAGAAGTTAGTCATTTTAATGGTGTACCGTGCAACATGCAGGTGAGACTGCCATTGTTAAAGGGTTAACTTAAGGCTGTGACGGACGGTTGCTCCTTTATGATGAGTGAAAAAGAAACTGTTTTTAAACTGTTTGTCACTGAGGGCGTGTTTGTTTTGTGCAATAACCGATCAGAAACGTTAAGGAGGCAGAAAGAAATATAGACTGAGGATGAGGATGAGGAGGAAAAAGGAGTGAGGGGCTTAGAAGAAGAGAAGGGAAGGGGTACAATGACCATAAACTACGGAGAACAGATAGTACACAGGAGGAAGTGGGGCTAAAGAGCAAGTACATGAAATTTATTCTCCACTTTTGTTCACTTATGGAAGTCATCAGAGGCAATTTCCTTTTCTGGTAAGATAAGATCAGTCAAATGAAAGCTTCTCAGGGGGCTGGAGGGGGTTAATATGTTAGCTGGACTGAAAGTAACTCAGGCACTAACAGCAGCATGTTTTTCTTTTTTTCCCCCCCTTACCTTGTCCTGAGGCCCAGGGTGATCCACTGCTGAAAAGAGCAAAGAACAGCTCCATGGTAACTGAAGGAGGCGTTCGCACAACTGAGGCCTGAGAAAACCCAGGACTTTTGGAATAAATAGAGTTTGACTTAGTCTTTTTGTAATGTAGTATATTGATTTTTACTACTACTACTGTGAGTACTTGTGTATTTTTTTTTTCTTCTCAGATTCAAGAGGTGATGGGAATTTAATGGGGTGATATTTATCTAAACCAGGGGGGGGTCAAACTCATTTTAGTTCAGTTCCACATTCAGCCAAATTTGATCTGAAGTAAAATAATAACATAATAATATATAAATAATGACAACTACAAACTTTTATCTATGTTTTACAGTGAAAAAAGTTAAATTACATTATGAAAATGTACAAACTATACATATATGTACTAACTACTGTTAATTATCATGTAATATAAACTTCAATAAAGATAGTAGTAAAAAAAAAAAAGTTTGTATTTGAACCCTTCAGCTGCTAAAAAACTATATTTATATTAATTTTGGAAAAAATCTAGTGGATTCCTACAACCTGTTTTAATTCCTGTTTAATTGATTACATTTTATAACTAGTTACATCACAACATTTGCACATATAAAAAGGTCCAGACTTCAGATAAACATTTCTCTGAGTTCGACATAATCAGCAGTGGTTTTAGTAAAAACTGAAAATATGTCCAGACTTTGAGTAGATTACCTAAAATGTTCAGTTGTTGGTTGAACAGGACAGAGCAGCACAGTCAACAACCTGAAGGGGGTGTGGCCTGAAGTGGCTCATTTGCATCTAAAGGGCCATCGCTCAAAACCACCTTTCTGGTGTCATTACACAGAAATAGTGTTGAAGATGAACCTGTGGAGTTGAATTAATGAAGAATTCAGACCCCAACAGAATATCTACAGTTTATGTAGACCACAGGAAAAAGTATAATTCCATTTTAAAAAGGTTAAATATCACTCCTTTAAGAAAGAAAATCCATCTCTAATCCATAATGACCCAAAAATCCATCAGTGATCAAAACCATCCACTGACCTAAAATGTTTAATGTCTAATAATTTTTTCCCCAATTGTATTCTTGGACATTTATTGCACATTTTCATGTTTATTCATTATTTCCTAAATGTTTCTGTTCACTATTAATACATTTCTGCTTTTGTTGGATTATTTTTACACAGATTATACAAATCCAAATTTATTTCTACTTTTTTAATACAGTTTCATCAGAGTAAGCATATGTATACTTGAGTAAACTAATGCTTTTTATATCTGTGTAATTATATAAATATATATATACACCTGTACAATTACAAGAGATTACACAAGCTTTCATCCTTTTACTATATATCACTTGTATTTATGAATGCATTTTGTGAACGGTTTCAAACTTTCTGTTCATTTTTCATCTGAATTAGACTCGGGAGCATAAACAGCTGAAGGGAAAAAGAAGCAGAATGACATAAAACATGAATCCTGGCCAGACTCAAACATAGAAATTCAATTACATGGTCAGCAGAATACATAATGACGCCAGAAAACTTCCTAAGGTATATATAATCAATTACAGTAAACATCATGTCTGCTAAAATATATCCCTAACGTTTCATTTCTGCTTTAAACGCTCTTAAGTTGGTCTGTTAACGGTTGTTTTTGGTAATATTTTGTGACAGCAGGTCATTGAGCCGGATGGATTTCAGTTTGGGACAGTAGAATACGATATGCAGGTAACATTTACATTAAGGCGGTGCATTAGTTGAGGGGAGCATGTGCTGGAGGACCCCAGGCCCTGTAGGAACCTCACAAAGCATAAACACACCGAGCTTTTCTGATGTTTTTCAAGTGCTTAACAGCTCAATCTCTCTTAAGATAATTACACCTGAAAGGCAGAGATCCATCACAACTGCCCCGGCCTGGAAATTGCCCTCAGATGGCAACACACACACTTGTGAGTGGCAACATTTGCAAACCATTACATCTTTCCTTTCTTCCTTTACTTTCATGCTCGTCTTCGCTCGGGGAATAGTGATGCTGCAGGATGTGTCGACTCTGTATCAGCGCTGACAATATGGTTTTAATGTCCAACACTGACAGCAACAATGAGATTTATCGCTTATAAAAGTCCTTTTTTTTGTAGGATCTGATATATTAAAATTTCCTGATATTGTGTATTTAAAAACAATATAAATTATATCCCATGTAAAGCAAGAACAGATGCTAAATATCACTGTGTATCACTGTTATCGGAGTTAAATTATGGAACCAACTGAAGGAGAAATTGAAACTGTGTAGCTGATTGTCAAGTTTTTAAAAAGCTCTGTAGAAGCCAATAACGTAATAATGATCCATAACGTAATAAATTTGCCATTTTTAAAATATAATAGGCCAATAATGTAATAACTTTTGACCGATAACGTCAAAGTTATTACGTCATTGGCCTGGTTAAATAAAATTTTCTTTGCAAATGTAATAACTGAACCAATAATGTATTAATATCACTGTATTTGAGTTTCATTTATTAGCTATAACTGTGCCCCCCCTGTTCTCTATTCTATTTTTATTTTAAATTGACTTTCAAGATGACATGTCTGTTCTTAGTATTGGATTTTATCAAATAAATTTCCGCAAAAAATGCGACTTATATATGTCTTTTCCTTCTTTATTATGCATTCTATGGGTGGTGCGACTTATAATCCGGAAAATACGGTACTTTTGTTGAGTAAAATTGCACCGTGCTGTATATGTTATAGTCCGAGCTGCTGTTGTTCTAAAGGCCTGTAATACAGCGCTAGTTAATGTTTACCCAGAAAATATGTAATTGCAGACTTCCCCCTAATAAACTGTTCCAGAATGCAGACCACAATCCTCCTCCTGCAACATTATTATTATCTACAGGCTCTGGGACTCACTCCCTTTTCTTCCTGTGTGTCTGTCACACATAAACACATACATTCAGCCATAAAGTACATTTGTAAATATAGAGATGATGCAACCTAATCAGAAACACCTTGAACCCCAGTTGGAACAGAGCGTCCACTTCCACATGGACACCATCCTGAACGACAAAAACCCCTTTGGTGTCTTGATCAAGCGCTGCACATAAACCGCGTTATGCTCTTTAGATTAAACTGCTTCATGCTCCTCGACATTGGTATGAAGCTCCAACATGTTAAATTACTGGTATAGTGATTCTGGAAAGGCTGAGCTCTTGTGAAGCTAGTCAATTCAATCCAATCAATTGTTCACGCATTTTAAAGCTTAGACGTCATTATTGGAGAACAGCGCGAGCATCAAAGCCTAATACTAGGCGTGTGCATTGTCAAAAATCTGGCGATATGATACAGATCACACAACACTAGAATCATAATGCAATATATCACGATACTGAAAGGAA
Organism: Maxillicosta whitleyi; assembly: GCA_029822895.1. Classification (NCBI taxonomy): domain Eukaryota; kingdom Metazoa; phylum Chordata; class Actinopteri; order Perciformes; family Neosebastidae; genus Maxillicosta; species Maxillicosta whitleyi. The sequence goes on from JAPSES010000002.1 coordinate 3,891,725, forward strand.
GGCAAGGGGTATTGTTTTTGGTTTTGTTTGTTGACATTCTAGCAGTAAAACTATTGGTTGAATTCATACCATATTGTGTTTAGTAGTAGTAGTAGAAGTAGAAGAAGGAGAAGTAGAAGAAGAAGGAGAAGAGTGCTAAAAATGCTTGCAAGTACCTAAAAAATAATTATCATTATTATCAATAAATGCTTAAAACAGTGTATTTTAGTTGTACATTTATTACAAACAACTGCTGTAAACATCCACAACAAAACTTTTTGAGACTGAAAAAATAAACCTTCAACAATTTTACATCTGCTCAAATATGCTTTTTGGTTTTGAACATTCAGTAACCTTTGTGGAAGTCACTGAAACATATTTGTAATAAGAGTCTTTGCTGCGGTAAAGTGTTAAAGAGTGTCGCAATTTGAAATTTAGACGCCATTTGAATTTGGTAGATCGTCCAACCGTTTCAGGAGTTACAGTAATTTCAACAGTGTAAACACACATAGCGATCGCAGCTGTTAAAGGGTTAAAGTCACATGACTACGCATTCAGAAAACTACATTAGTCTGACGTTCGCAATGCTAGCATGAAAAAAAAAAATCAAAAAAGAAAAACCCATTAAAAGTCATTTGTTTCTTCATTCCTTAAAGGAACACATTTTGCAGATATGCGTTTTTCCATGACAACGCTAACATTTCTTAAACATAGGCTTAGTGTTTCACCAAGCAGCTCCGGAAGAATGTTAATATTCAGGTCAGATAAAAAAGTAACTCCCCGTTTCCGGCCATGGCTATAATTTTTACACCACAAAGTAACGCTGGATCTCCCAGTTGAGGCTGAGGTTGGCTGACGTCGCTTACATTCATGATTACTGTCCGTAACATGTCTTTAAAAGACCATTTGGGATGGAATTATTTTATGCTGGATTATTTTTACATTCTAACTTGGGCTTTTTTGTCATTTCGGAGCACTAACTGTAACTGGCTCCTTCATTTTCCTCTGCTTTTTTTTCAGGTTCTGCTCTGCTTTTACTGTAATAGGAGTGGGCATCTGCCTCCAAGTCTGACCAGTTTAATATATAGAGACAAATTGCATTACCTCAGTACTGAGAAGCGTATAAACAGCCAAGATGGCCACCGTGTCATTACTAGGACTTTCCTCTGTATAGGTAAAGTGCTCCTGTCATTTTTTTGGGTAATGTTCTTCCAAAAGAAAAGTTCCTGGAAGACCTATGATTAGAAAACTATGACTTTTGCTTGAATGACTTCTTCCTAAAACAGAGGCTTAATTTATGTTTTACTGTGCAGTTCATGAGGATGGCTCTCTAACACGTTTACCCCATGAAGACCCAAACATCACCACCGACCAAAGCCATCTACTGATCTAAAACGGGGTAGAGGAAGTACTGAAGTTCCGTACTTAATCTAGCATCAACCAATCTATGAATGTTCTCGTTCTGAAATGTTGTATAAAGTAAAACTTAAGTGGTTCAGTGGATGGAAACCATTGACTACTGTGAAAACACCGTCTTCCTGTCACACTATGTTTCTACAAATGATATTTTTTCAGTGAGACACACACCTGCAGTGACCAGTCGAGCAATAACACTTCAGGTGAGTGAAAACAGTCAGATAATATTATTGAATCTATTAAATTAAACATACAGAAATTAACTTAATGCTTAATTGGCAGGACAATAGCCTACATGACACCAGCTTATTTGGATCCTATTTTATTGTGGAATTGATAATGTCAACTTCAACACCGGTTATTATTCAAGACCCAGGTTGAAACTAATAACAGCCTATTCTGCTTTTTTTTTTTTTTTTTAAATGAAAAAGTAGACAACATTTTAAACACGTAAATGTCACCAAAATCCAATGTTAAATCTACATGTTACTCTATAAATATGTTTACAGTTTGATGCTTTTTATATTTATTTATTTTTTTGCAGTATCATTCTGGTAACAGTGTTATATAATTCCATTCACTACATGGTATTGCTTTCTTTTAATAACAAAAACAAACAGTGAAACCACTAAATATGTCAACAAATCGAAATCCCATGTAGTGTATCCAGAGAGACTTCCAAAACAAAATAATAAAAGAACACATTATCTAATAAATCATGATTTGGCTAAAACTCATTGAATGATTATCAGCTTTGAAATGTTTGTATTTCTTTGAGCCAGATGAGAAAACAGGAAATACTATACAATATAACATACATATTCAATGCAAGGCCCCTGGAGAAAGAAAGCTAAAATGTTCACACTATTTGAATGCTAATTATATTTAAGGTTTTCAGTATGCGGCAGTGGTTTCTAACAACAACTGCTTCACTAAACATGAGAAGCCAGTAATAACAATACGAATAGCAGACGGAATAAAGATGGATTGTTTCCTATTTCCTATAAAGAACCAATAAGGAAATGACACAATGCTCAAAGGGCTGAGTGCGCGCACATTTATTAAGAATAAAGTAAAACTGGAGGTAGTGAAGCAGAGCAGGTGGGGATAATGATAAATCACAACCATTCCAACCAAAGGGCTCCTGATGCCAAAGTCAAATTCAGTCACTGAGCCACAGAGAAGGGAGGTGGGGTCTGTGAAGTGGATCGTTTTTCTTCCTCTCCCTGTGGGAAAAAAAGGGGGCTCAGAACATGCTGGCATCCCACGAAACACTGAAAAGGGGCGGATGATGGTGGCGGCGGTGGGGTGCGTTTTCTTTCTTTTTTTTGTCCCCCCTTCCCCTAACTCCACACTGCCTCGCTGCCCTAAGCTCCGCCCCTTCTGTGAGCTGGGAGGTGGTCAAGGAGTGTGTGCATGGGTGTGTATGTGTGGAAAGTGTTGGGGGGGGGGCGGGGCCTTATTGAAGCCGAACGGAGTGGAACCTCTCACATTGTCTCCCCTCCTGCATCCCACCACCGTCACCCCTCCCTCCCTCATCCCCTGTCTCCCTCCTCCTTTCTCCATGGACAAAGAATGTCCTAAATGCCTGGCGTCTCCTGCAGTGTCAAATAACTAAAGGATAGGTGGAGTGGTGCAATGCCCAGGAAGCAGAAACAGAAGAAGTAGAAGAAGAAGAAGAAGAAGAACGACTTATCTACCCGTGACAAATTAAAGGAAAATTTGATGGGAGTGGTCTCATCCATAGGCCGCAAGTAACACGGTGAATAATAGTATGATGAGCATAAAACCATCGTAGCTCAACACCGTTAAAACAAATCAGTATCCCTTTATCAGGCAAGTGACTATATTTGGTCATTTCCATACACATTACAAGACAGTGACAGCACCAGTTCCAGTGAGGACAGTGAGTCAACAATCTGAGGTCCAATGTGGTTCTACAGGGTCTGTAAGGTCCACCTGTGCATGAACAATGAGTGGACCTGCTTTGTTAGGTACC
>JAPSES010000002.1:3895218-3911370 GCA_029822895.1 Maxillicosta whitleyi
TGGTATTAATGTAAGGGATGATGAAGTAATGGTACTAATGTAATGATGAAGTAATGGTACTAATGTAAGGAATGATGTTCAAAGAGATCATGTGGATGTTGACAGCTGTCTGGATCAGCACATGCATTATTGTAATATTCTAAAAGTGATGTACTAATGTTCTAAAATACACGTTCCTTTCACATTACATGGTTTTTTTTTGTTTTGTTTTGTTTTATCTGAGCTCAATGATCTAAGTCTTTCTCTATGTACACAAGAGGCTTATTTCTCTCATATTCTTCACAAATTTGTCTAAATCTGTGTTGGTGAACGCTTCTTTGTTGAGATAATCCTTCCACCTCACAGATGTGGCATATCATATTGTGGCTGGCCACAATAGAAGGCCACAATAAAAATGTGCAGTTTCATCACACAACACAATGCCACAGAGGGAACACGCAACTGTCATGTTGAGTGCAGGGGTGTCCCCGCATTACCCTTACCCCTTGGTACTACCCCTTGAAATGAAGCTGCAAGGGGTAGGGGTTGACACTATCCAAACATGATCCACCTATCTCATAAACGCCGCTGAAAACAGATGCAACAACTTTGTTTCTGTAAATATTCCCCATGCTATCATATTTTACTGTCATATTTTCTTGGCTATGAACTATAAACCACAGAAATGCGATGTGTAACCATGTGTAACCATATATGGTCGAATCGAATATGGCAACTTCATTGACTTTGATTTTATACATAACAATAAGATATTTGAAAAACTTCACAAAAAAGGAATACAGTCTTGTTATGTCCTCCAATAACACAATAAGGTTGAAGTTTAGATTTTCAGAGGGTTTCTGAGTGGTCGATGAACGGTTAAACAACAACCCCCTCAGCATCAGGACACCCAGCGACGGAATATATTCTGTTACAGTGGTGATCGTCATTCCAGTACAGTTTCAACTGTAGGATCCAAGATGTATTAAAGCTGTAGGTTTATCTTTTAACACCAAAGTGATAAACACATCTAGTACCAGTACAGATGTCCAAGTCTAGTGTTTACCATGGGGTCATCTTCTATAATGTTAAGAATCTAACTTGCAAGAAAAAAAAAACATTGTTTTCTGATCATTTTCAGTGATTTTGTTCGAAAACAGGCCTAAACTTTCCTACATCACTGCAGAACATGATGATTGATGGATGATGGTAAGCCCACTGATTTATCAGCATTCTCTGTTAATGTTCTTTTATCGAGTCTTTTACCGTTTTCTTTTATATCTTGGTTTTATGGGTTGTCAGTGAAAAACAAAAAACAGCTTGTCCAGCATTGTTTAAACTTGTGCTAAGGTCATGTGTGTGCAAACCACAGACCTACACTGTGGAGCAGGCAGGTGCTCCAGAAAGTGAAGAGATATTGTTGCTAAGCTTGACCATATGTTCAAAAACAGATGGGTTGATGCCCTCTGGGGGGCGCTATCTCGCTCCCAGCAGAAAAACAAAGCGTTACACACATTCTTTTATTTCTTCTGCCATTAGGCTTTTAAATGCTAGTGAGAGTGCATGATGGGTACTGTAGATACACTTATGCATCTACACGTGTTTTTTTTGTAAATGTATTTTATTTATTTATTGCTACTGTTGCACTTTGTCACTACTGAACTTTACGGGTGGACCCTTGAGCTGTCCATTCATTGACAGGTCTGACTGTACCGTTATTGTTTGACGTGCATCTAATGGCTTGTCCTGCTGTGACCCCATGTCTGTGAACTGAATTGCCCCGAGGGGTTAAATAAACTTATCTGAATCTACAATAGTCCATGTCCAGCTATAAAATAACTACTTTTGTCACATTGATGATGATCCAACAGAAACACTGGGTTTCTTCCTCTTTTTGCTCTTCCCTGTTCTTTGCGCATTTGCTTCACACACAGCTGTGTCTCGCAGACAGAACTGCAGTCCCTCTTTGAGAAATGAAGTCTGTAAGATCTAAATTTGTCCTCGACAAAAAGGCATAGCATCGACAACAACTCACACACGCCGTACACCAAAACAGTCTTTCAAGAGGTTTCAGTCGCAAACAAATGTTAACAGTAAGAATCCAGCTGTGGGCTGTGTGTCACACCAGAGCCTTCGGTGGTGTTCTACCTCATTTAATATCAATACTAAAGGAAAAACAACAATATAGAAAATTGGTGTATTTTAGGTTGAGAGAATGAATTCCATTAATACAATAAGAAACGTAGTGAACACAACTCAGCAGGTCTTCTTTCAAACAGCCACAGCTGCACCACAGACATCAACTCAAGCACAATCATCAATATTTACTGAATAAAATGACAAAAACATACAACTGTTCATAAAATACCTTATACTCACTAAAACGACTCCTTATTTTTTACTATGTCTGGGATCAAATTCATTGCTTCTCATCTTTCAGCCGTTGTGTGTTGGGAAAACGGCTTTAAATGTGAATCAACATATTTTATAGTTTATTCCAGTCACTACAGATGTGGTTTTCTTGCCGAGTTTGCTCAGACCAGTACGCTCTATGACCGTCCAAACTAATGACATGAAAATGCAGACATTACCGTACACCTGTTAGATCACCAACATAAAATCTGATTGAAGCAGCAGGTTCATTCTGTTTATTCGAAGCTCCAGAGGCTGAACTGTTGATTCCGAAGGCTTGAAGGCAGATTTATTTTACCCGGCAACACACGATGAAATATGATTGGATGAAAGCTTACACATACACTACTGGGAACAGTGTGAAGCTATGAAATACAGAGAATAACCTATTGGGAATAACCGAATACATCTTCATGCAACAAATATTAAAATGATATGAGTAACTAAATTAGATTTTCATGGTAACACGTGGACAGGGCCTTTTAAGTAACTCACAAATGTTCAAACTCATAAATATCAATAATATTGACATAATAATGAAAATCTAATACTTGAAACTTATCTATAAATTCAATAGATCGAATAGATTTAAAAAATTTTTTAGACATAATTTTTTCCATAACATTTGAGCTATGGCAATGATTAAAAAGTACAATCAATAAAATCAGGTTTTCTTTTTTCTAGAACTAGTATTTAAAAAAAAAAAAAAAAAAAAAGGATAACAGTTCCATAAAATACAGACCTTTATCCCACTTCATAAATGATGTGTGGAAATGTACTTTTTCACGTTGATGTTCACTTTCACTTGATCAGACCCACGTGTAAATAACTGGTGTAAAATACAGTTTGCCATCTTTTCATGGTCATCAGATTTGACCCATTTAGACGTTCAGAGGCACTGTAGTTACCATGGAAACACTGTCATCTTCTACAACATTGTTTCACCAGTAAAACCCATGGAGTTGGATCAATGACGGTGGATGGACACACTGGGTTTATGTTCAGTTATTGATATTTTTACTAAAAAAAAGTAAATTTTTCTTCCGATTACTAATATAATAACTCACAACTTAGTAAAGTAAATAAAATATAGGAAAATACCTGATTTTCACTTAACAAAAATACAAAATACAAAGGATAATATTATAATAAATGAAAAAAGTGTATAAATAGTTTAAGGAAGTTTGAATGGAGAAAAAAAAATTACATTTGGGTGCTCCCACAAAAGTAGCGCTGGGTTTTAATACGACCACAAATGACATTTTAAAACCCATGTGCTATGTGAAGCCGTGCACTAGTATAGTTTCATGTGTGAATGTGTTAATCAAGTGCCAGTATTTCATTACCATCCACATGAGTCTGTTGTTGTTTCTTCATCATGGTGATCACATACTTAAAAACATTTTCTCTCCCCATGTTCCCGCAGCTCAGATTTGAACATTTTTACTATTGGTTTGATTGATGATGGGAGTGAGTTGGTTCCATTTCTTAATTTCGAGCAACAAAATGAAATCCAATAATTCATGGGATAGTGTTTTGTTTCCTGCTCCGGAACAGCTTCGAATTGTTTACTGGCAACGCTTGAACACGTATTTCACTTGTCACTGACAAACATTTGCCAAAAGTCGACTTATGAAACTACAAGTGTGGTTTTAAAATTATGTCCTGTGAGGTTTCGCATTCACATCTACAAATATACACAGAGTTCTCCATCTGACGTACACACTGCAGCCCTATCGTACTATGAGTGTAATGGGTGACTGTGCTAATTACTGCAGCGCTCCACAGCAGAGAGAACAGCGTGGCCTCACAACCACATGAAATCATCTTATTCCGCAAGCAGCGTGCAGCCGAAAGACCATCAATCAAGTTGTCACGCTGAACACCAGCTCTTCCAAAAAGGTAGGAAGTGAAACGCTCATACGCACTTTGCAAAGTATGACTTCACCCTCACACAACGCCATCCATTAGAGCCCGCAGTCCGAAGACGCAACGTTAATAATTTGGTTTATTTTTTAATGAACTGAATGGGTGGATCTTTCTGACTTGTTCCAGATACGCTGCCAACAACAGATGACTTTAATGATTCCGAGCTAAAGTCCCTGATACCCTGTTGTTTTTGCCAACGTGGAAAAAAAGCTCACTTCATCTGGTCCTGCACAAAACAGATCAAAACAAACGGAAAGACTTATCGGAGTTGGGCCAAAATCATCTCCATGCATCTTGTCTAATAAATCAGGGGTTATTTAGGGGATATCGGGACAGATGTTTTAACCTTATGTCTCCATTACATGCAGATCATATGACTGTGGAATTGTACATTAATACGAGGCTTTTATCGAACTTTAACACTAATATACCAAAAAAATTCGCAATTCGGAGGAGTTCTCATAATCTGAGAGGTTTTGGAGATTTCATATTACCCAAAATTTCAAACCACTGGTAAATAATTTTGTGTGTGTGTATGTGGAATGAAACTTTGGAACAGTCTGGACATCCGACAAAAGCAACAACAAAATATCCACCAATTTAAACTGGTCTATAAACAGATGGTCTGGTCCCAGTACAAAGACAGAGGGTCTAAATACTGATGTTATATTAATATTCTGTCTTTTTTTGTTGTTGTTCTTGGGTTTTGTGTATTGTTATTTCTGATGATTGCTGCTGTTTATATTATTGTGTATTTATCTGTGTTGCCTTCAAGGATTTATATACTTATTTACTTTTTTGGCATGTTAATATGGGTGTGTGTATGTATATGTACGCATGTGAAAATGTTAAGTTCGGTTAAATACTTAAAAAAAAAAAAAAAAAAAAAAAGGTCTAAAGGACTTGACTTCTCATACATTATGTTGATATGAAGCTAAAGGATAGATTTGTGTGGGAAGGGGCAGGATTAAATAAGTTACACTTCCTCCCACTCCTTTTTTGAATGTGTAAATAAAGCAATAAAGACATGTATATAACTGTATTTTACATGTGATTAAAGTAAAACTACAAGTAGGCACCTAGGTACTGGTAATGTTATGTAATTCAATCTCACCATAACTAACTGTAATCCATCACAATAAACAGATGAATAGAATTAAGCTACAGTTACTAATCAAAATGTTGGTGATTACATTGGCGTTGCCTTAGAATGTACAGTGATTAAATGTAATAAACCATCGTTCCTTATTTGTGACAGGAACATCCAACATCATGAGCTTTAATGGGATTCTTTCATTTCCAGTAGCCTTCAGTGTTTTTCCATTTTAAACAGGAATGAGCAATTTCTGAGTTTACCTTTTTTTTATTCCTCAATTTGAGCCAACTCACTGGTTTTATTGAGAAGTTAGAAATGAATCAATTAACTATTTTTTAAGGGTTTTTTTTTTTTTTTTTTTTTTTTTTTTGCCAAACAGTAAATTTGACAATAACAATTATTGTTTAGCATTAAAAACTATTTCAATTAAAGAGCTTCTACATATTGATGGATTTGCTATACAAAATATTTACAAAAACTTTACAAATATGTCATTTATCAATACTGTTACATCTGAGCAGCTGTGGCATAAACTTTACATAAGGTGGTGGTCAAATAAATGTACTTATGATTCACATTGATCATAGTGTTTTAAAACCCTAACATATCAATCTTATACCTACTGCAACTAAGGTTATAAACTTAAGACAAAATATTAACAGTGATCATTGTTGAACTTTCTCATTACTTTTCCTCCCAATTTGTAGTTTTCAAAAAGTAATGAAACAATAATTACATAATAATTCATATAATTACTGACATTGTTAAATTTTTAACAGGGTAGCAAGTAATTTGTATCCTGATAAATGTCAATAGTTTCTTTCTCTAGATTACAAATAACTATCCTCCCTACATTTTAAAAGGGGAAAACCATCATCATGTATCATACCAGTCTAGATATGATCCCACTCATCTAAACTTCAAAGCAGAAGCGTTGGATTCATGCCTTAGGTAGTAAATGATGGTCAGTTGGTTCTTGTCCTTGCCAGAGCTTTAAACCTGTCTAGGACCACCAGGTGGCGTCCTGCAGACTCCACTGCATTTGGTGCCATTTGGCAGGATACCACCAACAGTGGCTTACCAGCACAGATAGGATGAAAGTTTGGCTTAGTGCTGATCGCTGGCAAGATATGCAGCTGCTTAGCAAATGGCCCATTCTACAGAGAAAAACTGCAGCAACTGTGTATTTCTGCCAAAGCGTGAAGCTACAGCATTTTTTTTTCCTCTTTTCTTTTTGGTCAATTTCTTTCATCTGTTGATCAAAACCATGGTGGGCTCCTGATATGAGGAGGCTGAAGGACTTGGTTTGGTTTCAAAGGGTTTTGTGGATAAAGTTGGACTCCTGTGCAAAACACAGTAACAAAGTGGGTTAAAGTGTTGAGTTCACAACACAAATATGCTAGACAGAGGGGATAGATCGGAACAACAACATATAGCCTTTGAAAATAAGCTAGAGCAAACAAATAAGATTGATTAAAACAGCATAAATGTTGGATAAGCCCTCATTCTTTGGAGCTGCTGCCCAAAAACAACCAAGTCAGTGACAAAAGTATAATCATTTTTGCTTAAAGTGAGGTAAAAAGCAGCTGCAGACACTAGAACAGCCATATGGATGCAGCAGACACATGCTGCTTGTATTGAGAAATAATCAGGCTGCACTTTTTTCTGCTCTTACTGACATGAGATATGATCTGCAGGATGGAGAGGAAAAGCAGAGGGAATGGTTGAGAGCCAGAAATTAAATGTGCATGTGTGCCTGTGTGTGTGCGTCCACAGAGTCCCACAGTTTACTAGGTTTTTTTGTCCCATTTTCCCCGTAGACTGAAAAAAAAAAAAAAAAAGACATTGAAAACTCAGGGAATAATACTGCAGGTTCTGTGCTTCTCCGCCAGCCTATCAAATATACAAAGTAGTTAAATCAAATGACTGGAAAGTGCACTTTGAACTCGGCCCCTGGCAAAAGTCCCATTCAAGCAGAAATGTAAAAGTTCCTGTCCTCCATGCGGCCCCCTGTTCTGGGGTGTCCCCATAAAAAGACTTAGAGCTGGTTACAGCAGCTTGGAAAGCAGCCCGTGGATGGCCCAACAAGCCTCAACCGGCATTATTTCCTACCGGCCTCTTTGTTTGGTGAAGTCTTTTTTTGGCAGGGTTCCTATTGCAGTGCTCGACTTCCCATTGAGAAAACAAGCCCCCCCTTCTTCACCGCCCTGCAACCACCACTGAGCATGGCACTCGCAATTCAACTTCGAGCGTCAAACCCCAGGCTTTTGCTCGCCTTGTTTTCTTTAACAAATTACTCAAAAGTTCGTTTATGTAGGTTGCATTTGTTTCATTTTTTTTTAAAAGCATCACATCCAACTTCAGTGCCTGCAAACCACAAATTTATTATTGATTGTTTTATTACAGGACTTGCCCCCCTCTTGTTCAGTGTAAATGAGGTAGCGCCTCTTGGTTATTGTTTTCACTGCTTTTTATGAATGGGCCATGCAATCAAAGTTCACTATTGTTTTATTATGGGGGTAATTTATCAGTGTTCCAAGAGTTAATGGTTTCCTTGCCTTTCTCAACAGATTTTAAAAAAAAAAAAGAAAAAAAAAAAAAAAAACTGGAGCTCTTAATGAAGTTTGAGCAAACCTTAGAGTTAACTGATAATATAAAGTTACACTCTATTACCATACAAATTACCTTTAAAACAGTCTGTAAACAATTATATTCAATCAGGTTTATTCATCCCTCATGAACATTTCGGTGTAAAAATGACTCTTGGACGTTGGACTCAGTCATTTGAAGTAAATGAGCCGCGGGGTTAAAACAGGTTGGCATGGTTTGGCATGTCAGCCACAGTCCACAAGCAAAGCACAGTAGCACCTTTCCATGTTGCTCGGCTGCCTGTCAGCAGCTACATTAAGCTATTACACAAGTGTGGAAACCGCCCCCGTGGCTGGCCCACACCGGCACACATCCGCTCAGGGATACATACCATAATTATCCCCCCACTTCATACTCATCTCCCCTGGCAACAGCAATCATACAGCCCAAATAGCTCGGGCTAATTCATTACTTTGGTGGAGGGAAGTTGGCTGCCTGTAATGACACCAATTGCCCTGACCTAAACGCTGTAATAGGACCTCTCGGTACACTGGCGAGGAAATGGCTGCAATTGAGGCTCTTCCACTTCCTAGCAACCGAGGCTTGGGCCTACAATTTGAAGGGGGAAATGCTTTGCATTACCTGTGCCCCGCAGCTTGAAATGCAGCCTAATGAAGGCGAAATTGTACGAATTAAGCAGACTTCAGTGGGGGAGGCAACAAACAGAAAAGTGGAAGCATGTGTGTCAAATGGGTTTTCTCGTTAATTCGGTGGCTGTCTAACGGCTAGATTAGAGACGGCCGGAATTTGCCTGGCCGCGCAATCAGGAAAGACCAGAGGGGAAACAAACACAGGCCGTCTGTATACTGGACACAGAAGGAGAGAGGAGGAGGAAGGGAAAGGTGGCAGAGGCGGCAAGGGGAGGGTGAGAGGAGGAGGAGGGGAGGAGGGGGGGGTGCTCTCACCAAGTTCCAAAGAGTAGAGTCCAATATTTAACAGCAAACTGCAAGGGTTAGTGTTTCGCAAGACTGACCTGGGTCAAATAATATTAGCAAATACTTTTTATGATGTGTTATATACTGCTTCGGTGCCAGATGGAGAGGGTGCACCACACTGGACAATACAAGGGGTGAGGGAAAGTTTAGACAAGCAGTTAAGTCAATGTTTCTAATATTCTAAACAGAAAATAAACTGGGTTTCCATGAGAGATGAAAATATATTTGAGTCCCGTAAACTGTCTTTTTTTAAATTCCTCACTCATTATGGGATGTATGACTTTGTACTTCTTGTCCTTTTCTATCATGAGTCTGAAAACACAGCTGGGACACGAACGTCAATCCCCGTCTCTGTGCATTTGCTTTCATTTTTATGTGGTTTTATTTATTATTATCATTAAATCTCATACCATTCCAACATCTCAAATATATAAATATGAAAATAAGCTGGTAGCTGCAGTAGAGCATATTGCATCCATCAGATCAGAAAAAAGTCCCCGTTCCTTTGTTGCATAAGGTTATTATGTCAGGCTTTATCAGCTTCAGTGCCACCTTTAAACAGAGTACCTAAATAAGCAGATTCAGTACAGAGCATGTGTGCAAAACATCATCTGTGTAAACTAAGGCAAAGGTGCAGCGGAGACAAGTAAACTAAACTCATGGCCTCTGTGTGCAAACTCAACGCAGACACCTTATCCCCACAACAACATTACTTCAACAAACAGCACAAAGCACGGGTTGGCCCCATTTTAGTACTGGATCACATCTCAGCGCTCTCATTGGTTGGCTCACAATAAAAGCAACAGGCTCATCTGTTGGAAAGACTACCTGTGGGATGAGGTATGGATCCAGCCGTTTGATTGGTTGGTAGATAATGTTATCTGGCTGATCTTCAGTCGGGGAAGATGGGGCCAAGAGATCGACGGGGCCAGAAGAGCGTTCCAAAGGTGGACTGGTGAGCAGATGGAGACCAGGAGAGTTCATCTTTCTCCCTGCAGTCGAGATGGAGGTCCAGGTAGACTGAATCCCCATCCAGAAACCTGTCAAGGACACCTGGTTAGAACCGCAACCCAAATCACTGAATTTACTCATTTGTCACTTAGATGGACTCAGTAGAGTATGAACTGGGCCAACATGTGTAAATTATCTGTTTATCTGACAGTGAAACATTTTTATTGAATGTCAGTGAATTTATTTTTCTTCTATGTAGCATGAACAATGCACTCACAACCTGACATTTCATTGTAATTCTTTATATGTAAAAATACCTTCTTTTTTTCACTATAGATTCATTTTTTCCACTGGTTTGTGTTTTTTTTTCTACCTGTCTTTCTCTCTGTACTTACTTGTTATATGTTGCTGCTGCTTACTGACTTAATTTTTATTTTATTTTACCTTTATTTTACCAGGTAAAATCAATTGAGAACAGATTCTCACTTACAATGATGACCTGGCACTGTGAAATTTCCTTTAACTTATCTCATCTTATACAACAAATTTCTTTTCAAAGTTACTCATGTTCACAATAGAAATAAATAAAAGATTCAATTCTTTTAAGGCTTACTTGCATTGGTCTGGGTGTAGCCTCTCTCCAAACACTCCAAACTGGGAAGACTTTGTCCTTAAAAACTCAGCAGGTGCAGCTCATACTCATTTCAACCCATGGCTGGAAAAATAGCGACTGTTCAGTTCAGACAAATAATATAATATTGTTCATTATTCAGCTAAACTGACGAACTGAAACGCACGTGCTTTTTTTGTCTGTTTATAATGGCGGTTGAAGGTGCATTACCGCCACCTACTGGACCGGAGTGTGAGCAGTAAATAGGCAAATAAATTAAGGTAAAATCACAAAATAATAATAATGATAATAATAATAATAATAATAATAAACCGAGTCAAACAGAGAAAGAGGCTTCCTGGATATGTTGTATTATCTGTTGAGAGAGGATGTTGGGGGCGGGGCATAACTCAGGACTCAGGTGTCAACAGGTGTGAATTAAAGCAATCAGTTTAATTAACACCAGATGTTTTTCCAAGACATGAAGCAACTTGAACTGTCTCCTGTTTCTGGATGAAAGCAAATGTGAATATTTTATGAATAATGTGTGAACCAGTGTTTTTTGTTTTTTTTTCTGTAACCTTTCATTTACAGGGTTACACATTGTCAAACCTATTAATTTTAAGAGACTCTATTGATATCAACAAACTGAACATTATGTAATCATGTAAAAAATGCAGGAAATAAATAGAAACACATTTTATCATCTTTTCAAATCACTGACTTTCAGGAAGAATTTGCAAAAAAAAATGATAAGTGTGTTTATTAACATACATATATGTGCATTTTTGACAATTATTTAAGGAAACAAAATCTGTGTGAGATTATCAGATTTTTTTTTTTTTTTTTTTTTTTTTTTTTACAGTTTATAGCAATGCAGTGTAATTTATATATCTTTTTTGTGGAACTTCTCATGTTTGCTTCAAATTCACATGACATTTTATGGAAATTAGACTAATGTAGCAGAGCTGGTAAGTGAAAATAACACATCAGTCAGAACACAACATTCAGTCTCATCATTGCAGGATATTTCCAGTGTTTATTTTCATGAAATATTTTTCTCCTTATTGTCAACAATAAATACAATACAACTACACCACGTGACATATTATGACCCTAGTTTTTCAGTTTTTTGTCAGTTGGTGCCACAGATTACCATAGTAACCTTTGGTCTTAGGCCTAAGTCTCAGGTTAGGGTGGTAACTGTTTAGACTTAACTAATAAAGACCCACTTTGACTTTCTTAAATGCTTTATCTCCATTTACTCTAATATTATGCAAAATATATTACTAACCAAACCTAAAATAAGTTCGTCCATCCACTGTCATTGATCCAACTCCATGGGTTTTACTGTTGAATCAATGTCACAGAAGATGAGGGTGTTTCCATGGTAACTACAGAGCCTCTGAACGTCCAAATGGGTCATATCTGATGACCATGAAAAGATGAAAAACTGTTTGGTGTTTTTACACCAATTATTTACATGGATTGATAGGATTCGTGGATGTTAAACAGTTTATATCTGTGACCTCTGTGATTTGGGTCTTTATCAGTTAAAGTAAATCAAGCATTAATTTTTTAAGATGTCAGATTTTTTTTTAAATTTCAATTAAATTAAGAGCTAATTTAAATCTGTTCTGACACTAAATGACCTGTTTAAGACAGATGAAAAAATCCTTCTGTTCTGATTAATATTATTTACCTCTATTATAGAATATTCAAGTTAACTTCCGCATCACAATATTGCATCTGAACAAAAAAAAAAGCTCCAGTTAGGAGTTTTCCACCCTCAGGTCGAGTGTTTTATGCCACTGTGAGAAGTGGGTCAGAGCAGAGGAGCCCACCACCAGTCACTTTTGGCCGCTTCAAGTCACGTCACATAAACAATGGCACTTCATGGGGAGAGGCTCGTCTTCCTTCCTGCCTGGCTTCCTGTCGATCGTTCTGCCTGACTTGGCAAACTGAATGTGTCTCTTCCCCTCCCTCAGCCCTGCACCACCACCCCCCCCCTGCCCCCACTCCCCCCAGACTGCCCCCCCCCCCCATCCTGAATCAGAACAGGCCAACTTGGTTGAAACTGTGGAAGGGAGGGAAAGAACAGAATGACAAAAAAAAAAGAGATGATGAACGACAACGAAGCTACAAGAAGCCTCTGTGGAAGTGGAACATGCTAAGAAAACAAGGAAAGTCCATTGACATGTAGATGTCAGTGGTGGTGGGGTGTGAAGGTATTGAAAGTACTGTTTGGCACCTACAGTGCACTAAACTTTTAACCCCGCCCACGACCTCCAGCTCCTTTCTCATGCAGACCCTCGGACCAGATTGATGATAGCGGTGCACTTCCTCTGCAGGGAGCGCGACCTTTGGTTGAATAATAGCTGACTGTTGATTAGCCCGTCTCATTAACATTCAAGGCTAGTTGGCTTTTTTTTCTTTTCTTTTTTTTTTTACTGTGCTTCCAGTCTGGAAAATGATAAATTGCTAAATCATTAATGTCAGCACGAGGTAAGAATTCACACAAAAGAGAGTAGGAAATAGGTTTCCTACTGATCACACAGGTGTCCATTTCCAGCAACAAGTTTAGTTATTTATAGTTATTAAACCCAAACTCTGTGTTCATCAATATATGAGATGATATTAAAAATGCAGCCTTTTCACAGTGATACATATAATTTATCATAAAAGGACCTGCTTCTTTTTGTCTTTTGCAAAAGGCAGGAAATGTTGGGAGTGAATTGTAGATAATAAAAAAGCAGAAACTGAAGTTTACCTCACAATGCCTGGAAGTTTTTAGATTTAGTCAGTAAAAATGTTGAGTGTTTTGTCACATAACATCACATATTTTATCACATATTTGCTCAGACATAGACTTTTCTGTATTAAACTATACAGTACA
This sequence comes from Maxillicosta whitleyi, assembly GCA_029822895.1. Lineage (NCBI taxonomy): Eukaryota > Metazoa > Chordata > Actinopteri > Perciformes > Neosebastidae > Maxillicosta > Maxillicosta whitleyi. The sequence continues at coordinate 3,908,676 of JAPSES010000002.1, forward strand.
CACACACACACACACACACATATATATATATATATTCTAAGGGACATGGTTGAAAAGCAACAGAGGAAATAACCCTGACATACAAAGACATGTTGATATGAAACATATTTGTGGTTGAAAAACATTGACATTATGTAGCTGTTGGTGAAATGTACATGTACTACTGAAAGAAAACCAATGTTAGTCTTTTAAAAAATAATCAAATAATGTGAGATTGTATTCTTCATGACCTGTGTAAGTGTGTTAGTCACTCTAAGGGGCTATAAACACTTAAAGTGTTTATGGGGTGTACTTCCTTAGGATGTAAGAAAGCCTTATCTGTTTTATGGACCTATTTAGGTCAATACTAGATCAACATGTCTGGTACATGGTTAGAGAAGCAGAGCAACCTTTAGCATGATGAGCTACATTTTCACCTAATCAGGGCTCTTTATTGCCACCTTAATGGCATCCGCACAACTTTGTTATCTATGACTTGGGTCCCAGAGAGTGGATGGAAAGTCATGAAGTCCAAAGAATACCTGAGAACAGCACGACTGACATCATCGTCCTACGTGTTCTCAGACGAGGGGAAGCTGAAGAGCTCACTGAAGGGGAGACAGGTGGTAATTTATGAGTCTGTGCAGTGTTGGAACCATTCAGGGGCTTCACCTGTAGCGGACATTCATTCAAGAAAAGCCTTTTGTGAAGCAGAATGTCCCCTGTCTGCTCCTCTGTCTCCGTCATTGTCCTTCTCTTACATTGTCTCTGTGTCTGTTTAACTAATGACAGAATGTCTGTTTTTAGGCCGAGGTCGCTTCTGAAATGTCACTTTTTTTTTAATCCACTGACCTTACATTTTACATTTACACTCGAGACTCGGTTTAAAGAACATCCAGAAGTTTGTATGGACTCTTTTAAATTATATCTCGATATATTAACTCATAAAGACCCAAACAACCACCAGTGACCAAAACCAAAACCATCTACTGATCTAAAACCGTCTAAAACCTGTTGAGCCACTAATTCTATCAGTGCATGTAAATAACTGCTGTAAAATTTTGTAAAAGTTTGTCATCTTGTCATCAGATATGACCCACTTCAGTTCAGTGGAAACACTGTTATGTTCTGCAGCATTCAAAAACCCATGGGTGTAAGACACTGAGTTTATGTTCAGTTATTGATAGATTTTGCTGAAACATTATTTTTTTAACTTCAGTTTTCTGTTTTTGATATAATCTCATCTTAAATCTGAGCTTTAATGAAAATCTATATGATTGGTAAATTAAATGTAAGAAAATACTTGATTTTCACTGAAAGAAAACACAAAATCGATAATAAATGAGATAATAAAAGAAAAAAATTAAAAGATAATATTACAATGAATGGCAATAGAAATGTTAAACATGTAGAAAAATCCATTAAGGAACTGCCACAAAAATATCCCTGGGTCTTTATGGGTTAAAATCAAAGACTAAATCAAAAAAATATCAACAAGTATAGTTGTTTCATCAAAGAAGCACCTAAAGTCACACTTCTGGTGAATGTTTTTTGGATTTGAGACTCACTTAAAGTGTACCAGTACTGGTCATGCTTCTGACATTAGGCTTAAATTCATTAAAATATCACCATAAGTGTAATTCATCCAAATCAACATGACTTTGGCTCGTGTTTGGTCAGAAACACACTAATAATTCATATGATGTGCTTGAAACATGATTGGGAGGTTTCTAATGAACTGTATATCAATCATCATGAAGGAGGAGTTAACTTTCAATAATATTTATACTAATATACTGTACTTCATGGTATGAAAACAACTTAATTACTTGGAATAATTTGACGTAATAGTAATGACAGCAGCAGTAAAATAGAAGTGGAAGTGTGTGATAAAAGCTCCAAATTAGTACTGAAGTAATGACTGCAGTCCTAATAGTTTGATTAATTAGTTCCATTAAATTAAATCCACCACTGCCAGTAGTAGTTTTAGGTCACTATTCAGGTTATTTTAGCTTTTAATTTTAGGACATGCTCTGAACATAAAGTATGTCTGCTGGTTCCATCACAGTTAACATAAACACTCATAAAAACGTGTGTGTTCTAATGGATACTTTTACTTCCTATATCTATTGAATTATGACTTTAGTGATAAAAGCAAGGGTGCAGTGTTTCTAGTTGATTAAAAGCAGACTTTAATTATCGGCACATGTTAAGTGACTACATATATAAGCACATTTAGCCTAGCTATGATCTCCACTCACAGGATAGTATGAGTTTTTGGAAGGGGTTTCACACAGGGTTGATGAAGATGAAAGAGTCAACAGTATTTGCTGACTTCCTGTTCTGCTGAAGAATCATCCTGATGCTTGTATATACAGAGAATATTTGGACATTTAGACTTTTAGCACAGAAACGCCTTTAAAATCATTGTTATTTTTACACTGAGGCTGTCCTTCCTGTAATGTGTGAACTCTGCAGCAGTTACCATAGCAACTAAATATAAACTTAATTTTACCTACATATTATTATTGTCACCATTATTCCCACATTGGTCCTTGTTTCTGTGTGCAATTACTTGTTTTTTTTCTATACTGTTCTGTTTTTTAGGGTTTTTTTGTTTTTTTTTGCATTACTATTTTTTTTTTTTTTGTCTTATTTCTTGTGTGTACACTCGGTGTTGTGCCGCTATTGGAACCTCAATTTCCTCCCAAGTTAA
>JAPSES010000002.1:3919526-3932078 GCA_029822895.1 Maxillicosta whitleyi
GGGTCAGCCTGCCAGCTCAAACACAATCGTGTGATAGGACTTGGCCCTATCTAATCAAGGGCAGGAGGTCACTTCCGAACAACTGGGCAATAAAAGATTATTTCCAGCCACATAACAGAGGAGCCGTTGGAAGGGGGAGGGGGGAGAAGGAGAGAGGGAGGGAGGAAGAGGGAGAGAGAGAGAGAGAGAGAGAGAGAGGGAGGGAGAGGGAGCGGGGGGAGGGGTGGCTGTCTGTGAGGAGAGGAAGTGAATTGAAAAAAGCCAGCAGACGGGAACCATCTGTCTGGATGCATAGTCTAATCTCAAAAAAGAAAAAGAAAAAAAAAAAACAGAAGAGAGGGATCAGGAAGAAAAGAGCAAGTTTCCTCTGGTCTCCCCTTCAAACCAAAACACCCCCAAGTCCCTCAAACTCAACACTGATCGATCTATCTTCCTAGAAATCTACCTCATGTGCATATGCGATGCTTTTTGTTGTCTTTGGTTGAGATATCAAAGGGGAAAACAGAACAAAAGTAGTTGTAGGGGGGCTGGAATGCAGCAAACACACAAAACTGTCCCCCAGGGCTGTTAAAAGAGGAACAAGGACGTGATCTTGTCAGAGTTAGGCTATGGGAGAAAAAGAAAAGGCTGGAGTAACGAGGATGCAGCAGTAGTTTTGACACGTGATGCAAGGATTCAGTTTGTACCTTGTTAAAAATATTATATATAATGTGCATTTTTTTAAACTACTGAACCCATGACCAAAACCATCTACTGATATATAATGTTTAATAATTTATGATCCATTAATTCTTTTAAAACATTTAAGTAACTGGTTTAAAATGCTATTTGTCATCTTTTCATGGTCATCAGATATGACACATTTGGATGCTCAGAGGTTCGGTAGTTACCGTGGAAACACTGTCATCTTCTACAACGTTGATTCACCAGTAAAACCCATGGAGTTTGATAAGGGACAGTGGTTTTAGATGCTTATTTTTACACTGTGTTCTTGATATCTTCGCTTAAAAAGTCACTTTTCTTTGTTTTTTTTAACATAACAGCCCTCAACTTTAATCTGAGCTTTTATGAACATGGACATGATCTATGAAGGAAATACAGGAAAATACTTGATTTTCACTGAAAAATCAAAAATATAGAGGATTCGATTATAATAAATGGACATAAATCATTTAAGAAAGCCTAAATTTAGAGAAAAATTCCCTAAAGTAGTGCTGAGTCTTTATGGGGTAGCCTAATATAACTTTTTTTCCCCATTTTAATCCAATGCTTTAAACAAAAAAAAAACAAACAAACAAAACATTAGACCCCTTTTTATACAATTAAAATGCTTATCCAATGCCAAGGCTACTCACCTTCTTTATTCTACATAATAATCTTTTACTAAACAAATGTATTATAACAGTTCTCACTTACATTTACTTTAGTATTTAATTCCATAACTACTCTCCACTGTGCATCATAAGTGCCGTATTCCTGACAAGTTTCTCCTTTAAGAGGTGTTTGTTGTGTATTCTGTTGCCGTTTTCCATGCCAACGCTTGTTTTAAAGTATCCAAGGTTATAAAAACTGTAATTTGGTATCTTCTGAACCACTCTGAGCATATTTGAGGATCAAATCTAATGACTCTTGACAGCTGGCTGTTTGCGGCAACAGTCTCAAATAAGAGAAACACTGAGACAAACACCCCTCTGATTTAATTAGCCAGCGGAATACAAAATCAAGCTTGTCTATTGGGTTCTGTGAGAGCTGGCAGAGGCTTTGCGCAAACTTTTTTTTTTTTTTTTTTTTGCAAGAAGGAAGTGCTACTTTGAATACAGATGAGTCAATTGCACTGATGAAACAGGGGCCATTGATCAAATCTTGTCTATAAACCAAAATAACGCCCGGCAATTAACTACAAAAGGAGCCTGAATGAAAGCCAAGGTTCGTGTATTGTATTGATCCCCTGGCTGAACCCCCCCCCCATACACACACACACCCTCACCCCACCTCATAATCATCATCAGCCCCTCCAACGGCCTTTGTCCATATAATGTGAGACAAAAGAAAGAGACAGGAAGGGGGTTTTGAGAAGAATGTGGTATCAGATAGCTGGTAATGCTGCATAGACAGAGCAGGTTAAGGAAGGGGGTGTGAAAGATTTACACTGAGTTCCTGTGGGTGGGTGGGTGTGTACCCAGGAGCAAATGCTTAAGGAGCAGGAGTCCCAATGAAACACCTCCATCTTGAATAGCCCTCAACACCTGATAAAACACTGGGTCGTCCCTACAGGCTCTTTACGGCCGCTAAATGACCGTCTTCTGACACGCCACTTATCTGACAAACAGGAAGCGACCACCAGCAAATTGAAGTGGTTTTCTTCTCTTTAGGCTGTAAAAATCCACTACTTTTTTTTTTTTTACTTTAGCTGTGTGAATTACTTTACTAAAGTTACATCTGTCACATAGTAAGGCTCAAATATATATATATTAAAAAAAATCACTAGCCTATTAGCTTTTCTCTCATTTTTTAGGGGAATTCATTAATATACAGGCAATCTGATGATATTTATTTATTGTGTTCTTTAACCCATAAAGGCCCAAAAATCCACTGGTGACCAGAATCATTCACTTATATGAAATCTTCAATACCTGTTGATCCACTAATTCTATCAATACATGTAAATAATTGGTGTAAAATACAGTTTTTCATCTTTTTATGTTCATCACATTTGACCCATTTGGATGTTCAGAGGCTCCGTAGTTACCGTGGAAACACTGTCATCTTCTACAACATTGATTCACAAGAAAAACCCATATCCACAGTGGATGGATACACTGGGTTTATGTTTAGTTAACTGTATATTTATCAGAAAAATCATCTTTTTCTTCAGTTTTCCTCTTTTTTATATATAATAACCCTCAACTTTAAAATGAGCTTTAATGAGTATTTGAATAATCAGTACATTAAATATAGTCAAATACCTTATTTTCACTTATGGATGCAAAACACAGATGATCATATTTGAGTAAATGGTGATAAATCACTTAAGAAATGTTAAAAATAGAGACAAATCCATTTGGGAAATGCCATAAAAGCAGCGGTTGTTTTTTTAATAGTTGATGGTTGGTAACAGTTTTCACAGCCCTTCAAACCTGTCACAATGTGTCTGTTATTAAGAGTAGGTGGTGTCAAACATACGGCCTGTGGACCAAAACCCAACCGCTAAAGGTTCCAGTCTGGCCTGTGGGATGGACTGCTTTTAGTTTAGGGGCCACATACACACCAGTTTAATCTGAACTGGGTCAGACCAGTTAAATAATAACACGATAACCTAGAAATACTGTTTTGTTTTTTTCCATTTGTAGACCCCCTTAGATCTGTAATGCACAGATAGCCATGATATGTGTTTATCTTCATAAATTTTTAGGTCATTTATATTATTTATAAAAAGGATAGATAATAAATGTAAATATATTCATTATTTAATCTGGATTCTTCAACTGGGAATAGTGCAAATTCAAAACGTAAGCAATTTATGTTCCTCTATGTTCAAAAAAGCATCTATATTTATGAGTTATGCTATAATTGAAATTTTTAAAAAAGTATATATATAGTTTTTTTCTTAGTACTTGACACCATGTATTTGGGTTTTCGTAGTTTTTCTTTATCAAGAAGGAGGGTCTAAGAACGGGGGATGCCCAGGACATTAACCCATTAACTTCATCTACTGTTTATTTGACTGTTGTTTATTTTTTCATATTCAATTCTGTAAAGTCCTGTGAGGCAACTTTTTCGTGATATAAGGCTCTATAAATTAAATTGAATGAACTTATGAACTTATGTTGTAAAGTAGGAATTAATAAGCTTTGCTTCTACCTCAGCCTTTTTCTGTCAAATTATATTATTTCTCTTTTCTTCTGTTGTTGTTTTTTTTTTTAATGCACATTTGGCTTAACTTAACTTAAAAAATGGTCATAATTTTACTGCTCCAGCCAGCTTAAGATCAAATTGGCGTGTTTGTAGCCCCTGAACTAAACTGAGTTTCATACCCTATAAAGTTTTGAAAACCCGTTACAGTTTTTGTTTTGAACATTTTCTGTACTTACATTGTTTTGACGTGAAGGCAGCGAGCACAAAAGATCAGTATCTGAAGCCACGACTAGTCATTTTTTTTAGAGCGAAAAATAAAATTCAGTTTGTTTTATTTGTCAAAAGCTACTTGTGAGATGAATTGCTAGGATATTATTTTGGCTTCAAAGAAAGCGCTCTGAGATTTCCTGGAAATGAACATAATCTTGTTCTGTAAACACTGGTGGAATAAGTACTGAGATAATATCGTTCGGTTGTAGTATTGCAAAAGAAAAGTACACCGCACTAAAAGGTGTGTATTCTGCAGAGTAAACTGGTTTTGGATCCTTATTACTGGTGCGTGTTGTAGTTTACTGGTGTGGATATTAGAAGGTGAAATTCATTTGAAGTACTTTATATACTAACAGTGTATCATAGCAGCTTTGTTGTCCTGTTTGTGTATGAGTATGTGAGAGAAGTATTTAGTTACATTCCACTACTTTTTTTTTTTTAACACTACAAAAGTCAGCCAAGGTTATTTCCTTCAACTGATGACAGATGGATATGAGAGCTTTTCCTGTTGTCGAGCCAAAAAAAAGGTCTTAATAATATCATCTTTTCGGGTGAAAATATATCTCCAAGTTGGGAAGGTTGTCGTGTTTCAAGTGGAACTGAAGGATCACATGTTCCTCTGTGGGCTGAGGAAATCCTCCAAACCAGACCCCTTGAAAACCTGCAATATAAACTCTTCAGGCACACAGTGGTCGAGGCAAAGTCAAGGCTGCTTTTCTTATTTACAAAGATGTTTAGATTTGACGTGCCGCGTACTCGTATAAGACCTCCATCCAACAACAGCAGCGAAGTCTGTTTTTCTAGCATTTTGGACATATTGAATTATAGCAGTGACTTTATCAAGACCTGTAGTGGAATGTTTTATGGGTATTTAATATTTTTTTAATGTCATTTTAATCCCGCGGAGGCCGAGTGTGGATGTTGGAGGAGTTTCCGAACATGTAACTCTCACATGTTGCTCCAGAACCTTCGAAAAAACCCAAAAATCTGAGGAGATAACTTTCATAAACTTTGGTCATCACGCCGAAGTCCAAAAAAGCCGCCTTTCGCTCCAAAATCCACCACCCCCACATTTCCCCTGATTGCTAATTTCTATTTATATGCCATGAGCGGAAATAATGAAAACCAGATGAGGAGGCGGAGGAAAGCTGAAGTAGACCTTTTGGTGATGAATGTTCTGGAGGAGGATGACTGTTTATAGAGTATCCTGCTCCATCGAGGCCGGGCCGGTAGCGGTGCCCTGGCTAAGAAAAGGACTGCCCCGGTAGGATGTGTGGGTTGGAGGTTCCACCATGACTCACTTGGTAGTCATGCATGTTTGCACAAAAAAAAAAAAGGGAAAAAAAACCCAAAGCTGCAGCAAGGGACCCGCCAAGCCTGACAACTCCAAATAGCATTACGTGGGTGTGTGGAGCTGCTAAATTTACTCTGAAACAAGTGCAAAGAGAAGGAGGAGGGGGAGGTTGTGACCATTTATACCGCTGAATTACTTAATACTGACTCAGATTTCACTTTTTTTTTTTTTTGTAACAGCGTAATGGTAGCCCCGTGATGAGTAAAATGTGACGCAGTTACCGAGAAGTTCACGTGGCAGGGTGACTGAAAAATGAAAGACACCATTCAGACTTCAGAAATGTTATTTTAGACACCTCCGGAGATTAGATCAGAGATTTTAAAAGACATGCTAAGGACTGAACTGAGCCAAGTTCTGGAAATGGTGGGAGTAGGATCTGTTTCCTTATTTGGCTTAGGCTGGAAAATATCAAGTAAACACTGTCTTCCTGTTCACCGCCTCCTGAATAAGGTTTAGATCTCCTCCACCCCCCCTCATCCGTACAGGGGAACTATAGTGAAACCTGAAAAAAAAGAGGCCTCCTATTGTTTGCTATCATCCAGGAGCTAGGAGCAAATGGGGCTCGAATTGCAGCTCTGAAAGGTAACAGGAAATTGACAAATCGCTAATCCACTCTCAACTATTCAGGGCAACAAAAGGTACATTCCACCAAAAAGGGAAAGAAAAGCACATTAAGTGCAGACGGCCCATTTGGAGAGATGGTTCATTTAATGCAAACTGCTGACAAACTGGAATAAGTCTGCATGCAAGTCAGTCTAAGTGAAGGCCTGGTTAGCTAATGACAAAAGCAACTAGAAACCCCCTTTGTGCTCATGTTTACCATTAGCTTCTTATACATGACGTATGTAAACCAAACCTTTTACAACCCCAAATTACTGCAGCTGTTTTTTAAGAACCTGTGGCTCTTATAACTTCTAATTCAAAGATCCCAGGCCTGTTGCACATAGCACCTGAGGGCACCACCGTCACATGTAGCTGATTATAGACACGGTTGTTTTGTTTTCTTGCTAACGCTGCAGCTTTCCAACCCTAAGCCACAGTATGTTTTTTCCTTTGTCCTAGCGAATTTCCTGGTCACAGTTTGCGTTTCCCCAACTGTTGGCATTTCTGGCTGACCAACCAACTTTCAAAGTGATGATCTCATCCCCTGGGGGCCCGGAGGTGGAGGTGGCGGTGGTGGTGTGTGTGTGTATGTGTCAGTGGTGGTGGGGGTCAGCGGACTTCCCAAGTGATAAATTCACTGACAAAAAGAGGCGGCCAAATGGAGGGAGTGTAGGTCAGGGTGGGGGCTGCATTTGCCCCTGTCGTTGCCTTTAGTGCAGGAACCACACCATAAAAGCCCAGCATTGATAGCCCCGGTTTATTATCTTTGAACAGGTGGCCCCGGCTACTCGTAATGGCCGCTCTCATTTCTCAAGGCACACACTGTTGGGCTCCACAATATGGAGACCATTTGGGAGTTTGGGAACATCCCGATCTAGCCACGTTAAAGCCCAGGGAATAAACTACAGTGCATAGTTTTGTGGTGACTCGTTGGCAGTTCACTAGAGTGGGGGGTTTAGAAGTAGACTTACTTCCTGTGAGCATAACTCATGGAAATGTGGAGGCTGTGTTGATGCTAGCAGCTTCGGGGCTAATCGTGTCAATGACCTGTATTGTTTAGCTTTCAAGGTTACCGAGGAGAATCGCAGCAAAGAAGCCCTCCAAGAATGTAAACAGTCACATTCGGAGCTACAAGCTGTTTCTACTCACTGCTGAAAATTTCGACCAGGAATTCCACACCCATACACACTCACACAGAAAACAGTGATTTGCTCTCGTCCAATAAATTCAGGACTGGGGGAAAACAGACCTGCATTCCCTGAAAATCAGCCATCACTCAGATCTTTCACTCCTCAAGCCAGTTACTGCTGCTCAACAGCACAATCAAGACACCAGACAGCACTATTTTTTCATTAATTAATATATTTTCTGCATTAAAGTTAACATAGTTTTCTTTTGTGCCACCCTTTAATTTTTCAGTAAGTATTTGATATTGTTATATTCAGACATGAGTAAATTTAAGACTGTCTCTTGCAATAAATATCATAAAATAATAGAGCTTCACATAATAAATATTTTTTACAACAAAAAAAATGTTTTAACAGACATTTTTTCTTTTAAAAAATAGCCAGAATTCCTCTTATGGATTTTGAGCATACAATGTACACAAAAAAAGAAAAAAACAAAACAAAACAAAAAAACATGGGAGAATGCCACAGAATGTGTATGAAAAGTTCAGATGGGTGGAAGAAGAGAAACATATCCAAGTGGAGGCAAAATACTATGAGATGGATGTGCTTTCATTAATGAAACATGGAACCACAGTTTTAATGTGGCAGCAACTGATAATTCAAACATACCTGCTTGCTATGAATACCAGGTAACAGCTACATAATTGCCCTATAATAGATCGTCCTTCACAGATTTGGTGAGAGGGCTCCCACCAGGCTCAGAGACCCAGTGGAAAGCACCTACCTAAAAACGGAAGAAAAACTTTTGATATATAAAAAATAGTGTTAATGAGGAGCTGAGGATAGACATAGAAACAGTTAAGGCAAACACTGGTCTGTAAAACATGGTCCTGATCCAGAAAAAAATAAAAATAATTGAGTGGTTTTCGTTACTCCTTTGCTTAGCTCCTTAGGGTTCCACAGTGAGGAGGGGAGGCCGGTGGGAGGTGCTTAAAATGTTTGATAAACATTAATTTGTGACTATCATCATTATTATTGTCATCATATCCAAAAGTCTCCCACGCACACGCATTCACAAACACACAGGGCCGATCAGGAGGGCTTCTCCTGGCTCTGTGGGGCCCAGCTCTCCAGTTTGCAATAGACAGTGTTGGAGTTCTTGCAGCGACAGCCGGGCCTGTTAACCCGGTCGTAGCAGCCCTGGCATGCCTTCAGACAGCCCTTGACAGGAGGGTAGCATAGCAGACATGGAAAGAGTACCGACATTAATCCCATGCACAGGAACCGAGAGCAGCAGTGGGAGTGTGACAGTGAGCAGGGGTGGTCAGCACACGAGTCCCCCTCATCGTCATTTGAGCAGTGGTAGAAAATGCCCTTGACCAGGCACATGCACGTGCCGTGCTCCAGTGCGCTCTCAGCCGAGCAGAGGCACTGACCGTTGCACACCAGACACGAGGGCAGGGTCCTGGGGGCCGTGCAGTCACTGCACTTGCACTTCCCACAGCGCTCACAGATAAACTGGTGCCCGGCTGCAGCCACCATCCCCTTACCAGAGCCCGAAAAGTCTGATTTCCCTTTGCCCTGAGGCTTGAGTGGTGCCTCTGGTGGAGGCTGGTGGAAGTGAGGTCCCTGCTGGGGCTGTAAAAAGGCCTTAGGCTTGGGCTGAGTCCGAACAGGCCGCTCTGCTCTGTGGTGGTGCTGTAAGCTCATGCCGGGCCTGGTGGGAGGTGAGCATGCCAAGAGTCCCTGCTCAGAAGAGGCACTGCTGTTGCTCCCTGAACTGGCAGCACTTCCTGTGCTAGTGGAGCGGCTGAGACCCGGGGCCCGGGACCCACCGTACTGCTGACCCCCAGGTACAACCATTACACCGCCGCCAATGTGATGGTGGTGACCCGAGGGCCGATGCTCATAATTGTTGTTCACATTGACGAGGATGACCTCATGAGTCCTCTCCTGCTTGTCCTGGGGTCTGGGGGCCATGCGGGGCGCAGGGGACCTTCGTACCACCGAGGGCCCCTCAGTGTACTCGTTGCTGGAGCGGATGGCCTTGATTTGGCCCAGGGAGAGAATGGCGGCATGCTGGAGCTCCCGCTCGTAATCCGACCTCTGCCGGCTCTCTAGGGAAGGCTGCTGGATCACCACTAATGAACCGCCGGGGCCATGTTGACTTTGGAGCTCCATCTGGGGGTATCACCACTTCCGACATTCACCGTGGACTTGGCATGCATCGGAAAACCTGCAAGAGGGGGGAGAGAGGCCAGGGAGAGACAAAGAGGCAGAGAGGGAGGGGACATGATCAGAGACAGCCAAAACATGGCATAACTGGCAAACAGACAGGGTGCAGATAGAAGAGGGGCCCCGCACTCACTAAAAAGACACCATGTGTAGAGGCTGTCAAAGGTGAAGTAGAACATATAACACATATAGAGCAGTAAACACCCAGAAAAAGAGAAAGGAGCAACAGTTGGAATTTATATTTTGGGTTGTATTCCCAGTTTGGACAGACTCACTGTTTTCATCTTGTCAACGTGACAATATGTCACATTTGATCCCTTTAAATGAGGCAATCCCGGAAAAAACGTTGACTATTAACAAGACTTTTTGTACCTTCCTCTCCAATCCGCACACATCTAAACTTAAGAAGGCCCTACAAATACTTCCCCTCCTCATTTACATTTGTATGACTAGTTAACATTTAAATGCACCGCGGCGACGAAATGAGGACACGATCCAAAGGAACTAAATGAGCTGCCTCACTTAGTATTCTATTACTACACCAAAAGGATTTCAGGGAAATGAGGACAAAAGTAGAGCAGAGAAACTAAGGTCAGAGCAAGTTCCGACAAAATTCAGACTTTAGTTGCATAGAAACACCAAACCAGTGCAGATGAAAGCTTCAGTTCATACTTTGAGTTGAAATAAAGTGGGATATAAACACCAGAAGGAGCCTGTGTGGATGTTATGAAGCAACTCCGACTTCCACGAGGCCAAAAAAACTACACGGTTTGCACAAACAAAACGTACTTACTGCGCAAAAACACGCGTTAACGCTCCCAGGAAGAACGGCTGCAGACAAGTTTACAGAGTTTGGTGTTTTATTTAAAAAAACTGCAAAAGTCTTCATATCCTAAAGGTCTGCGCGACAAAGGGCGCACTATAAATAGGATTATCCGCAGATAGCGCGATCAAAGGGGAAGACGTCCGCAATAATAAATCCACGATCCTCTAAAACCCACAGAGCCGGAGATCAACAGACATTAGAGGACGCATCCAAACAGACAGGGAAAAACTTATGAATGAAAACAACCGCCGTGGGGGGAGGGGTGTTTGTTACAGAAGAGCCACGGAAGGACACAGGCGTGATGATCCATCAGTTTCATCTATTAATGTCGATGATCGGAACCCGCTGCGTGTTTTTTTTTTTTAATCTCGTGACAAACGCAAATAAAAGCTCACGGAAAGAACTGAGCTTCGTGCACCAGTAAAACACAATATTTCCAGGAGCACAGCGGCGCATAGTACGGCGCTACGGACGCACTATCGGGTTATACGTAGCGTAAAAGCTGAGTAATGCGCATAAAACAAGTGTAAAACAGTCAAGAGGATACGTACCTATATGCAACCGTCCATAATGTCGAATCCATCAACCAAACAGCCTACGAAAACTCCATTCAAGAGGAAGGGGCAATGTCCAGAGACTGGAAGTTCTAATGCATAACATTCACAGTCTGTTAATCCAAGTGCGAGTGTGTATCCCTTTGCGTAATTCCCTTTTCTTGGTCAGTTTTAGGAAAAGTTTAGCGCGCGTTACGCATGCATTTGTCCCGAAATAAAAACGAAGTAAATCCACGTTGGAGTTTTGATGGAGAAGGAAAATAGGGATGGAAGGCACCCCGGAGAACTGCTGCGCACTTGGAGGCCGATTTGAACGGAAGACAACCCGGTTCTGGTAGAAGTCCCGACGGAATGGATGTAGAGTCAAAGGAAAATGCGTAAAATGTCTTGACGCGGAGACGAAGAAGAAGCGAGTTTATATCCAAGAGTTTCTGTCCCGTCTGGGTGTCTGCGTGGAGCTCAGTGTGGGTTCTGGCTGTTACTATTGTTGCGTGGGACTCTGCGCTCTTGTGCAAAAAGCGTCGTGGGGTCGCAGACGGCGGTGCGCTCTGTCCTGCTCTGAGAGCCAGTTCAGCACTGAATGAATGGGAACGCAGAGCTCAGTGTTTGCTCGACAAGCCAACTCCCATTGGCCATTCACTCCACTGAAAAAGGATACATCGCATCCGCTCCTGATTCATTGGGCAGATGTGGAAGGCCGGGCGATAGAGATGTGTGCACTAGTTAAGGTGGACCGACTTTTTTCATGTGCAAAAGCTCAACAAGGGGCCGAGGAGAGAAAAAAGACCCGACTTGTTTCCGTTCTTGTGGGTTATGAATAATGATGTGGATAAGGTTAATGTGACTAATACTGACGCAACAAAAACCTGATTGTTTTTTGCGCATTTGTCAGATTTTAAAGGGGGAAAAAAGTTATTTAATAAACTAGTCAGAAGAATAATGATCAAACTCTTGAGTCTTTTTGTTCTGTTTCTGGATTATACATTAATTTAACAAAGTTACAGTCAGTTTATATTCAAGTAACTAAGCCCCCACTTACACATATTCTTTTTTTCTAACCCGTTAGTTGAATCAACATAAAATTACTTTTCTTATGTTTCTGGATTATACACTAACACAGACCATTAATTAACGTGGCAGGCAACTGATAGAGAAATAAACACTTTTTTTCATTATATGAGTGAAAATAAGTAAAAGTAAACAGGTGAAACATGTTCATTATGACCTTAAATCGCCACAGACACATTTTTGGAGGTAAAAAAGAGTTTAGAAACTCAATTTAAAGTTTTCTTCTGAGCTCATTTTTACGCGTTTATATGTTTATTAAGACATATTGAGCCTTATGTATAGTAGTTTTTAGACTAGGAGGAAAACACTTCAAAGATTTGTTAATATAATGAATACATTTAAGATCATTTCCTCTTTTTTTTTTATTATTTATTTGTTTATTGAAAGCTGTGAATTGTTGGTATTCATACTTCTTGTCTTTAGAACCGGGTTATCTGCGTAAACTTCTGTGCGTAAAAGCTGTGACTTGTGACCATTGTGTAGGACATTAGAGCAAATGAAAGGCATTGATGAGCGCTCATCCCCCCCCCCCCCCATACGGACTCCTACTGGTCATACAGTTGAATGTGTGGACTTGAGGATGGAGGGGGAGTTACTGGTGTAGTCCCAGACCACCTTAAGAAAAAAGCAGCCCCGCAGCCAGGGGAAAGACTCCCC
>JAPSES010000002.1:3937324-3958057 GCA_029822895.1 Maxillicosta whitleyi
TTAATTATTGACCAAACCTGATGAAATTTTCAGGAAATGTTCGCTCTGAGACAAGGAACAGATGATTACATTTTGGAGGTGATCCGGATCACGGGGCGCTGAGATCGGCGACTCGTTAGCGCAACTGTATCTGTATTCACATGGTTGTCTGTGTTTTAACGTTTATCTTGATCAGTTGTAACTGGAATGTGCTTTCGTTGCTCTGAAGTATGTTCATGTTTTATGTGCAATGACAATAAATCGCAATTCAATTCAAGTATTTGTCCGTGAGTCCCAAACCCTAGAGTTCTGTAAGGAGATGAACTTCAGCTTAGACTGAGCTGAACAGATCAGACTACCCTTTTTATGATTCCTTCTGCCTTGTCTTTTACAGCCCTGACAGAATTATGCAACGCTGACATGGAGGAGCGCTGCAGTCGCTGTGGGTGACCTTTGGGAGAGATTCTGCACACGCCAGAGTAGTGACTCACTTCCGAATCGGTGGCGACGGCTGATGAAGGCCAGGCACCTTTCCCAGCAGTGCCACCCTCCTCTCTTTCTAGAAGCACGGCTTTGTTCTGAGCCAGGCCGGCTTATACAACTCCCACCGACCAGGACCTCGCAGGAAGCTATTGGTCTGCGAAGCCACTGATAACGTCTGGTGGGAGGTTAGTGGGACACGGTCATGTGATGCAGTGGAGCTGTGGAATATTGAGCAAAGTATGCACGTCGAGCCGTTTGAGTGGACGGAAATTGTGCACTGGAGCAAAGAGCTGATGGTCACCGCCCTCACCGCCCTTCGTCGGCTGCACCGTGTTCTGTGCTGCGTGACATGAAAGCAGATACTGAATACTCATACACAGTGTGTTTGGATCGCTTTACAACTGCGCTGTGGCTTCACGCTGAATGCAAAAACAGATTCGAAGATTTACACAGGACAACATCACAAGCTTTTTTTTTTTTTAATGCTTTTCCCTCTTCTCTTATTATGTTACATCTGTCTGACCTCACACTGTCTGTATTTGTGGACAGTGTTAAAGGCCATCGGGGTAATGTTCACATGTTCACTTGTCAGTGGTGTTCACAGCCACGCCACTGTCTAAGGTCTGACCCGCAACTTTACCACATACCGTATGTTCTGGACTACGAGACGCTAGTTTGAACCCTGTGGCTTATACGACGATGTGGCCTCCAGGGGGCGCTCTAACAG
The DNA here is from genome assembly GCA_029822895.1 of Maxillicosta whitleyi. Classification (NCBI taxonomy): domain Eukaryota; kingdom Metazoa; phylum Chordata; class Actinopteri; order Perciformes; family Neosebastidae; genus Maxillicosta; species Maxillicosta whitleyi. Next base: position 3,938,514 of record JAPSES010000002.1, read on the forward strand.
GAAGCGCGAAAGCAAAACAGACAATGTGGAAGAGGTGATGAAGAGGAAGACGCTAGTTTGAAGTTGAACTCATTCACACACCCTCATCATGGAAAACACACGAACAAATGCATGTGTATAAACACTGAAGAAGAGGAGTTCAATGGTTTCAGAGGCAGGAGGAAGATGGACATAGACATAGATCAATGAGTTTAATGTTTTTTTAACCAGATGTTTTATTGCTGTGTTACAGGAACAGTTTGGGAAAAAGCAGTGAAGGGATGGAAATATATATGTAAATAATCTTTCTGTGTAAATATCTCAAGTCACAACGTGGTTAGACAGACAGACAAACAGATTACAGGTAGTCCTCGGATTACGAACGCTGTCGATGTAACTCGAATTTTCACGTCGGAATTAACCCTTTAGTACTCCTAAATACCACCTAAATCTCTAAATAACTATCCAAATACATATATTATATTTCATATTAATAAAATAAAGTAAAAAAACAAGATACTGTACTTAATGTACATACAGTATACAGTATATATGTACAGTAATTGCGGGCAAAATTCCGGCGTCGTACAGTAATAGTGGACGAGACTCTGGTGTCGTAAAGTTGAAATAAAATAAGTCGGGTATGTCGAAACCCGAGGACTACCTATATTTATAATATTAATAATTATTGACCAGAAATTGAAGTTTAAGTTCTTCCTGAAGACAAATGTGCAAAAGAATTGGCAAAAAAAACCAAACCTTTTCTGACACTTTTATCGCAAAATAAACATGAAGACACCTATAGGAGGCCTGTTATGATGGCAGTCTTAAAAGAGTTAAGTCCTTTTTGGGGAAACAAACCCACTGTTTGAATTTGAAAACATGTATTTGAAAGAATATTTAAATATGATGTCGTACTGAAAATGTGTGGCTGATGCAGAGGTTTTCTTTCAGGCTGTTAGTTTTTCTATGTAGTGGATTATAACGACTCAAGAAGTATCACTCAATCCCCCTTTAATGTGCATTTTAAGGCTGAAACACACTTGGGTAAAATGAAAAAGTTGGTAAATGTAAATAAAAAATATTTGTATCTATTGTGTAAATGCAGAAGAAAAAGATCAACTGAAGAAGTGACGCCTAAAGGTCATTCAGTGAGTGAACTGTGCATACGTCGGTCATTAACTATTCACAATAGAAGGGAAACAGTAACGACATGAAAGCAATGTATGAAAAACTGCAGATAAAGACATATGTTTAGCAGCATTTAAAAGCGAAGAAGAAATGTTACAGGTTAAAAAAAAAAAAAAGCAGCTCAGAGCAAAACTAGCTTCAGCTTTTTGGGACAAAATAGATGAAATTCATGATGAATGACTTATGGTTCCAATTATCATTTCCCTATCATCAGTTCATAAGTACATAAGATACTACATCTAATAAACAAAATGGTGAAAATAGACTTTAAACGACATTAAAGTTGTAATGAATTAACTGTTGCTTCAGTCTTTTCTTTGTCCTTCTTCGGTCAAATGCAGATTTATATAAAATATGCAACATCTGCTCATCTCAGTGAATCAGCACTGATTTGAAGTGGAGAACGGAAAAAGTTACACAATTTGCATTTTCTTGCGCTGACATTTGGATGGAAACCCAACTATTAGCAAATTCAGTACATAACGTAATGCAGAGCTACAAGAGTCTTAATCCAAAATTCTTGATACCAAGTACATTTATCAATATGTAAGAAATAACATCATATCAGTGAAGGAGCAGGAATGAAAACAAGAAACTGGGAGTATTTGTGATATTATCCAAGCGACAAACATGATGTTTTCCAAGGCCGGACAGTAAAAATGCGATAGCTGCGCGATAACTGTTGGAGTGTGCTCTGGCTCCGTTAGCATGCACGACTCGGGACAGGTGCTTTGCAGATGTCAGGATGTGAGCCCCCCCCACCCCACCCCACTTCTTCTGTTTCAAGCCAATGAGCAACATGATTTAGGCAGGGTAAACACACGGGGCCGGGTTAATTTTGTATGAGGGTTTCCCATCATTCAAGTAATTTAGGCCTGTCAGTAATAATGATGCAAAACAATGAGGCCATGTATCCTGGTTCCCTGTTTACAAACGGATCGAGGGTAAGTGAGCGAGGGAGAGAGTAAGAGATATGCCACATGTTGAACAATGTGATGTAGTGTTGTTTCCCAGCAACATCCCTAAACAGGAACAGACAAACTGTGCAACACAATCAAACTGTAATTTCTTATTTACATTTAAAGCTGACATGCAGGACATGTTAGCCGTGCTGTATCTCAATCTCATGATTCAACGGTTAATAATTATTTGGTTTTTTACTTACAATACACCCCTTGGGTTTATAAAAAAAAAAAAAAAAAAAAAAAAAAAAAAGAAATAAAAAAGGGCAAGAAATGTCCGGAGCTGTTCTGAAGTACACAAACGACACACACACACACAGGCCCCCACATTCATACTTGTTGGGTTTATGAGCTGGTCTGTGAAGGCAATCAACAAGCCAGTGTTTCCTGCTGTGTGTTTGCCCGTACAGGCCTTGAAAAAAAAAAAAAAAAAAGCCACAAAGGCAAATAGGGCGAGCGAAAGAGCCAGTTTGTTTGTAAACGTGAAGGCATTCCTCTACCGGAGCCAAAAGTCCAGAGCCAACCCCCCTCCAGCACCACCTTGATATCCCTGAACACCCCCCCCCCACTACCACCACCACCGCTGCCTGTCCAACCCCCCAAAAAGGCAACCCACCACCCCTTAAAAATGGGCCCCCTGCGCTCATGAGAGGGAAAAGAGAGGAGGAGAGGAAGGAGAAAACTGCAAATGCAAAGAAAATGAGATGTGTGCGGAGGGGGTCGGTGGCGAAGAGTGCTGACTTGTGGCAGGCCAAATAAATTATAGATCTCTTTTTTTAAATTTTATTGCAATGCAGACTTTATTTTTCATTCCCTTCATAAATTATGTCAGCAATCACTTAAATATATGGGGAGAGGGCCGAGCTGATGCATTGCAGTGGCTGCTCTCTGGTGATGTGGGCGAGCGTCGAGTTCCTGGAGGTGGCGCGTAGCCAGTCGTAAAAGGCAAAGCAAACGAAGACCAAAAAAAAAAAAAAAAAGTAATCATCAAAAGCCTCTCAGTTTGGAGACCGGCTAAAAGTTGCTGACTCAAGATGACCCCAGAGTTGGCCTGATAGTGAGTCAAACACTGAGAGGTTCTGATGACGAAGCAAAAACTGTGTAAAGATGTTAAACAGTGAGTTTTTTCACTAAATATTCTCTGAATCATCGTCTTCGCTCTGTTTATTTAACAGACGTTTGCAAACACTTTCACTGACAACTTACTCACCTTAACAGACAGGCGACTACTGGGTTCACTGCCGCCCACAGGCCGTGCTCAAAGGCACAGTGGTCAGTGGGAGAGATCATGCCTTAAGCTTTTACTATCCTCATTGATACATTATATATATTATTTCCTGAAAGGGACAGGGTTTATTTTTGATGTATAATACTGTCACGAAATGGACAAAGTTTATTTTTGATGTATAATACTGTCATGAAATGGACAAAGTTTATTTCTGAAGTGTAATACTGTTGCAAAATGGACAGAGTTTATTTTTTATGTATAATACTGTCGCAAAATGGACAAAGTTTATTTTCTATGTATAATACTGTCGCGAAATGGACAAAGTTTATTTTTTATGTATATTACTGTCGCGAAATGGACAAAGTTTATTTCTGATGTGTAATACTGTCGTGAAATGGACAAAGTTTATTTTTCATGTGTAATACTGTCGCAAAATAGACAAAGTTTATTTTTGATGTATAATACTGTTGCGAAATGGACAGTTTATTTTAAATGTGTAATACTGTCGTGAAATGACCAAAGTAAATTTTTTTATGTGTAATAGTGTTGCGAAATAGACAAAGTTTATTTTTTATGTATAATACTGTCATGAAATGGACAGAGTTTATTTTTGATGTGTATAATATATAAATAAAACATGAGTTTTGAGAACCTGAGCCTCGGACTGTTGACTAATGGCGGCATAATATGACTTAGGAAATTGCGCTATGACGCTAACAGTTTGGTAGCCTGTCGATGGCATCATATCTGCATAAATGTCATACAAGCAAAGAATAGAAAAAAAGTTACTCTACCATAGGAGCTATATTACCATTACTTTCTGGTTTTTGTCCTGTTACATTGGCACCCAGCAAGGTTTTCAGACTTGGGCAAAAACATCTACGATCCTTGTCAGTCCACCTTAAAACGTTAGCCGAGGCTGTAAAACTACACAGCTTTCAAATGGATTTCGGCAAAAGTGATGGATATCCAATTGAAGCACCCACCACATCCTTGTTTCCACATATTCGTCTAATGACATGTTTCCCCTGGTGGTTCCTCAAACCTCATCCTACCAACATATTTAATATACGAGGACGGTCGACTGCACACATCACAGAAAAATGTTCTGTTTCCTTCACAAAAAACAGCCAGTGGCACCAAGTGACAAACAGGAGCCAAAATATAGGGCAGAGTTTATGGTTTAATTGTGGTTGAAAAGTATTGTGGAGGGAGAAGAATGAAAATTAAGACAAAGAAGAACTCATTAAAATGGCTGTGTGCATTAAAAGTGCTTTGTCTGAATGCAAAAAGGAACAGAAAAAAGTGATACGAAGCTATAAGGAACACAGGAAAACAGATCTGTAAGATTATTAGTGATGTGTGGATGGATGCTGAAATATCGATATCTCCGATACCAGAACTTTACAGTCTAGAATCGATTCACAAATCAAAATATGGATACTTTTGATACTTTGATCATTTGAGGTCATGTATCAGGAACAATACACACTTCTGTTTTTTTCAACATTTAAAGGGGCCATATTGTGCAAAAATCATTTTTTGAGTTAATGTTGCTCTTGTTTGGGTCTCGTCTAGTCTTATAAACACTCCAAGTCTGGAAAAAAATGACCCGCTATTTTCTGTGAAATATTACAATGAATTTGTCAGAAGTTCTGGTTGAGCCGTTTAGATTTCGCTCCCCATACGACGTAATATGGGGGAGAAATCCAATAAGGGGGCGTGTACTTCCTATCCAGAGACGGCCAACTCCGCCCACAAATGACGTTGTGATTGTCCAACATATTAGTTTGATTTGCCAACTGCGCGCCATAGCAGCTAAAACTCAAAAGAAGAATTGGTTGTACATTTAGTTTATCCATCATGTGTAAAAGGTGTTGTGTTGTTGTCTGTACACAGCCCATCTGGGTCGCTCCTCTTCCTCTGCGTCTGGGTCTGATTCAGGATCAAACACGGTTCTGCAGCCATAGCGGTAGCCTTTGGCTGCTGACTCGAGGGGGTGTGGTCGTACAGAACACTTCACGGTTCCTTCGAACGTCGGACAAAACGGCGTGCTGTAAAAATGACTGGCGCTGACAGGAAAACAGAGCTGGAGAACCTTTTTTTTTTTGGATAATTTTGAGCAGGGAACTTCATGAACATGTCTTGTATAGTCCACAGAACAATTCTAACTGGAGTATATGAAGGGATAATAAGGCCCCTTTAATAAATATCGCTAAAATTTTGCGCCCAATGGAAAGGCGACAAATCACGAGTAAATATTTCCGCTTATTTCAACCCTGCAAAACCAACCAACCTAGAGGTGGTAGACTTTTACACAGTACTGCCGGTCTGAACTTCTTTACAGACTTGGTTATTAGTACCGTACTTTGCGTTGGCACCCGGTGTAAAATTCTACTGGCGCTGAAGGCAGAAGATTTCGGTCAGTGAAGTTGCTTTAATGGGGTAATGACATGAGGAGTGGCACATGCAGGGCTCATTTGGCTCAGGGCTGCAGGCCTGCTCGCCTCCCATGCTTCCAGCCATGAGGGTGCCACAGCATGAAACCCTGGATACAACAGCAGCCTTTATGCTCTATTGGTCACTGCACTGCACTTCCCTCTGAAGCCACAACTACAGCCTACATCGCACTGCTTCAGCGCACACGGCTACGTATATCAACTTGGATGTATATACTGTATGTGCGGTGATATACTACGGCGCGTCAAAGACTGTATGTGCGGTCCTGTTGTCCTTGTAAGATAAGACAACACGAAACTTTAATGACCCCAGAGAGGAAATTAGGCTGTTGTAGCAGCAAATGGTAACAAGATACAGCAAAGAATAACAGAATATAAATAAGAACATAGCAAAGTGGGGGTCAAATAAACACACCCGACACTTTTTAGCACGAGAACATGTTAAACAGAAATATATGAGTGAAATAAAAACTTATGAGTTCTAACATTTAGACGGGGATACAAAGAAACTGCGGTAATAACCCTAAACGCTACAGAGGTCAAGAAAAATAAAGGAAAAATGTATTAAACGCATATGTGTGGCATGGAAAAGTGAAAAATAATTGAAATGCACATGGATGTATATAATATAAAAAACGCATAAGAGGAAAAAAACATTATATAAGATATAAAAATGTGAGAAAGAACCCAGGTGTAAAAGGTGTAAGTATGGTAGACTAAATAAATAAGTAAAATATATGATATATGTGTTCACATTCTATTTTTTTATACAAACACTCATTGTAAAATAGGAATTTCGAGAAAGTAGAGAGCTCTTGTTTATAGGAAATGAGGATGTCAAACATGTATTTTATTAGAAAACAAATCTCATTTTGAAAAATTATAATTTAATAAAACGTTCCATCTGAAACTGGCTAAACAGGTTAAAACAATAATTTGCATAACATTCCAGCAGAGGAAGAAAAGTTATTGTAAGAGTTAGACCACTTAGACGGCTTTTAAGACAAAGAATATTAAGTCAGTCTTAAATAATTCAGTTTTTGGTGATGGTACTAAGGTAGCTTTATCCCCCCCCCCTTTTAAGAGGCCCATTAATGCTGTCAGTGCATAGACTGTTATTCTAATCTTGAGAAATCAAGTCAAACAGGATTTGCTTACCCAACGTTGCTTGATAAAAGAAGTAGAAGTACTTTATTAATCCCAAATCTGGGAAATTGACATTCAAGTTACAACTGATAAACATTAAAAAACAAACAAAACATGGGAATACAGATACAGTTGAACTGACATGTCGCCAGCTTAGCCAGCGCCTCGTTCATGCAGAATGAAATGAACAAACATAAGGGATTGATAAGAGGAAAAAAAGGACAAATTTCACTCTATAGTCTAACACTACAGGGTTTAAATATGATATAAAAGTAATATGTGACTGTTTTTTTCCAGGGTGCACACAAACATAACCCGTAGCTTTACATGCATCTTACACGTTCACGGCAACATAAGCGTATAATTCCATATTTTTGTGTATCAGTGAATTCCCTCAGAGTAGGTGTGCGTGCTATGAGAAAACCTGTTCAGTGCGACGAAAATAAACCCTTCTGAGAGGTGGAGGGGGAGAAAAAAAAAGCTCTTGCTGGCAGTGCATACCAACGTTCTCAGGTCAAATCTGTCTGGTGTACTTTTCGCTTCCTACTTCAACAAAGGCGCTCAGTGAGTGTATCAGACGGCCTTAATGAAGGGCTTGTTAGCCCGGCTACCGGCAGCAGATCCACTAGACCCAGAGTGTGTGTTTACTATCAATCCGCCCTTGTGTCTACAGCGGACTACATCCAGTCCTCCCCTTCCTCCTCCTTCCTCTCCTTACCTCACCCCCTCCCTCACACACAAATGGCCACATTTACAGGAGTGAGTCCCGATCCCGGAGCTGCCCCCACCTCGCTAAAAACCTCTCCTCCATCGCTGCACAATGCCAGCACACATATTCTACAGTGCACCGGCATGCACTGCACTTGCCCGTGTAAAGCCCATAATGCACTGAGCTCACACTCATAACACAGTGCACTTGCAGGAACACATACTGTATGAATAGGTTGAAGGGGCGGAGCAAGCCCGTCCTGAAACCACGTTCAGAGGTTTGGTGGGATTTCAAGGATTCAACTGTAGGTAGAAGGGACAAGCGTAATAATAACGGATTCGATTTGTATATTGCTTTTCAAGGCACCCGAAGCACTTTACGTCACAGATCCTTCATTCACACTCTGGTGGTAAACTACATTTGTGGCCACAGCTGCCCCGGCCAAGCTGCCAATTCACACCAAACGGCCCCTCTGACCACCACCAAACATTCATATGCATTCATACACCAGTGTGAGTGACACTGGAGCCAAGCTGGGGGAGCTGTCTTGCCCAAGGACATCACGGCACATGAGTAGGATAGAGTGCGAGTTGAACCGCTCTACCTCCTGAGGCACCGCCGCCACCACCCACCACCGTCAATTGCCCCCTTTCCACTGCAGGAACTCTTACTTTACCAGGAAAAACCTTGGCATGTTTCCACCCAAGTAACCTGGGTAAAAACACTTTATCTTATCTCCAAACTTTTCCTGGAAAAAAGTTCCTGGTAAGGACGTTTTTGACTTTGCAGATTCCCCAGATTTCTTAGGGGCGGGGCTGTGTGCTTAAGAGCACTGATTGGTAGAACACACTTGCAGCATTTCACACTTCAGTTCACCCACTATAGCCGGTGTGTAGCTGAAAAAGCACAACAGGACGTTTGCTCTTTATCCAAATAAAAATTCCAAAACCCATTTAAAAACTGCTATTTTTTTCCCCCAAACCTTGATTTTATGTACTTTTATACTTGTATAACTACTTTTTTTTGGTTAAGATTATACATGTTGTGTGTCAAGTTAACGTAAATACCTGTATGTATGAATGAATGCATAATTCACAGTAAATTATAATTATATTTTATGGAATTGTTATTAAGGTTTAAGGCTGACTTTAAAGCTGCAGCACTAATTAAAACCACCGGAACTGATACTTACACCTTCTTTTTTGGTATACTTGTTCAAAACATGAAAATCACAAAAGTACATGGATATCACACAAATTCCACTACAAACATTCCAAGTAGTGAGCAGTTAGTGAAATCATATGGTTTTTTTTATATATGCTTTCCTCATGTACTTATTATTTTGTAAGATTATGTGGCTTTGAGCATACTCTAGAATTTATTAAAAAAAGTGTGTATGAAAATTCCAAACTTTTTAAGACGTTCAAAACCTGCTCAAACACCCTGTACAAGCTTTACTTTGTGTTTTAATCATTTGGAAAATGCAGGAAAAGAAGAAGCTACAAGAAGTGGTTGGAAGGCCATGTCCATTTGAGTGTTTAAAGTCATTTTTTTGAGTGTATTAATCTTGCAACCATCTGTCTGTTTGTCCGACTATGCTCTGGATAACGAGCTAGGATGTATTTCCTGAATACAATCTTTTTTTTTTGCTCCAGTTCCCAAATAAGTACAGTCCTTTGAGTGATTCTGGCTGAAACCGAGATGAACGTATTAGTGTCGTTCCTACAAATGCATTACAATCATCTGTCAGTCAATCTTAATATATTAAAAAATGTATTCAGTAAATACACTTAAAACAATCTGGACCTCGTTGAACATATTCGGAATATGCTAAAAAAAAAAAAAAGACATTCAGTGGGACTTCGAGTAGTCGGCGACTCCGAGTGACTGAGTCTAATTTCAATACAATTTCAGGAACTTTCAGTTAATAATAATAATAATTATTCAGTTACCATTGAAACACAACGCATAGAAATTACCAGGAATTCCTTTACACAGGTAAATAAGTTCTTGATAATAAAAGTTCCTGGGGTTTCCTATTGTACGTCTCTTACATGCCAGTTTTCTGTTAGCACATCTGTTATTCAACGTTTTGAGGGTTTGGAGGGTTTTTCCAGATATTTGACTTTATTGACATCTAACTAACCTGTGGTCATATTAGACGTGAGCCACGACATGTAAAATTATCACTTAGGTTAAACGTCTTTGTCTGAAAACAACCAATAATAACAATTAATGATGATGGAGGATGAACTCACAGGTTACTCTGAGGACACAGAGTTCTGCCAAAGTGGAACGTCCATTATTCTACTTGTTCCACAGTATTATCAAACCACAAACAAACCACACATTATGAGTTATGCCTTCCTTATTTTACTCAGTCGGTGTCACTGATCAGAGTGACCGAGTTAGTGCAACCAAATGGAAATGAAATCCAGGTTTTGTCCCTTTTCACGGATCTACTTTGCAGACACATGACGAGGACCACATCACTTCTTTGTTGCAGCTCATAAAAACAAAAACAAAACATTAAACAAGAATTATCTGATCAATCCGTCACTGTTTGTGTTGTTTTCTCTTCTACGTACAGCTTGTGTTTCATCAGGCCACAGTTATCGCGACCTCTGACCTTTGGACACCAACATTTATCCAGTTTATCCTTCAATACAAGTGAAAGTTTGTGCCAAATAAGAAAAATAATCCCATAATTAGATATTGCACTCACAGGAATGGGCAGATCTTCCATTATGCCACAGTGACCTTTGACTTTTCGACACCTTATTATTATGTTTTAAAGGTAACAGGGACAGACCATTTTACAGAGCTGTAAAACACTGATATGGACTTTGATATTTTATATTTTCAAAAATTTGATAGTACATTATAACTGCTCTACTTGTTTATTCTTTATCTTGTTTTATTTTATTTTTTTACTGCGTGCTTCTCACCTGCTCCATTTTCTATGTATGCACCAAACCACTGAAACAAATTCCTAATGTGAACCTTGTTTACGTACATGGTAATAAACTAAAGGTAGAGGGTGAAGGTTCGATGTTGTGAGGCATTTAGATCCTGGTACAATCCCACAACACACACCGTAACCCATAAAACCCCAGTGGGACTCGTGTCAGTTTCCAAATGAATTTTTCTTTCGATTTAACGTTTCATTAAGTCATTTATCATCATTTATTGTAATATTATCCTTTATATTTTGTTTTTTCAGTGAAAATCAAGTATTTTCTTATATCTAATTTCCTGATCATGTACATGTTAATAAAAGCTCAGATTAAAGCTGAATGTTTTTATACCAGAAACAGAGAAAACTGAAGAAAATCTGTCTTTTTAAGTCAATCTATCATGAATTGAACACAAACCCAGTGTTTCCATCCACTGGTATTGATCCAACTCTATGGGTTTTACTGGTGAATCAATGTTGTAGAAGATGGCTGTGTTTCCATGGTAACTACAGAGCCTCTGAACATCCAAATGGGTCATATCTGATGATCACGAAAAGATGAAAAACTGTATTTTACACTAATTATTTACATGGATTGATATGATTATTGGATCAGAAGTTATTTGACATCTTAGATCAGTAGATAATTTGCATGAATAGTGGATGTTTGGGTATTTATGAGTTATGAGTCCACATCTGCCTGTTTACATAATGAACAACACCCTGAGAGTTCAGATAAATGTCTTATTTTTTTATGTTCCTTTGACAGACTCTGAAGGCAACACAGAATGTAGTTTTTTTTAAGCTAAGAAGAAGCTTTCAGCGTATACATTATAGTCATAAAATGACTGTGAGTGTGTTTAATCACATATTCAGCAGATTTAAACAAAAATGAAAATCTGCATTTGAGCTAAAAAATCTGTCCTTCATAAAAGATAATTCGTGTCTAGGTGGAAAAGAAACACTGAGAAAACTTTTGGACACTTGACATGTAATGTCATGGATGATATTGACTCTAAAAGCAGCTCTTATGCAAATGGAAAACCACACCAGAGCACTGCCACCATCCTTCTAACGCCATCACTGGGAGGAAAAAAAAAAAAAAAAAAAAAGAAGCCATGCTGCATCCAATTTTCTGAGAGGAAATTAAATAATATATAAATCAAACGACATTGGGGGTGTAGAGCTCAAACTCTCAACCAGAAATAAAATGTTTCATCCTCCTCGAAGGCAAAGAGGAAGTGTCTGCAGTGACATGCCTCCGCCAAGAGAAACAAGGCCTGACCACAGCTCCATGTGAAACCTATTTAAAATTACAAGGCGAGAGAGTGACAGTGAGAGAGCGAGCGAGAGAGAGAGGGTTAAAGAGAGGGAGGTGAGGTTAAGCATGGAGGGAGGAGAGTCACGTGGGGGGAAAAGGGGGGAGAACGGAAACATGGCACATGATCATAAATAGCAGAGGAGGCTGCATGTGTGTGTGAGCCGTGGATGAACATGCACATGCTTGTGCTCCGAGCGGAGGAATTTAGATTCCACAGAAAACTCTGATGATGAAAGTGCGAGCGTGTCGGCTTTTCTTCGTCATATGTAACAGCTGAAACAATAGAGGCGAAGGGAAGGTATTACACACAGACTCAGAAACTCTCATATAGAGCAGAAACACAGCAAAGTAGGAACATCTGAGCCCATTCAAGTGGAAACGGAACACCTATACCTGTGAGACACAGGGCCACCCATGTGCACGGGCACAGCCTCCGTTCTGACTGAACCGTGTCTGATCTGCACGGTATTCACAATCAGAATCAGAAAACTGCACCGCAAAAAGTCCCCTTGAAAATTTAAGAAAAAAATATATCAAAATAAGAAGAATAATACTTCAAATAAGCAAAAATATCTGCTAACAGAACAAGAAATTTTTACTTGGCAAGATTTTGTAAAATAAGAAAATAATACTTGGCCCATATCACCCACAGCATTCTTAAAAAACAGTATTTTTAGACTAAAAATAAGTAATATTGTCTTTTTTTTTTTTTTCAAGCTCAACTAGATTATGCAAAATCTTAAAATAAGAAAATTTGACTCATGGAACCCAAGTTCAGGTCCTTTGATTGTTAAATCAAATCTCATCTTAAAATGTGGGAAATGTTTGTTTTAAGCTTCAAAGCACTTAAAACTAACTGTAAATATTCAATGCCAAGACCGTTTGAAATAGGATAATTAAGTAAAAAGTATCTTGAAACAAGCAGAATTATTTTTTATTTTAAGCGGAAAAAAACTTATCATAGAAAAACAAGAAATTTTAGGTTCATTTTAATTAAGATAACACTTTTTGCAGTGTGTATTATCTGTCATGACAGAAAATCATCTTTAACGTGGCTCATTCACAACTGGACAAAAATAAATAATAAACCCCACAGCAGGCCCTCTTCCATCACACCTGAAATCCATTACATCATTATCAGACGATGATGAGCTGATCATTAATTGAAGCAGGTGTGATGGAAATATCTAAAACATGCAGGGTACCAGAGCTCGAGGACAGTAGTTTGACACCCCTACATTACAGTTTTAAAACATTATAAGATTAGTTCATGATTAAAAATATAAATGAACCCCATAAAAATCCAGTTTTTCTAGTTTTCTGTCAAATTAACCTTTTTTTTTTTTTTGATGATTCATCACTATTTATTATTATACCATTCTCTCCATTTTGCTTTTTTCCAGTGAAAATCTGGTATTTTCCTATTTTTAATTCACTCATTGTGTGGGTGAATCATCATGCTGAGATTACATTATTATTATTACATTATCAAAAACAGAGAAAACTTCAGGAAAGTGACTTTTCCAGTAAAACGCATCAACAATTGAACATAAACTGTTTCCATCCAACTCTATGGGTTTTTAACAGTGAATTAACGTTGTAGAAGATGACGGTGTTTTCACGTTCTCTACAGTGCTTCTAAACATCCAAATGGGTCAAATCTGACGACCATGAAAAGATAAAAAACCATATTATAAAACAATCATTCACATGGATTGATAAGATTATTGGATCAACAGACGTTAAAGGGTCATATTTATCTAAACCCACTTTTAGTAGGTTTTGGTTTGTTTATTTATTTGTGTATTTGGACCCTAATACTTCATACAGATTGAATCTGAACCTTCCAGGTGCTGCAAAGATATATTTACAGTAATTTTGCCAAAAATCAAGTGAATTTCTTCAACCTGTTTTAATTAGTGCTCACTTTGTTACGTTTTATAACTAGTTACGTCATGATATCTGCACATATAAGGTCAAGATGTCTGACAAACATTTCTCAGAGTTCGACATAACTGTTTAGTAAAAACTGAAAATATGTCCAAACTTTGAGTAGATTACCTAAAATGTTCAGTTGTTGGTTGTATTAATGTTGTATAATTTGTTTGTTATTATTATTATTATTTTTATATTGTGTCTGTGTGATTCTATATGTATAGGAACATGTTTATGTAAATGTATAATTAAAAAAAAAAAGAAAAATATCACTCCTTTAAACAATTTAGATCAGTAGATGCTTTTGGTCGCTGGATGTTGTTTGGGTTTTTATGGATTAACAGAAAATCTACCTTATATATAACTAAATAATGAATGATTTAGTCAATAGACAAAATACATGTGGTTAGTATCTTTCATTTATGATTTCATTTTATCTATCACTTGGAACTGGGGTGAAGGTGGAACTAAAAACAGTACCTAATAGTACCTTGGCTCATGTAGTGGAAGTACAAAGAGGTGAGTCTGTGGAAACGTTAGTAAAGCGTTGGCTGTCCACGCTGGTTTTTAAGCCCACACGTCTGCGATCACGCCATCCTTCCAGTTTCTATGCTGGTGGCGGCGGCCAAATTACAGAACAGAAACTGAAAAACCCAGCGCGCTGCGTGCTAATGGAAAAGCCTCATCACGATCTCACAAGGGAAACGTTGATCAAAAACGTGCAGGATGCCGCCGTGTTGTGACTCACAGATGATTACAACGGTGCGACGAATAGTTTCACACAGAAACCCTTCCACGCCAGCGTTTGACTGTTATCGTCCCGGGCCCTCATACTCACACTATGTTTTGGAAAGTGCCATGTGGGATAGCACCTGTGTTGGGGCTACACAGTGTCAAGGTTGTCTGTGTGTCTGTGTGTTAAAGGTGGGGGGAGGGGGGGGGGGGTATAGCTGGGCCTCGCCTTTAAGGGCATATTTGTCCTCGCCCCTTAATCAGGCGAATGAAAGCTCCACATTCTCCCTAGACTCGAGAAGGCAGGGATGGCATATTTACCAAACACACCCACACTGAAGTGACCTGGAGACTCAGCTGTGTGTGTGTGTGTGTGTGTGTGTGTGTACGTGATGAGTGTGCGTTTGGTAATGTCAAGGTAGGTAAAACTCCACCTGTGTGATGTGCTGCACTGAAATGTCCGTTTTCCTGTTTGCTTCACCTTTCATAAGATACAGTGCGTGCATACATGCAGTGAACACATACATGTATTAGGGCCATAAATGGACGTGGATTGGATTTTTTAACTGGTACAATTCAACTCAGCTCCATTCAGTCTATTTACATACCTTTAGTAGGAGCTCAAGGATATTTACCTTTGCTTGCCTAACTTCTCCCTGCTCTTTTCGCTTGATTTGGATCTGTGAATTATGTGAATAAAAGGGACATTTTTCTCAGCACAGACACGATGGTGAGGATTTCAGATTCGATACATCAACGATTTAGCGCCAGAAATGACCGTTTTCGCTCAAATACGCTCGAAAGTCAGCCGTGATGACTGTGATTTTAAAATGAGTAGTTCTGTTTTTGTTCTGTCTCCATTTATATGTTATTATCCTCTGCATTTTTTCCAGTCAAAAGCAGGTATTTTTCCTTTATTCTATTTACCGATTATGCAGATTTTTACCAAAAATCAAAGGTTATTACAGTGTTTTTACAACTGTGGGGTCGCCTGAAATTTCTAATAATTCATAAAAAAAATTAAAAAATAAATAAATGGTGATGTTCTAAACACATATTTTGAAAATGGCCCTATCTTGCAATGATAAAGAATCATTTAAAAAAATTCCTGGATCCAGACAGTGATCCGGATCAGCTCCAAAATTTAATCAGCTCTTCCGTGTCTCAGAGTGAACATTTCCTGAAAATTCCATAAAAATCTGTTCATAACTTTTTGAGTTAACTTGCTAACTAACAAACTAACAAACCCTGGCAGAAACACAACCTCTTTAGCGAAGGTAAATAGACGTACTTTTCTGGAGACATTTCAGGTTGTTCATATTTGTTCAGGTTAGTCACAGTTTTTTTGGTAAATATTTTGGTGTAATTGAACTTTTCAAAACTAAAACAAACACATATTTACAGGTTATTATGATAGTAATTTATTGATCTGACCCATTTTAGATTGAATTGACCTAAAATATTTTTAACATCCTTAATTGTTATCTTCATTGTAAGTTTTACATTCCTCAAATTCATCCCAGGGGCCACATCGGACCCTTCGGTGGGCCGGTTTTGGCCCCTGCGCCGCATGTTTGACACTACAGTATGTTTTCGTTGCTTGAGCAAAACTGGACTTTTTCCCATTTAGACCAGACCAAATTGTCGACTAAAGAAAGGCTCAGAAGCGACACGTTGAAGGTAACACATAAGTGCATTAAAAACGTCCAAACCTATGACTGAAAATATTGCCGTGGCATTCTCTGACTGATGATCCGCTTCTTTTTCCTCAACTCCCCGACGTATTTCACCGCTTCCACACGGAGTAAACCCGCTGCCATTTCTGCTCAGCCTTTCAAGAGTAATATATCAGAGTTTATGAGCAAATTCCCTTTTATAGAACTGAACCGGAGCTAGAGCGCCGTATCCCCGTCTCTGTGTATTTGTATGGTTTGTAATCTGTAACCTTCATCTCCTCTCTTAACTCCACATTTTGGCACCATCTCCATCTACCTTTTTCTCCCACTTTTGCTTCCATTCCATTCCTTTACCTTCCTACTCCTCCTCTCCCGCTCCATTTCTTTCCTTTTTGGCTTTTGCTACCCAGTTCCTGTCTCCTGGTCCGGCCAAGGGAAACAGCGCGACTGGTACGCTGGAGGGCTCACATTTCCCAGGAAAAATTCAATTTGTGCTCACCATGTCCTCACACATAAACCACAGTGAAGGCTTTATATATAAAATGTAAAATTAGGCCCGATTGGAACCCTTTCCCTCTCAATGATGTCTGTTTTTTGTTGTTTTTTTTTTGCAGGCCACAGGGCTGCCTCGCTGCTGGCTCAATCAATGCGGGAAATGTTTTGTTTTTCGCCCGCAGTGTCGACTAAGAAAACAAATTAACAAAGACAAGAAGCAAAAGGCTCGTTGGAGAGGAAGTCGAGCGAGGTGTTTCACTTTTACACGGAGTCACAGAGGTGTGAAAAGCTTTTTTTCCTCGCGGCCTTTTGTTGAGCCGCTGGCTGCGTTTTCCGTGTCGACCGTGTTTTTTGTGAGTGGCAGCGTGACCGCTAACGTGGTCAGCCGCACAGAAAATAAAACACACACGCACATAGATATACACACTGGATTAGAGGTTAAACCATATTTTGGAAAATGGCTGCCAGCTTCAGTCCCCATCAACCACGCATTCCACCCAAGTTGACATGTTTATTTGATAATGATTACAGATCTGGATTCTTCTTTGACTGTGTCGGACCGATGGCATTCATCAGATTCATACTGTTATTTAAACAGCAACGCGTTTGTTGATGCTTTTTTTTTTTTTTTTCTTTTGCTCCTGTGTCCTTGGAGATAAAAATCTTTGCAACAACAAATACCGGCTCGTAAATCAGACAGACAACACACCGAGCCAGAAGAAGAACAGTCACAACCACAACAGGTGTTAAGAGGAAACCATTTGTCTTCCTGTGAGGGAGGTTTGTACGTGTCTCTCAGTGTTATTGTACAAAGACTCACTTGTGATTAAAACACTTTTTTTTTTTTAAGGCAGTATAATTGTTCCAAATAAGAATCTTGTTTGCACAGGCTTCAGAAAAATACCCACAGTGTTAGATTTCAGTTTAGTTCCATGAATGTATAGGTAGCTTTATTTGTTTATTTTTTTGTGGAATTGACTATTTGTAGTTTAGTTGTTATAAAGTTTTTCATGTATTTTGAGGTAAACTTTGATTGATAGAAGCTGAACAAGAATGTGAATGAGAATATATACAGGATTTTCCGAACACCAAAGGCATTTTATTCTTGTACATGATGAAGCTTTAATATTAAAAGGAAAATTAAAATCAAACTGCTTTTATCTGTGTCACATTACTGTTTTTTTTTTTTTTTTTTTAAATATATTTAGTTTCCGCATTTCTAAAAGCTTACAATTATTTGTTAATGTATTTTAAAAACAGTTTTAGGTAGTTTTATGTGTTTTTTTTTTTTATAACAAGTGATTTTCTCAAAAAAATATTACAAATTTATTGTAGTAATATTGTGATATTTTTACTTTCTTTATGTGGATTTTTTTTTTGTTAAACCTTCAGTGTGGCCCTAAATCTTCTTTGTCATGATGAATGAACAAGATATATGTATATTTTTTTCACAGTACTGTTTCATCCATTAAGGTTGAAATCAGTTTTAATGCTGGGACGTTGCACAGTGTCACAAAACAACATAATTAATTAGCTTCAAATGTATTAAAACTAAGTTACAGAGCGATCTTAAGTATGGACATTATTGAAATTTGTGTAAAATATATGGAGTAACAGTAAAATATTCTACAAAATAAATACTAATACATAAATTAAGTGCAGATACCTGAAAGGTCCACTCAAATACAATGATGAAAACGTTTTTGGATATTTGTGATACATTGCACTAAGAATCACTCCTAAGTCATTGTCACTGAGCTCAAAAATGAATGTTTCGGCAAAATAATAAAACACATCCATGACCTGATATGATGAAATTGTCAAGAATTTAGTTTTTTTTTTCTTTTTCAAAATAAACAAAAAAATACTTTACATTTGTTCGCGTCTGTCTAATGCAGCCAATTTTTAAACACAAAAAGAGACTTTTGTGCCATAAATTGCCTGATTTTAGCCTTTTCTGTAGCAGGTCCAAGGCTCTGGAACCTCCTGTACCATCGTATCACATGTGCACAGTCCATGGAATACTTTAAATGTCTTTTAAAGACGCACTGACTTTTAATATAAGTGTGTGCCGTTTATTTCTTTTATCTTCTGTGTTTTTAGATACTATTGATCTTATTATTGTGAATGTGTTTTATCAGTTTCAATATATATTATCTTCTATATTCTTATTTTTTTTAAATTAGTTTTACTATACCTTTTATTTATTTATTTTTTACATATTTCCTTGCAATGTTTTTTGAAATATTCTCTTTTTTCTTTTTTTTTTTAATATGCAATGTGTACAGACAAAACATACCAACAGCACAAAGACACAAAAAAAAAATCCAGAGGGAAAAAAAGCATTGCATTGTTGTAAATATGGTCTATAAATTAAAAAAACAAACAAAAACTTGATAATATTTGGACTGTGTAAAACTTTAAACTGTGTTCCACTATTGTATTTGTACATATATATATATATATATATATATATATATGGCTATAACAACCCAGCTGCCTAATAATTACTGTAAAAATCACCAAATAACCCGGTCCTTCTTGCTTAACTGAGTTGTCAGGGAGCTGTGGAGATGCTCAGTAATCTAGGAAAGGGCGTCACAGAGTAAACTGACATGAAGACAGAGTGTTGATCTGCTTGATTTGTACATCCTGCTCTGGAACAGACTAGCTCCTGCCAGTGTGAAAAAAAAAAAAAAAAAAAAAAGTTAAGAAAACAATTGCGCTCGTGAGTTTGAATGGCGGACGGCCCAGC
>JAPSES010000002.1:4030937-4053248 GCA_029822895.1 Maxillicosta whitleyi
TATTTATATATATTTCTATATATTTTTACACACACACACACACACACACACACACACACACACACACACACACACACACACACACACACACATTTAAAAAAAACACATTTCACTGTGCATTATGTATAACTGCATGTAACAAATAAAGCTTATCTTAACTTAACTTTTCAGTGACACACTGTGAATGATGGTCAATGGTGAAATACACATTTTTTTTTTTTGGTGCTGTTTGAACTGTGGCATCATTTATACATATGATATCTGTTGATACCTCCATTAATCTGGCAGTCGGTCAGTCAGTTGGTAACTTAGGTAGATAAGTAGGTTTGTAGGTAGGTAGACAGGTTGGTTAGATGGATGGAACAATGGACAAATGAATGATGGATGCTTTTGACTGATGAACATATGCCTAAATGATGGTATAATTTAAACAGAAACCCCCCCCAAAAAACATTCTTCTCTGAAATAGACCTTGGATTCTCCTCTTCATGTCTCCTCAGGGTTTTTACAAAACTACATCATAAATTTCAAAGAAGTCTGCATTTCTACTGCTTCTTCCATCATCAAGAGCGTGTTGAGTTAAATATATATGTGTGTCCTGTTAGTTCTTTTGCAGTCTTTTTATATTGTTACATCTTTAACACCATTTTTGTTTCATCACATCTCTTGAATGTGTTACTTTTACACTTTTCTTAATACACAGCTTACAACATGTTGTTATGTCTTTAAAACTGATCTTATCCTTTGCTTTTCATGTGGCTTTAGTGGAATTTTCTAGGACAAACTTCTCCAGGGAACACTGTTCTTCCACTTTAATAAGAAAAATCAATAACCATCTCATTTCTGATAGGATTATACTTTTTAATTCAATGCTATGAACTTTGCAGAGTTGACGAGTATTTGCCATATTCTATAAGATCTTCAGATGTTTGTAGAATCGCTGGCCTGTGAGAATCAAGTATCTCTAAATCATCAAATTGTCATGAGCTCATAAAAACAGCTGCATGAAATGAAAAGAAGCAAAAAAGCAAGTAACAGCTGTCACTCGGGTGACAGTACTTAGGTCAGTCACTGCATTAAAAAACAGCCTTGTAATATTTCCATTAAAATGTTGTTTGTGTGATTTGTAACGTTACGACCACTTTAAACCTACTCACCTCAGAATGAACGATAAAGTGACAGACGAGGTTATTTCTATTATACCTACTGGTATAGTAAACAACATAAACTACAAATACACTTCAATGCTCATAACACGCATTATTATGGATAAACAGGACAAAATCAGAATAAATTCAGCAGACAGACACCCAGAGAGCAGCTCTCCGGCAGCTCTGCAGCAGAGGGGTTAGGAGCAGCATTTATGAGAATAAACGAGATTTCCTGAACTGAGAGCATTCCAAGGGCGCCGGTGGTCTCAGCTTGCCAAGAGGCAAGACGACACATGCTGGAGATGTCTGCCAGGTAGCAGAGCACAAAGAGCCCTCATTTCCTCCCTATCCCTCCCTAACTCCCCCCCCCACACACACACACCTCCCTCCATCATCCTCATCTTTTTTTTCCCCCTTCTCTCTCTCTTTCTTGCTCACCAAAACAGAGGAGGAGCTGACGGAAGTGCGATCCATCTATTTACTTATAAATGGTAGGTCTTCCTCTTATTATGGACATCTTAACACAGAGGGGATGTGCGGAGAATACTTGGGCCTTGGTCAAAAGCTACATTAACGCAAAAAAGACTTTTATTGGAAGACATAATTTATTCCAAAAGTTGAAAATTAACATTAATAATGTTGCACATGTCCTCAGACTGAGTTAGATGTTTTGTTATGAATAGATAACCTGTCTAAAGTCTGGTCATGCAGGTTTTCTGTGCGCATGGCCGGATTGGAGGCTTTTGCGGTGGTATTCTTGGATGCACACATGTGTAAGCCGATACTAATACAGCCCTTGAAGTTTGATACTTGCCTGGGGATCCAGCTCCCTCAGTGCTCACAAACAGACACACACATGCACACAGCTTCCCAGAGCTCATCTATCCCTAGGTGGTATCCCATTACTTGCTTGGAAAGACACACACACACACACACACACACACACATATGTGTATATATATATATATATATATATATATATATATATACCCACACACACTCAGTTTTTGTTTTCTTTTGCCACTGCAGCTTCACTAAGCCACAAGCCAAAGCTCTCCCTCTGCCTTCTCATTACTGCATCGAAGAAACACAACGAGAGTAGGACATGCTTTGACTGCTCTCAAAACAGAGAGAGAAAAAAAGAAAAGATTAAAACTGTGCCTTGTGGTTTACACTGGGAGCTTAAAACAGTGTGGTCTGGATTAAAATGCTCAAAAAGTTCCATTTAGTGCAACGATATGAATGCTGCAGTTAAGTTGAGAGGGACAATTAGCCTGAGTGTTGATGATATTGACAGCTCAGCTCAGTTGCAGCAGGACGCCCTGTACTGTGGCAGCGGGGCCCTATTCAGAACTGTGCAGTCAGGAAAAAACACTGAATAAGCTCTAATCCTTTAAGACAGCACCAATAGAGATTCCATCATGCTTGGCTCATCACGAGAGGAGAGCAAAGCTTGGGAGATGATAATGTCAGTCCGACACAAAATAAAATATGGCCTGTTTTGACTGGCTGGCTTATAGGCGCT
This sequence comes from Maxillicosta whitleyi, assembly GCA_029822895.1. Taxonomy (NCBI): domain Eukaryota; kingdom Metazoa; phylum Chordata; class Actinopteri; order Perciformes; family Neosebastidae; genus Maxillicosta; species Maxillicosta whitleyi. The sequence goes on from JAPSES010000002.1 coordinate 4,033,614, forward strand.
CTTTTAGCTAAGGGTTGTTTCCTGTTGAGAGGAGGCACGGCTCAGGTGCCAAAGAAAAGGTAAAACAAAAACGCATTCACAAAGAGAAACTCCTGCAAGGACAAAAAACAAAGACTGAAATGTTTTGAAGCTCATTAAAGTCAGAATGAAGAGGTATTTGTAGAGACTTAAACAGATTCCTGTCAGATACATGTATTTACTTTAGGTGAAACATTTAGTGGATTCAGCCAAAAAGTGAGGATTTAGTTTTACTTTTCACAGTTTTTATCTGTTTAAGTTGAACATCTTTGGTTTTTGGGTTGACAGCTTGGCACAAAGTACTTTGGAAAAAGTTCAACGTGTAAAATGTACTTGTATTTGTGTGCACAGAAGAAAATGGAAGTGTACCCCCTACAGAATCAGGTACAATACAATACAGAATATCATAGAATACCATGACTGCTCTGAGCTTGAAATAGGAATTAGCTAAAGTTAACAACATAAAATGCACAAAAGTCCATCATAAACTTAATGTGAGCACACGCATACCCTACATATAGTGCTTTTTAAAAGATTCCAAAAGTGCATCTGACAGATAAATTATCCCTGAAATTAACTGCTATGTGTAAACTAAATCATGACAATGAGTTCCAATCACAATGGAATACATACAAGTTTCCTGTATGTGATTTATAAGTTGTCTGTCACTTCTTCAATAGTGCACGAGGAGGGAAATCCCACCATCCTGGCTGAGCAGGCAGGTGAAAACAAAAGCATAAATCATTTACTGAACAACACTGATTAAAATCTGGGACACAACCATGCAGGCATACATGACTGAAAAGTGACGACATACACACATAAACGCACACAAACACAGGCACTGAACGCAAGGGCAAGAGAGAGAATCAAAGCTTCACTTAGCTAATGCCTGAATATTTACCGAGTGGCCCACTAATTACAGTCTGCAGGAATTCAACTGTGATTACAATTAGCAACATCCAGACTAGCTAGGAAAACATTGGCAGATGTTCAGGCTGGCCCAATGTCGGGTATTTACTTTATATGAGTCCTGCTGCAGCCCAGTACGCTACAGAGGGACATTCTGAATTAATGCACTTTTATCAACATGCACCAAACATTTGCTGGAAAGAGGACACGGGGCCAGATGCACCGAAGTCATGTGCATGAAATTATAGTGTACAGTAGAGGAGGTGGTTTTGGTTGAGTTAATGCAGTTCTTTGGACAGTCACAATCAGTGGGTCCAAAATTAAAAGTTATAAAAGCAGCACTGACTCTGTGAAGACAAGCATGACCTGCAATTATGAAAAGTGACCGTGAAATGGTCACATGTTGCACAATAACTGCTTCGCTTCGTGTTATTAGAAGAAGTATGTGTCAGGACAGAAGATCCACAGACCATAGAGGTTAATGAAATATCTCAGAGGGTTGATAAGTTCATGTTTTGTGTTATAAAGAACATCACAAAGAGCTTCATTTTAGCAAATCCTAAAAAAAAAAAGAAAAAGAGCACAGACAAATTTAGAATACCCTTGTAAAGTTTCTCACAACAGTTCAGCCTGTTTTTATGCAACAGTAACTGGTTTAGTTGGCTTAAAAGTGCTTCACACAAAGGGTTTCTACCTTCATCCAATGACCAGGTCGGGCAATCACGTTGCACAGTATAAGTTTTCATCTAAATGCTAGTTTTGAGAACATCACTTTGTCTGGCACTGTTAAAAAATGTTCAAAATATCTGACCCATGTCAAGTTTGGCACCATCTCCTGTTGGGAAGCCACACTACAGTGTAAGAGGCAGATTTTCAAAGGGAGGAGCCATGGACATGAGGAGAAGGAGAAGAAGTAAAATCAACGACATCAGAGGATAAAGACAAGACACTGTGATTGCAGCCTGTGGTTAACATACTGCAAGCCATGAATTCGGTACATTACAGCAGACTCTGGCAAACTTTTTTTTCCTTTGAAAGAAGGCAGCTGAATTAATTTTACAGTCCTTAAGTTGTCAAACTTCCAATATGGTAGCATGCCCGGGGAGCTGTAATGCAACTCAAAGGCATTCTGGCACAATTTCACCCAAAACATTGTGTGTCAAAGTGGGAGGTAACACCAAAGGGAAAGAAAAACTGGTTATTTCCAAACTGTAATCCATTACAGATTACTTGTTACTGTTATTTAAAAGTAATTCTTTACCTTACAATATTGGGCTGAGGCCCAATTCACCCATTGGCCCTACCCCTTACCCCTACCCCTCCATTTTGCGCCTTCACGTGAAGGGGAAGTGTTGTCCCAATTCTCAATTAGTCAGAGGGGAAGGGCTAAGGCGAAGGGCTACATACCCCTCGAAATGGAGATTTTCCAGGACCACACTACAAATGAAGTAGTGGGAGGAGTTTCACATAATTCTGTTCGAATCATTGGCAAGACGGAAATAAACAAAGCCAAAACGTGTAGCAGTGATGAAAGAAACACATAAATGTAAGTACTTTACTTGTAAACAACTTAATTATTGGATCGACCGTTGAATGCATTTCTGCGGTTTATAGTTAATAGATGAATAGATAGATAGATTATAGTAAAAAGATGAACAAAGCCAATGGAACAGAGAGGGTTACAGCTGATGACATGAGGAATATTTACAGAAACAAAGTTTTTACATCTGTTTATAGCAGCATCGATCATGCTAATGCTAACTAGCTTCTTAAAGCAGATTTAGGGTTTGTAATGAGATGTGTTCATGTGGACAATGGACTGTCTTCATCCATTGGCTGAACACCAACAGGAAATAGAACTTTTCTCCCACATTTTTGATTCCTTAATGTGTCGCGGTTTTTTTATTTGAGCAATTAAATTATGGGCAAAAAGTGTGTTGTAATGCAAGCGCTACTGAACATAAACCAAGTAAACTTTTGATTCATAATACCTTACACTATTGCGTTACTGTAATGTATTACTTTTGTAATGTGTTACTCCCACCACTGGTCTTGATGCATCAGGACATGATCTGCCAGAATAAATACACCTAAAAATATCTAAATCCTAAATATTAAAGCAAGAACATTCGCTCTTATCAGTGTCTGAGAGGGAAATAATCTTGTGCTCTCAGCAGAATGGTTATGATTATTATTATTATTTTATGTTTTTTCACATAGACCGCAATATATCATATTCCAAAAGTCAACGGTGTGAGGAAACGCACACTACCCTGAAGTCATATTAACTTTGAACTGTTAAACGCAGCCATGTTATTTGTACCTGTTGAGAGCAGCAGGGTAGACTTTACTGTCCCTTCAGCTCTAACTGTGTAGCTTCTGTTTTCTTTTCACCTCTTGATCTGATAAGAGCCCAGTTGGTGACTTCTGGTCCCAAACAAAGACCCATCTGCAAGTAATCTCTTCCACTGTAAGTGCCCCCTGCCTCCTGATAGCACGGATGAAGCCCAGTGTACGTTAAGGTAAACACAAAGGCCATTCAGTCAAATACAAAACACAAACCCAGGCTACAGTATGTTCCTCTGCAGGCAGATCTGTGGAGTCACTGCACACTCTCTGCAAATGCTAATAAGTGACTTCCTGTTTGTTGGATGGACAGCTGCTTTACAAACAAGACTGACAGGGGAGTGTACTGACTGAACAGGCTGTATAAATATTCCCGGTGGCGCAAATCAATCACCGCCGCCCGGTCACAGAGGGTCAGAGGTGGGCTTGGGTGATTGGTGTAATACAAAGGAAAGAGGAAGTGTACAAAGTTTTTCTAAGCTGGGGGGGCCGTTGAAGGTGTGAGAGGGGGGCTATTTGGTGACATGTCATCATGCAGATAAAGGGTTTCAACCTAGGTGAGAGCATTTACACAGATATGCAGGATTAGCTGCAATGGTAGAACTGAATACCACAATATACTGAATAAAGTGTTAATAAATGTTCTGCAGTGAAAACCTTAGATCAGGACAAATTATTTAAAGCATCAGATGTAAAAGTACTTGTTTTACATGTAATGTCAGTTTTATTAACTAGCAATAGAAGACGATGGTGTTTTTAGATTCATTTTACTGCTGTAAATGTGAAATACTGTTGGTAGTTGAATAGAAAGCAATGTCTTATATTCTTAAAAACAAAAACAACAACAAAAAAACTCATGTTTGTCGTGTTGCTGTGCAGTGAGAAACTTCCAGTGAAAAAATTTCACTTTCCAGTTTATACATTGCCATTGGATAGAGTGGTAAAAGGATTTATTTAATGTAGGGAGAATTTTTTAACACACGAGAGAACATTTCATCGTGCAATTCACTGCAAATTCAATAGATTCAAAGATCCACAGAATGCTGAAAAGGTAACCGAAGCTGTCCGGTGTAGTGCAATAAAAAGTATATTTTCTGCTCAGATGCAGTAGAGTCGAAATGTACAAAACCTATGTATAAAATGGGAACAGTGAAGTAAAATGTGTTCAACAGTGATTGAGTAGCAGCAGTTATTTACATTCTATCAAAGGTTATTTGTTGTGGAAAAAAATGATTGGACCACCCTTGTTTTCTTTAATTTCTTGTTCATTTTAATGTCTGGTCCAACTAAAGGTACATTTGTTTGGATAAATATAATGATAACAACAAAAATAGCTCAGAATAGTTTAATTTCAGAGCTGATTTCTATCCATTTTCTGTGTTTTCTTGATAAAAATGAAAATCACTTCAGTTCTTACATCAATATATATGTCATTGTACTGACAAAAACAGTGTTTTTATTCATTCTTGTTTTCTTTTCTGTCTGTTTTAGTCACATGACACACACAGGAGTTAGTACTTGATTGTATAACCATTGTTTTTGATGACTTTTATGGTCTAATAATTTTTTTCGTGACTATGTTTTTGGACCAACGTCAGACTCTCCTGTACAGTCTACAAATACAATAAAGTATTTTACTGTTCATTTATCTCTGTTGCAATGAACAATTCCAGGAAAGAGTGGGACATGGTGTACCTGAACGAAAATTATCTATTTTTTATCTTTTGTTATTGGTTTATTCGGATGTGATTCAGCTACTGTCGTCACATTATGCCATTATGTGCTGCAGCACATCCACCGGTATTCATATTTGTCACTGATGTAACAAAAAAGCAACAGGAAGTTGGACGACAGGATGTGTTAGTAACACACGACTCATTGCTGCAAGTTCCTTTTTTTGTATGAATAAAAAAAGTCAGGTCCAGTCAAAATCAGCAGAGCAAAGAAGATAAAAGACCACATTTTTCATATTAAGATCATATTGTAAGTGACATACAATCATACAGTCCGTGACGAGGATGTTTCTGTTCTACTTCATATTCATGAGTCTATGAGAAAAAAAAACAAAAAACATACTGTGACAGTTTTTGCAACGTGTAAAAAAGTGTTTCCGCAGTGAAAACAGCTTCATTGTGGCGCACAAAAAGGTCTTGATAAGCGGAAACCGTACTGTATTAGTGGCTCAGAGATGGACAACAAACCAGCTCCTTTCATGCTAAAGTAAAGGCCATTTTCCATCCTCTTCCTCCATCCACCCCTCCCACTCTGTCCATCAAACAGCTGAGGCCCCCAGGAGCGTCTTCTGCTCCACCAAAGGCCGACAATGACTTCATTGACACCCAAGCGTCCCATTAATCTTCATTTGTCCCATCATATCCTGCTATTGGTATGGAAATGGCAGCCCATCTCCGGTGTAAAGTGACAGTGGCGACGAAGGAGCGGTAAAGGCAAGATGGGTGCTCGAAACTACCATGGGTGGATGGGGGGGGGGGGGCTGCCTATCTATCCATTTGGCAGCTTCCGTTCCCAATGTAGCTCCTTGGTTTCTTATTCAAATGGCCTTAACCACACACACACACACACACACACACAGTAGGGGTTGTGGGCAGGAGGTAATCTGATTTCTCAGCTGCCCGGGACACCACTTCCTGAGAGGGAGGCCAGACTGTGGAAGGATGCCTAGGGTTTCCCATCTGTCCACCCAGGGGCTTGACCCCCTACTTACTGTTAATAGAGTCCCTTTGTCTCCCTCTTTATATGCATCTTTTGTAAATACACATATGCAAATACCCACATGGACTGGCTGTTCCTTAGCTGCCATACGGCTAATGGAGTTTGAAATGAGACGGCAACCAGTTGAGGGGTGGAGGAAGTCGCTGTCATTTCCCCACCGCAGCCATGGATCAATTCTCAACAAGTGGGCTGAGAGCTGAGACGACGGGGTGGTGGTTGGTGGTATGTGTTAGTGTTAGTGTGTGTGTGTGGTAGGGAGGTGGTGGTGGTGGGGGGGTAACCCAAAATTTGTATGTGAAGGATTTCTCACAGGATTATCTCCAAGTGCCAATGGATTTTCAGCTACCGGTTTACATATGGGTCATCTACGCTCTTTCCAAACCATTAGCCTGGGTAAAATGTTGCCGTTGTATATTTCTGTAAACCACAGATATGTATTATGTCAATGTGTTTTGTCGCTGAAGGATCTGACACTTTTCCTCAATAGGAAAAAGAAAACGTTGCGGTGAATAGTGATATACAAAATCCAGGACTTTGCATCCTGGCTCCGGTAGGTTTTTAGGACCAGGCAATAAAACTGCTTTTGTTAGAATGAGGAAAAATCAGTGGTTTACTTTAAACATTAACAACGTGAGTCATTTTTTTCCTCATATATTTGCAGACTTTTTCCTGTATTAAACCAAACCCTGGTATCTTTCTCTAAAAAAAAAGTCTTGTCGCTGCCCGAACCTGAACTTAAGGAGCTTAATAATACTGTTGTTTCTGTGAGGCAAACTTTTACTGCAAACCAGACATTTCAAGAAAGAAAAATGGCTTCTGGGAAATGACTCTTTTTCTGATCTCTTAATTGTGTTTTGTTATATTGTTCATTAATCACATTTTTAGAAAATACATCTAACTTTGTCTTCATAAACTAATCCAGCCAATATCGAGCCAGGCTGAACCATTTACCACTTAAAACAATGGTTTGGATAATTTCCCTGTGAAGAAAAAGAATTATATTATATTTTAGAGGACAGCCCACTTGTGTAACATCCTAATTTAATAATATTAAGTCCATCTTAAATCACTGTGCACTTACATTGCTTCAAATAAGCAGCTTTTACTTCAATCTGCTAAATTTGCGTATCCCAGTGGCTGATTTATTTTCAGATTGATATGGTTACATTTAAGAATATTGCCAGTGTTTTACTTTAAAGATAATTTTGCGGTGCATGATCTGCATCAAAAGTGCCGTGAGTGATTAAAACACAGATATATCATCCATAAATGTTGATGTGAAATGTATTTGTGGTATATAAATGTTGACTTTGCATATCCATTGTTTGCAGAACGCATAACAGCAACATTTTATTACATTTATATTATTTATATGGATAAAAGGTAAGGTAATTTGTAAAAAAAAAAAATAAATGGAAAATTAGCACATAAGATCATATTTTAACAGAGTAAAAACATTTCAGCTTTGTACATGTAATAGGGGATGGAGACTTGGAGACAAAATGTAGAAAAAAGACAGAGACAGACGTCTGCCTGAATGAGCAGGAGCTTAAGGAGCGCTGGGACCTTCTCCTTTCCTGTGTCCTTTTTGACAAGGCACAGACCGTGTCTTTGATCAGCACTCAGGAAATTTCATTAAGACGGAGATGGGTGGATAAGAGACCAAAGAAAGCTTTAGTAGATGGGAAGAGGAAGAGAATGGGATAAAAGGGAGAGAAAAATAGAAAAATGGAGGGGGGCCGAGAAAGAAAGATGCCTGATAGGAGGATCTTCGTGGAGGGCCGGAAGAAAAAGGAACTGTTTAAGTTGCACCTTTAATGCATTTTTAATGGAGGGAAGGAGGTAAGAAGTGTTTCTGTTGGTTTTCACTTATAGAAAAAAAAAACTGCAGCGTTGATAACTCATGCAATCGTTATAAAAATTGCAAATTTAAACAAAACATCAATAGCTTCAGGAAATTTCTCTCTATATATGTATGTGTGTGTATATTCTGCAGAATTCCTAGTCTGAAACAGCACTACCATGAGATTTATTTTGACAGAGCCACGTTTTTTTTAATTTTTTTTTTTTTACAGTTATTCCTCACAAATCACAATGAATTTGCCTGTGCTATTACATCTGGCTGTCCATGAAAACAACACATTTAACTCTGCAGTATGCGTTTTCTGCCACTAAGCAAAATATGTCAACTGTCAAGCATCCTGGAGATAACATTTTTATAATTCCCTTTCACAATAAAAGCCCTAATCATATGCACTGTGTGACTGAACATGAGATGTAATTCAATAAAATATCTTCCAGCTTCACTCACAACACACACTGCCAAAAAAACAGAGCCAGACGTCCAATATTTTATCAGAAGGCAATAAATGTTACTATAAATATTACGACATTTATTTCCATCCAGAGTTTCGTTATTTTTTTGTATCGATGATGGGAGAGTTGGACCACCGCATGAAGTCCAGACTCTGTAGTCTGTCATGTCTCATGTTCCTGGAACCATCATTTTATGAGTATGATGAATCCTGGCATTGTCACCGTGGAAAATCCTGGTTATTTTGTATATTCAGGTAGTCCAATGACATCATATTTTGGACATGTAACACTGCCCCCACAGGCTTGTACTGTAGGAACTGTACATGATGGGTAAACACTTCATCACTCTGGAACAGCTGTTATCAGACCACATGACCTTTTTCAGTCCAAACTTTATGCTCTTTAGTAAATTGGTTATTGTTTAAGAAAAAAAAGCCATTCACTGAATAAGAATGAAAGAACGTTTTTACCAGATGAAACATGTTTATCACTGCAGTCCTTATCCAATGAAAGGATCTGACCCATTTACTCTTTTTTTTTTTTTTTTTTAAAGTCAGGTAGTGTATATTCATATTCATATTGCCTTTACTGCTAGTAAAACAGCCTTTAGTTGCATTGAATCTAATTTTTTTTTTTTTAATTGCATGTTTATTTGGAATGGACATGCAGTTAACATCATCATAGCAAACTTAGTAAACGTAGATACAAACGACCATCCAGTTTTTTGTTTTGGGTAGAAAACGTCCATCACCAGCTGTCAGGGCATATGAGACTCAGGAGACCATAGTCATGTACCTAAGTAAAATATTAACTTAACAAAGGGTGTTTGCTCTTTATCCAAACAAAAATTCCAGACTTTTTCAAAACTGCTACTTTTTTGCTGTAAAACCTTGACTTTGTGTATTTTTATACTTGCGTGTCTACTTTTTTGGCTGAGATTTTATATGTTGTATGTAGTAGAAAAGTTCATTTTGATAAATGTGTGAAGCCCCTACAAAAAAAGAGCATCTAGCATCTGATTCATGATTGAATGCACTGACACTGTGACAACATCCAAGCAGTGAAGAGTCGAGGATGACAGACCGAAGCAGGGGACCTTTAACCTCATCAATCATGTACAACAGAGGAAGGAAGGTCGAGGAGGAGACATGTGAGACGCAGGCAACATCTCCTCAGCCTTATCAATCATGAACCAAAGAGGAAGAAGGAGAGATAAAGACAGAGAGCTTGCATCTGTTTACCTTATCGATCATGTCGGGCCGGTTGGTGGCGGCCAGCACAGTGACGTCTCGGAGCTGCTCGATGCCGTCCATCTCTGTCAGGAGCTGAGCCAGGACCCGGTCGCCTACGCCGCCAGAGCCCGAGGAGCTAAACGAGTGGATGAGAACATAAGACAGATGAGTGGATGAAGAGTGAAAAGGGGATGAAATTGATACATGGACGGACAGCCGAATGTAAGGATGGATGACAGCGAGAGAAAGGGATGAAGTGGCTCCAGAGAAAATATTGAGGTGTGAAGTAATTAATTACAGTTGGATAACTGATGGGAGTTTAGAGGGATGGATGGACGAGCTAATGGATGAAAGGAAGACTGTACACTGTAAAAGGAACAAAGTGGATGAGGATGGAGAAAAACTATAATGAAAGATAATCAAATGTGAGTATCGAAGCTCAAAGGTCAGATTCATTTTACTGATACTCTATAAGAAGCTTCTTTCAATAACACAGTTCATCATTAAAGCTCTAGCAGCAAATCCCAACGATATCCACCCAAGATGAGGTACATGGTTTGTTACATTGGAAAAAAACCTATGAAAGAACATCACAGGATTAATTGTGGAAGCAGAAATAAGTATCAAATGTTTGTAGTACTTTATATGATCTTGTAATGTTGGGTGGTTGTAGGTGGAGAAGGTTGGCAGAAGGTAGTTAGTTAGCATGGACCTCTGGTTTGTTCAGCTCAGAGGAAGGACACAACAAAATGGTGTTTTTCAGTGAGGACTTTGACCATAGCAAGTCTACATAGTGCTCATGTCATGTATGAGCACTAAAATTCATAGTTAAAAAAAAAAAAGAATCACTTATATCCACTCATTAACTTTTTTTCGGCTTTCCCTTTAGGGGTCACCACAGCGAATAGCAATCGCATGTTAATTTGGCACAGGTTTTTACGTCGGATGCCCTTCCTGACACAACCCTTTGTATTTACCTGGGCTTGGGACCAGCACAATGAGACACTGCCCCCTTTTGGCTACACATATAGGGCTGTATAGCGTAAAGGGCCTTACCCAAGGGCCCACCTGAGGATCGAACCGACCATCTGACCAAAGTCAATGGTGTAAAACACTAAGCTACCCACTTGCTACACCTATATCCACTCATTACCATGTGTAAATCTGATGTGGAGCACAGCACTGTGTTCTTAATTCTGGTATATGAGCACAACCCACAAGCAGCACCACCTTGCAGTATGATATGGTATTACAATAACGTCACATTAAGGCCATATATAAACGTAGATAGACATTTGTAGAAAGGAATATTTCACCACCTCCATTTTCAATAATATTGCTAAACAAAACAGATCATTTTTAGAAAAGTTAGAATTTTCCATAAACCCCTATAAATACGTCTGTGAAGCGCTGGGGTTATCATGGGGTTAAGGTTAGGATAAATACAGGACGTACATGACATTGATGAATTTTTATCACGTACTGCGACATTCGGGACCCTATAACCCTGTATCCCATCGAGGCACAAAAATGGAGTTTTCCAAAATCTCCAGAGGTTTTCATGTGGATGAAAGTCAAAAACGCATGAGAAAATGTCAGTTTTTTCAGATACGTGACTATGTGTGTGCATGCCATAACAAGACACTGGCTGCTCCAGTCTGGCTTCAGCGGAATCATACTTTAAATCTCTAAAAAGGTAAACCTGTGGACTTTTGGCAGTATGTGTCATTTGTAGCATTAATGATACAAAGTGTAAGTACAAAGTGTGTGTTTACAGAGAAGTATTTCTTAGCTCATTTTCACCTTCAGGAGTTTATGTAATACGCTTTGCTGGGGAAATAAAGTCGGGATGACTGAAAAGCGCAGATCGTCTTACTACAGGAAGGAACTGAGATAAAATTGTCAGCTGTCATATCCAGTACGATGAGCTCAGGAAGACGGTGTGAAATCTGAGAAAAGAACTTTAAGAGAAACTGACTCACTACAGTAACTCAATGAGCTGCTGGTGGCTTCAGGTAACCAGTGCCAACATCACTGGAATTTGCCTGGTGTTTCTTCCAGCTTTTGTTTAAACTTTATCAATAAAAAAAAAGTATAGTTTTTAGGGAAATTTAACCAAAGTTTGCAGGAAAAATCCACCCTCCCAAAAATGCTGATGCTTGATATATGTTAGAGATGTCTGAAATTAATCATTTATCATATTGAACTGAGCATCAAACTCAGAATGATTAATAAATAGATAAATAATCTTTTGATTATTTTACATATTCCCAATTTAGAAGTTGAATACCAGCCACTATTGAAGCCACATTCTGCAAATATACATAGTTTGCAAAAACACTCAATCAATACCATTAAATTAACCAAGCAACTGATTGGTCTGCCTCTCGTTTTAAGTCAAATAACAACCGTCTCATCAACTACGGCCTCAAGAAGGTCTACGAAAAAGCCCTTTTATAGTTTGGTTGCAACAAGGCTAAAAGAAAAATTGTGATGCAGATCCCAGGAGATGATCATATGATGTTTTTGGCTTAAGTGAAGAGATGGTGACTCATATAAACTACATTTTCCATGTTCGTTAAAATGAAGACATTACACAGAGCAGAGGCTCTCTGATGCATTTTATGGACAACGATGAAGCTCGATGGTGCAAGTTAAACGAGTTCAACCTCAAGTTTAGATTTCTAGATTTTATTTTACACGCTATAACTGTGTAGTGACGGTAGAATATATATAGGGATACTTATTTCCAGTTTCGATCTGAAGAATTATTGACTTGAAATGTAAAATAGGAAACTCATCGGCGTGTTTGAGTGCATCAGAAGGTGGTTATTTTCCACAGCGCCGTGCAGACAGCTACCCTTCCAGCTCAAACACACAGACAGACACAGTCTCTGTTGACAGGGCCAGCGGAAGTGCCAGACGTTATTAGCAGAGACAAGGCCGCGGAGGAACACAAAGGAGCTCTGTCACTGAGATATGGAGGGAGAGACAGAGAGGCAGAGGGACAGAAAGTTTGGCTGAGGCGAGATAGCATGTGAGGAAGAGATGGAGAGAAAAGAGGGAGAAGGGGTGGAGAGTGAATGCTGAAACACAAGAAAAGAGTGAAAGGAAAACAGGCGGAACGGAGACGGTAAAGGAAAGATGACATGAAGAAATAAAGAGAGAGAAAGAGCGCTTCTGGTCGTGAAAACATTCCGATTAATTTTATTTATTGTCCTTTTCAAATGTAATGATCCTTCTTTCTTAACCTCTGTTTTATACTCTCCGCCTGGACCGGAGTCAGTTTATTTTCATTTCAGTCGATCCTGCTGAAAATCCTGTAACTAGAAAACATTTTGTCTTTCGTAACCATCAATCTCTGCCTCTATTTAACGTTCTTTGGCTCCCTTGCTCGTCCTGTCTTCTTCATTTCATTCCGCCAGTTTGGACTCGTGGCAGGTAGGCTGACAGATTTACAGGTGCTTCTCATCTCCTGCCTCGAGAGGGAAGAAAACACATACACTATAAGGCAGAGGCTGTCTGGTTGTGTCAACAGTTTTGAATTCTTGCCGGTGTGCGTGAGCCACTTCATTGATTAAACATGGCAGGAAGTGAACACCAATAAATAACCTCTGTAGATCAGCACTAAGTGCATTTTTAAAATGGCTAGTGGGTTCAGCGCCTCGTGTCCCTCACAGTGTTCTGAAAAACTCCCTCTGCAGTGCATTATAAGTCAGAGCTTCCTGCAGAACCTGCACTAAACATGACAGAAGACAAATCCATGACTATGTGAGGCATCATAAAAGGGTTTTTTGTCTGTATCACTTTAATAGTGTTGGTCATGAGCATTTCATTCCAAAGAAGAAATGTTTTTTTTTTGTAATTTAGGTTAAATACGGCTGATAAGTTAGATTGGTTGTTCATTTATACATAATAGACTTGAGATAAACTGGTGATGCATCCAGGATATTCTTGCCTACACCCAATGGTAGCAGGCAGTTTGGAAAATAAAATGAAATAATGGATGAAATGAATAGAGCTAAATTACTTGAATGATTTGTTCATTTTTGAGCTGGAGGCCAGGTAACGTAGCAGGGAGTTAGCACATGATATTCAATGACTCAAAGCCTCATGGGGTTGTGTTTTCAAAGATACATGAACACCAATGTACCCTTTAAAGTTCTGAGTGGTTTAACACACTTCCGCAATAAAAACTGCAGACTGATGTGGATACATCATCACTGTTTATTTCACTGAAAAACAGCTGCTCAAAATGTCAGAATTAGACCTATAGTGTTCGTAGTAGTGCTACATTGCATTTCTTTTCCTTTGTATTTTTTATTTATTGTATTTTTTTTATTTAATGTCTTGTCTTTTTATCCTTGTCGTACAGTGTCCTTGGGTTCCATGAAAGGCACTTACAAATACAATGTATTATTATTAATAAACCTTCATTTTATAACTCATTTCTGATGTGCAATGTATTATTATTCTTATTATCATTCATTTCTGATGTGCAGCATGTACATTTCTAAAATAACAGATTAAAAAAGATAAAATGGGTTTGTGAAAAATGATACCACTTATGTTTCAACTAACCTGTCCAGTCCTTAAATACTTCATATTATAGTTATTGCCAGGTCAGGCATTAAATCATTTAGTTAAACAAACATTCTGATGAACTGAAAACAACTGCGTGGCCATTAGAACTTTACGGTAATAAGATCTAGCCACCACATACTGGGTGTTATTAAACATGATCAGTAGAGGTAAAGGTCCAGTGTGAGTGTCGGTGTGATTTAGTGGCATCTAGTGGCAAAGTAACACACAGTGATTAACGCTCATCTCACGCTCCCTAATGGTGACAGATGACTATTAGCAGTTTTTTTTTTGCGAAAATAGTGCCATTTTATTGATTAAAAAAACACTATATGGTGCTGAAAACAAGGTTAATGAAAGATGTAATGTTTTAGCTTAAATGTTGGAGCTAAAACGATGATCTTAAATATACTAAAATTATAGATTTGTCACTAAATGTTACATATTCCACATAACACACTGTCACTGGTGTAAAAAAAAATATATCAGAGAAGCTTTAACGAATGGCTTAGACCGCCCAAACCAACACTGACAGAATATATTGGATGTTTTCCGCTGCATTGGGTTTTGGAGCGTCTGACCGCGGGCCAACAGCGTGGCCTTTTGGTGCTCCGTCCTACAACCTTTATTTTCATCAACAGCTTTACCAGGAAGCATGCTGCATATTTGGCCTTTGCCATCTGCTGTGGCAGGGCACAATGAAGTGTCTGTGCGCCTCCGGTCTGTGTCCTCTGTCCGCCCCCCCGTCCTCTTTTCCTTTAAGCCACAGATGTTCCCAGTGCCATCCCACTAAAGCGCCTCGGGACAAGCCTGTGCTCTGTGTTCACCGGTAGCGAAAAGCCGCAGAAGTCTAAGAGGACACCATGGGAACCCAGAGGCAGGCTTTGATAGCGCAGTCATGCAGACTTTTTCGGGATGTTTCTGCCACTGATTCATAAGTGAATCATTGTGAGACATACGGCGACACAAGCTGGAAAACTGCGCAGAATGCAGCAGTGACTATGTGTTTACCGTTCTTTAACAATGACTGACTCCAGGGCTGAAAATAGCACAAAACAGACTGAAAACATGTAGTGAAGAGAGTCCAGTTAATCATCTGAGAGGCTGTGTTTAGTGCCTCATATGGGCTGAATCTACAACTTAATTGTACTTTTAATTTCAGAAGAACTGGACAGACTTAGACCAGTGTTAAGAATTTATTTGGACTTGAGCCTTTATCGTCATCCACTTCCACCTTAAATGTAGTAATGTAATGTCATGTAGTTTGTCTGCATGTTATTGGGTGGATAAGTAATACCACTGAACTGTTTTAGGTTATATGCTTTACACTTCTTTTTATCCCTACCTTTTATCTTTTTTTTTTGTTATTGCACCTGTCTATTGGAATGCCTTTTGTATTTTATTTTTGCTGATTGAAAATGTATTGCTTTTAGTTCCAGCCTTTTAGTGTGACACTGTACAGCATTTTGGGCAGTCTAACTGTATTAAATGTGCTATATAAATTAAACTTACTTACTAAATCCTTTCTTAAAATGTATTTTTTCTCTTTGGCTTTTAACTCAGGGAGAGTGGTTGGCTTGTATTATTTTAATGTATAGTTACTTTTATTCTTTTTATGAATTCTTTTACATGTTTTATTTGTTTTTATGTTTGTGTACAGCACTTTGGCCAACTGTGTGCTTTATAAATAAAGTTGACATATGATTGATATTGAGATGTTTTCAATATTCAGTTAATTTAGATTAATTCAGTTTTTGGTTTGGAAGGATGTGAAAAAAAAAAAAAAAAAAAAACGCCAAAAATACAAAAAATGATATTAGTGCTTTTCCTGAAATTAAAAAAGTAACTTCCCGTACCTTCCTCTTTCACTGGCGAGCGCATCGATCTCATCAAAAAAGACGATGGAGGGTGCGACGGCCCTGGCCTTCCGAAACACCTGCGAGCAGCGTAAGCAACAATGGCCGGGAGGAAAAACAGGACAAATCTTTAACAGTGCAAATGAATCATTCTCTACCAGCACACACAAACATACACAGGAAATACTGCGCTCATTAAAGCCATAAATTACACCATGGCTCATCCGTCGATTATATAAACAACTAAAAATAATCACATATCCTCAATTTTTACACTTCAGCGTGAATAAAGAGGCCGAAGAAAGAAAGAATAACAACGCATATGAACAAACCGTTGACCTGCACTCACCTCTCTCACTGCCCTTTCAGACTCTCCGACGTACTTGCTCAGTAGTTCTGGCCCCTGAAAAAAAAGTTAAAATGCTTATCATTTGTTACTTGGTGTCTAATTTAGCACGCTGACAACTTGAAATATTACGGCGCTCCATTATATTAATAATCTGGCCACAGCGCAGAGTTTTGCTTCAATTGATCAACTGCTGATGTCAAGAAAAACGTTGCGTCAAATCAATACCATTCCTAGAGAGGATAGATACAAGCCAAACCCATGCAGAGTTTCACGCAGCTGATTTCAAGCCTTATTATTAATTTTTTTGTAAAGTAGCACCTGGTGGTTTTGCTCTGAATCGTGTTGGCGGTATGTGTTTGACCATAACATGAACAGTATTACTGCCACTGAAAGGCAGCGTATGTTTTGGTGCCTTATCTTCATGGTTCTAAAATACCTGAGGTGTTGAAATATTTGACCTTCTGGGCTCTGAAACAGACATAACTGCCAAAAGAAACATCACAGTTACCATCGCTAGTTAAGATACACTCGCTCAGGGGAGAAGGTAGCTGCTGGTACGGAATAAGATGTTCTCTACCGTTGTTAGATACTGATATAGATAGATTTTATTTCAATTATAAGTAGGAAGGAAAAGAAACCCCAGATTTTAAAAGGACACTCTGATATATGGAAATAAATCCACCAAAAAAGTAAACAAATATCACACAAATGTATAACTACGTCACTGTGGCCGGTATGCTCTTGAGAAAGAGGCTCTTAATCTCAATGGGATCTTTTTTCCTGGTTAAATAAAGGGTAAATAAAATAAAACTTAAGAATACTTGATATGTTCTTATTCAGTCCTTCAGAATGTTTTCAGCCAACCCTTTGAGTCCCAACTAGAGTTTCAATCAGGCTTTAAATGTAAACGTCAATGTCAAAGGAAGGACCGAGTCCCAACAATGCCTTGAAATGACTTGTGTTGTGAAACCATCAGTCCACACCCCGAAGATATGCAATTCATAAGAGAGAACAGCTGTAAATGCTTACACTTATAACGCAGCGTCGGGCAAGTATTGAGTTTCGTTTATGTGACTCAAATTCCTAATTGATTAGCAAAATGTTAGCGTTACTGCTCCCAAAACAGTCATAAACACTTATTTTTCGTCTACTCCTCTACCACTTTTGACCCTGTCGGTAGTCGTGGTGCGACTGATCCTCCTCTACCCTGTCACTCTCTTCTGTCTCTCCACTCCTTTCCTCCCTCGCTCAGAAGCAGATAAACATCCACTCAACCCTCAGAAGAACTTCCTCTCCCTGCAATCCACCCTTTCAACACCTCTGGGCTGACGGAGGAGACGACACTTAACTCCCAGCCCTTTTGTCTCCTGTAGTAAGTGTGGAGGTTGACTCATTAATCCCAGGTTCCTCTCTCTGTGGCAGAGCCAAGGCCTGGACATGGTGAGTTTAAAACCATTGACACTGTAGAGACACAAGCTGTGTTTGTGTGCACGTATGCATCTGCGGATGTGTGTGTGCATTTGAGTGGCTGCAGCGGGAGGAAACTAAAATTGACAAGATGATAATAGGGCTTTTTCACACAGAGGAAACAGGCTGAGCCTTAAAGTATCCACATTTAAATCTGGATAACGTATCTATGTCAAAGCAACCGCGGCACTGGAAAAACCTGATACTGTTATTGCAGATGCTGGAGAGCCAGCTTTCAGCAGGAGGGGCAGGATGTTTTTTACCCTTTTCATAGAGCGGACAGCTTTACTGATGACTTGAGAACTGCGGCAAAGATTTGACCTTTGTAACAAACGCACCAAAGACACATCATAAAAGAATTGTCATGTCGCTAGAATTATATTTGAGAAAACATTTAGAGTCTATGAAATATAATGGCAGGAATTAAATGCGTGACAAAAATGTCCAGAAAAATAATAAAATCTACATGAAAATGTTCACTTGATTGTAACAATATAAATAATGTCTGAATTATTTCCACGACGAAACCCTTTGATGGTCATTATTCTCTAAATACATGTTCTCAGTTATGGAATGGGAATTAATTAAATATTTGTATTGTATGATAATACATTTGAGGTATTTTTGACTTTACTTGAGTATTTCCATTATATATAATCGTCCAACTCCTCCGCATTTCAACTTTTCAAATTGTTGTGTTTCATCACTTTCTGTCCAATGAAAATCAATGAAACACTAAAGAATATAAACTTCTCCTCCTTCTTATGTTAAATAAATTCTTTAAACAAAATCCTTTTGGATTCACAGGAAGATCCATAGTCACAAAAACAGGAAACACACCTGAAGAGTTTACTTTTTTTTTTTTTTTTACATTTATGATGATCTTAGTAAACAGTGTAGAAAGTTGTTCAAATGAGCTCAACATTGAACACCTACAGCAGTAAGTCAGTAAACTGGGGACATAAATATTAATGCAACAATAAAATTAATCCAAAAACATCATATATATAATAGTAAAACAGTGCTAGGATCTGTTTCACTGTTCAGTGACTATTTCTACTTGTTACACTTTAACTATGTTTTGCTGAAAATAGTCACAGTTTGACTTAAATTTTACTTGTAGAAGAGCATTTTCACATTACGGCACACAGTACTTTTACTGTATTTCAACTTCATAGACAACAATATTTCATCCTCTTTCTATCCAGTAAACATCACAAACTTCCAGTTATATAGATTTGGGATATTTATAATAAACAGAGGGATGAAAGGTTCCCTAATTGATACAAAAACCTCTCTTCATGTTTTAGGTTAAATAAACTCTAGAAAACCCTCTTGGATTCACAGGAAAATGCATTGTCACAAAACTGAACTTGTTTTTCCTGAACTCATCAACAGCTTAGTCCCAACAGGACAGTGATATTATAGATGTATGATGTTATAGAATAAAATGTTAAAGTTGTTCAAATCAGCTCAACATTGGACACCTACGGCAGTAACAGTAAAAGTTGGGAAGACAAATATTTAATGCAGCAATAAAATTCATCTTATATATAATAGTAAAACACTAGTAGGATCCATTTCACTGTTCAATGATTACCGTATTTTCCGGAGTATAAGTCGCACCAACTTTAAAATGCATAATATGGAAGGAAAAAGACATATATAAGTCGCACTGGAGTATAAGGTGCATTTTTGGGGGAAATTTATTTGATAAAATCCAACACCAAGAACAGACATGTCATGTTGAAAGTCAATTATAAACAAAAATAGAATAGAGAACAACAGGCTGAATAAGTGTACGGTATGCTAACGTTACATGACG
>JAPSES010000002.1:4068564-4088586 GCA_029822895.1 Maxillicosta whitleyi
GGTAGGATCTGGGCAGGAGTTGGGGTGGCGAGGGCCGGAGGGGAACGGACGTGGTCCAGGGCTGGAGGCCAGGGAGCAGACGAGAGGGGATTTACGATCAGACAAGACTGCATCCTGTTTATATTTTCCAGGACCCGTCCGACGACTGGGCAAGGGACAGGCAGACGGAGAGCGCTTACGCGAGGAAGAGGAGGAGAAACACAATTAACGCAGCTGAAGTCAATGTGTTCACCAGTCCCGACTCTCTGGTGCACCGTGTCTCTCTCTTGTTCGGCCTCCCCCTCACTCTCGATCCCTCGAGGTCCAAACATCGCATCATTCCACCTGGCCGCCTCTTCAGCTCTTCATCTGCCTTAATGCTTCAGACCGCCGCTGCTTCGACCGCACAAAAACATCTGGTCCAAGTGGAAGGGACAAGGCGAGACAGGACAGGATGTGGAAGGGTGAGGAGGGAGATGAGGAGCCACAACGCCATACGCACAACCCCCAAACCCTCAGCTGCTTCCCCTGTGAAGGTGGAGGCCTCGGCCCCCTTTTACTGTATAAACATATAATAATAACCTTTATTTATGTAGCACCTAACCATGTTACTGAGCACTTCACTAAAGATAAAATAATAAAACCATTCTAAAAAAATAAATAAATAAGAGAATCAAAAACAGACTCAGGCTCTAACTTCAGCAGGTGAGTGTTCCAGAGTTTGGGTTCTGGACGGTCAGCTGGCGTCTACAGACTGTGAGACGGCAAAAGTTCTACTGCAGCCACACTGTGTCACATTTAACTAATAAACTAATAAAAGCAAGACATCGAGTTTGGTCTACATTGACCTGGGGTGTCAAACATATGGTCCACAAGTCAAAAAAAAAGGCGCGCCAAAGGTTCCAATCTGGGTGCAGGATGAATCTGTGACTTGCATAAATTACATTGGCAGCTTCAAACTCATCTGAATTTTAACAATATTACACTGGTTATAAAATGTGTTGAGCCTCCGTAGATCTGTATGTTGTAATGTGCATGTGTAAATAATAAGTCGAGGTGTAATACTGTTAAAATTGTACTTATTACTCCGTTGAAATTTCAGGTCGTTCAGGTTATTTACATTTTTTGTGAATGGATAGTTTGCTAATTTAATTAAACTTGACCTTTTTAGATGAAAATAAAGATAAATTTGTTGTTGACATTTACTTACAGGTTAAAATATAATAATAATAACAATAATAATAGTTTATTTATATAGCACTTTTGCATAAAGATTTCACAATGTGCTTTACAGTAAAATACATAGGCAACAAAAACACACAGTTAAAAAAACATACAACTACATACACAGATATAGGCATAAAACATAAAAAATGAAAGCCAGTTGAAATGAGACATCTTCAGTTGCCTCAATCGAGTTTAAAGGGCTATTATTATTGCTATTATATACTATCACTGTACTGGTCCGACCCACTTGAGACCAAATTGAGGTGTATGTGGCCTCTGAACTAAAATGAGTTTGACACCCCCGACATAGACTGTGTGATGATGGTAACACACAGTGACTCACAGACACAACAGTAAAAGGTCATCAGCGTACATTGTCCAGCGCCTCATATCCATTGCCCATGGTGCTGCAGTGGCAAAATTACATGATGAGGTCCTGTTAAAATAGCGATGTTTATGTATAAGCAATAACAATGTGGAGTACTTTGTATTTTTAACACATGTAAACATATGTACTGTGTTGTTCGGTGCCATGTTTCATATTTTTGCAGCAATGACACTGTAAGATGGACAATATCTGGACTTGACTTTGATGACAGCCATTGTTGCACATCTTTCATGGTACAAAGTGGGACATGCAAAGGCATTAGTCGTACCACTGTAAAGGCTGTTACAGAAAAAAATAAAAAATACAGACAACAATGTGAAAGCATATGAAAGATCGGATCTGAAATAGTGCATGTATAGTGTAATGTTATGGGTCTGAAATCATATACTGCACACACATGCTTTAATAATATACACTGTAATACACACAAAATATATAAAACAACAAAACATGAAACATAAAAGGTGTCGTATTTGGTTAAATAAGAAATCAAATCTTCTTCCAGGTTATAGTTCATATATATATATTTCCTATGCGTGTAAATGGAGGTTCATTTGGCCTTTTTTTATAAGTTCTATCTATTTAACCTTTCTCAAGTGATTTATCACCACTGATCATAACATTATCCTCTGTATTTTGCATGTTTTCAGTGAAAATTAAGTATTTCCTTATATTTAATCGACTGATCATGTACTTTAATGCTCATGCTGTGATTGCATCTGAGGGTTATTATACCAAAAACAGAGAAAACTCTACAAAAAGTGACTTTTTAATTAAAATATATCATTGGCTGGACATAAAACAAGTTTCTATATCCACTTTCTTTGATCCAACTCCATGGTTTTTACTGGTGAATCAATGTTGTAGAAGATGACGGTGTTTCCATGGTGATTATGGAGTCCAAATGGGTCATATGTGATGAAAATGAAAAGACGCCAAACTGCATTTTACACCAGTTATTTACATGTATTGATAGGATTAGTGGAACAATAGGTATGATTAAACACTTTTGTTCAGCGGTGTATATTCGGGTCTTTATGGGTTAAATACAAGCCGCTGCATATTTAAGTCAGGACAGCAGTATGGATGCCCTGAGGACTGAAAAATGCATTTCCTAAGTGTTTAATAAATGTTTCACCAAAAAGCATCCATAGTGAATGTCGTGCGTTGCCAGCTGTAATGACAAGCCTCGCAGAGAAGCAGCCGGACCAGAGGGGAAATCGGTTTCATAAGCCGCAGAGCTCCGAGTCCAGCCTGAACGCCCGAGGGGCAGCGGAAACTTGGTTCAATGATGTGACTTTAACATTTTGCTTCAGGGATTCTCTCTCTCCTGACTCCTCTTGGCTGACTGCGAGCACACATTTGGTTTAGTTATGAAAACATCCGATGGGAAGGGAGGAAGAAGAAGAAGAAGGAAAAAAAAAAAAAGACGCAACACAACAAAATTTAATCTGAACCTTATGTGGACTCATTTTCTCCTTTCTTTATTTCTTTCTTGCACTTCCCCTCTCCAGAATGCTTAACATTCGACAGAGATCTAGTGGGAATTGAGAGAAGAAGGGGCCCCCTAAATGTACAAGAATGCACATTTGCAAAACATCACACCAGAGCCCAAACTAGGTATGGAAGAAAACGAAGAGAACGGAGGGGAGAGGAGAAGGCCTATTTGTGGTTTTTAAACAGGGATGGTACTAATTATGTGGGTCCAAAACAGACCTTCCCCCAAATCAAGGCCTTCTCTTCAGGGGTCACCTGTGCTGACCCTTACACCAAACAGTCTTTAAGGAGGTTTTTTAGAAGCGACAGCCTGAATGCCAAATATTCTACTCACAAATGTAGGAACTTGGGAATTAGCTTCAGTTAAATACAACAGAATCAGTTTCCGTTGCTGATCAGTGTTTGGACTTTCTTAAACCATAATGACTGTCAGGAGTCAGCTTTAGGCACGAATCAGAGGTTCTGAGCGTGTGTTGGACTGTCACAAACTGATCTGCTGGTTTACAAATAAGAAATTATGAAAATGTTCACTAGTATTTCAGTTTTATGCTACTCAACTGCATCTCAGATAATTATTACACCATTAAATTTCATTAAAAACAATGGTTCTACAATCCAGTACTACTCTTGTGTGTGTCATGTGACTAAAACAGAGAAAAGAAAACATGGAATGTCTAAAAGCACTATTTTTGTCAGTACAATGAAATAGATATTGATTTAAGAACTGAAGTGATTTTGGTTTTTATCAAGAAAACATGTTAAATGGATAGATATCAGCTCTGAAATTAAACTATTATGAGCTATTTTGGTTGTTATCATTATATTTGTCCAAACAAATGCACCTTTAGTTGGACCAGACATTAAAATGAAGAAGAAATTGAAGAAAACAAAGGCGGTCTAATAATTTTTTCCGCGACTGTAAATGCAATAGTAATGTAAAAAATATATATATAACACTGAAAATGAGTTATTTTTACTGCTCGATGACCACTTTTCCTTTTCTTTTATGTACATCTTGCTTAATTTGGTAAAGTTTAAATACAGTACAGGTAGTCTTCGGGTTACGAATGAGTTCCGTTCCTATGCTGTCGACGTAACCCGAATTTCCGCGTAAGTCAGAATTAACCCTTTAGTACCCCTAAATACAATTGAAATCTCTAAATACCTATCCAAATGCATGTATTATACTTAATATTAATAAAATAAAGTAAAAAATAAGATACTGTACTTAATGTACGTACAGTATACAGTACGTACGTTTGTAATGGAGTACTTTGACAGTGCTACTAGTTCAGTTCCTCCAGTGTGTCATATTTAGTGACGTCTATCAGTGAAGTTACAGATTGCAGCCACAGAACATTCATATCACCCTCCTGTGCAGTGGCTCTTAAACATACAAGAGGCTCTCATTAGAACCAGATATGGACTTCAGTTCACGCTCAAACGTAATAGGTGGCAGTGATGCGCCTTCACACTCCAGATCAGGGTGTCAAACTCATTTCGGTCCAGGGGCTACACACAGCCCAATGTGGTCTCAAGTGTTTCACACCAGTAAAACACAGTGAAAAATGGGAAATTACACTGTGAAAATGTTTACATCTACAAAGTATCGTAAACAACCAGTCATTCCTAAAGGAAAATAAGTGCGATTTTCAAAATATTCCGCCTCGGTTTATCATTTACACATGTGCATTACAACATTCAGATCACAGTGGATCTACAAATACACAAAAGATGTAATAACAGGAAGAATATTGGTAAAATTGTACTTCTGGTAAGGTATTTCATGTTGTTCATATTATTTACATTTTTGTCAAGAGATGGTTTGCAAATGTAATTTTACTTTACACTAAAACAAAGAGGATATTTTGGAGTCGGTACCATAATAGCATCTTACTAGTTTGATTCAGTTGAAATCTTAGTTAGAGACACAGGAAAGTGAAAGTTTTATTTATTTATTTTTTTTACATTAAACAATTGCCTTGTTTGGAAACTGCATAAAGCAACACATTTTTAAAATACATTTTATTTAGGATTTTTTTTTTTAATGGATTGTCATTTGTAATGGAAAGCATTTTTAAAAGTAAACCCCCTACAGAGGACAAAAATGCACTGGTGGGTCTCAGGAGAATATTATTCTATATGTGGCCTCTGAACAAAACTAATTTTAAAATCCTTGGTTGTTAATATCTTCAAAGTAATTTTTTTCATTTCACAAATTCATCCCAGGGGCTGGGATTGCAACCTTTGGTGACCCACTTTTGGCACATGGGCTGTATGTTTGACCCCCCGCCCTAGATTACATCCATTTAGCGTTTAAGTGAACGATTTAATACTCCTCTATCATTGTATATACGTAAAAGACAGCAGAAAGGGCCAGAACCTATAAATTAAAGCATTTGCCTCAATATATATACACACAAGTCAATATTATCTTATCATAGATGAATATATCATTAGTATGTCATACAATTATTGACAAAATAATGCAGTAAAAGTATCAAAACACTAATAGAAGTCACTTGAAAACTCATCTGATTTGCCTCATTTCTGACTAATTATGTGCAAACTGCAGCTGTGTTTTGTCGGTAAACCAAACAAATGTTTCATTCATGTGACTGCATGTACTCTGGGCGCAACGTGTGAGACCTGCCTTTCAGGGAGGAAGAAATAAAGATGAGGTAGGAAGTGAGTGGAGGTTAAAAGTTCCAGTAAGACTTCAAAAGGGAGGCCTCACAGAGCTCCATTGTCAGAGACGGCAGATCCTCACCCACAGAATGCAGGAAGGTGTGTCAAAAGAAGTCCTCCTGCACTTCAACGGCACATTCCAGATTTCAACAGGGACGACTCGGAACCGTGCGTTGTGTTGTGTTGTGTTGCATTGTGTAGCGCTGCATCGAACACTCACGAGCTAAGCCACGGCTCTCCAACGTAGCTGTCCTCAGATGAATTGGGAAATAGTTTGGGCATTACACTATTACAGAACTGCAGGAACGTTTTCATTACTCGCCGGGGCTTCCGGAGCACTCTTTGCACCTGTATTTACAATACCCAACATCTGTTCTCAGAGCTGAAACACTGCAATAATATGTGCTGTTAAAGTGCACGCACGCACGCACACACACACACACACACACGCACAGATGACAAATACACATGCTCACGCACACTCCAAACATGCGGAAAATGTGTTCAGACATACACACCAATGCATGCACGTACAGTACATATTAGGGAACGAACACACACACACACACACACACACACACACACAGCTGTCACTGAGTAAAGGTAAGCACCGGGGTTAAGGAGTACAAGCAGCACATTTCCGGATTTTATAAACAGAGGCCTCAAATAAACTTCACATGCTGATCCTCTGATATTTATGTGACCTGTACTGAAATTCCTAAAGTGTCTTTAAAAGGACAGACGAGTTGCAAAAAGCGCTTTATAAGGCAAGGCTGCCGCTGTAAACATCACAAGCATTTAGCACTGTTTGGCCCATTTAGTCTCCAACAGCAGAATTTATGTCAAACACACAAAACTGGGCTCATTTTGCCGCTGGTTTTTTCCCTCTGTTCCTACGCAGCTGGGTAGGACTTATTTCCCGAGCTCGTCGGCCAGAAAGATCAATAGTTTGGTTTGGGAAAGCTAAAGCGCCGAATATTTAGGTTTGGGGGATTTGCACTGAGCATATTAGCCAAATCACTTTGCACATTTGCAAAGTAAATCATTTAGGCCGTTTAGTCTGAGTTGGAGAAGTGGATGCTAAATACCGAGTCTGATCTTCGCAGTCAAATAACAGCGTAACCGAAAAGCTTTCAGAGGACGCGGCGCAGGGTTGTGTGTTTATTATTCCACATAATCAATTTTACTGGGCCTTTTTGTTTCAGTGGGCTTCCCCTGTTTAGAGAGGCTTGTAAACAGTGGGTCCGGATGTGGCACAAACCAAACAAGCACGCACTCGCGCAAACATGCGCACTCACACACACAATTTACACTGTTTAGATTGTGGAAATGAGTCATCTGCAGGCAGCGGGATCAGTCGAAACGCCAACAGGACGACAGCGAGACGCCCAGAGTCTGTGAGGCTCCCAGAGACCACATGATAGCTTCCAATACCACACAAAACACCTACAGGGATTCATTATGAAAAGCTGTTTTGTATAATGCACCCTGAGCTGGAAACGGGGACAATGTAATATTTGGGGGGAAATAAGATCAGAAGCCATCAGCACCTACGTGACGCTATCAGAGGAAATCTGATCACTACTGCGTTTAGCCGTCTAAAATGTTTTTCATTTTATTCAGGCTTATCTGTCACTCAGTTAACATATAATTCACCCATTTTTTTCCATTGTCGGCCTTCACAGTCATTTGTATGTGTGCGTGCACAAGCCATAATAGTGTATTCTTTAACATATTTTGCTATTATTATATGATAAACCAGCTTAAACGTAGTAAGTACTAATAATAGTTACTAATAGACATGGGATTCAATGTATTGCGTGGAAATATCTATTGTTTTATTTCATTTATTTGCTGCAAATCACTCTTTATGCAACATTATTTGTTGTTTGGACGACACTTTGTACTTTCCCTAGCAGTATTATGTCTACCTGTTTTATTTTATTTATTTATTTATTTATATTAAGATTGATACGGATTAATTTACACATGTCTAGTGTATTTGCATGTTTCATTGTTTACAAGTGTTACGGTGGATGAGACTTGTCTCAACACCATTTTTTAAAGGTCTTGGTCTCATTCCTGTCTAAGTTTCAGTCGTACTTAGTTTCATCCCAGGATTATATTTCAGGATGAGTCTAAACCACAACTGCAGGAATATTGAATTTTCTGATCGTTAGATAACATAAATCACTATGAGAACAATGTTTCAAACATTTATTTTGGGGTATAAAACATTTGATCAACTACTGATTTGTCTAAAAATTGGATGCTTAACTTTTACGCATTCATTCATCCTAAAAATTGTGTTATTTTAGTGTGATTATAAAAACTAGTTTTGTTGTATTATACTAACCTGTGTCATAAATGAAAAAAAATGAGGTTCCCATAATGTCCTTGCTGTGTATCTCCCTGGTCTCAGTCATAAACCTGGTCTTGGTTTGGGTGGTTTTGACTACAACTCCGAACTTTATATTCAACATATTATAAACCATTATTTAACCTTTATTTCTTTATTTTTTGCAATCATACCCGAAAAGTGTATTTTATTGCATTACTTCACAGAGACAGTGCAAATTAACGAACATCGGTATTGAGACAGCATCAAATGTTATTATGGCGGATTATAACTACAATGCTAACGTAAATCTATAGTCCTTATGCAGGTAATGAAACAAAATGAAAACCTACAAACAGAATAATAAAAGTACAACACATTAAAAGCTTAAAAATAAGAAATGATCATGAGACTAGTTGGCTTTATGATCTGTTCTATTTGCACAAAAGTTCTCAATAAAGGGTGAATATTAATACATAATCAGTAAACAGGGTTTCTGCAGGTATCAGCAAATCTAATTTAATGCTTTTTGATGTTCTTTTTAATGCCATTTTAATCTAATTTAATGCCCATGTCCAACTGCAGATGCAGTGTTATGACAGTTTACCAGCGATAGGCTTTATTTTAACCAGTTTCTGAGCAGTTCCTCCTCCAACCACTTATGCTGAAACTTGCATTTGCCCATTTTTCCGATAATTCCTAATATTCTCTCCACTCTTTTGCCACGGCATGAGCACATTCACAGCACATTGCGTTGCAAGCATCCGGTGTTGATAATTATGTGTATCGGCCATAAACAATAGCCAATTAAAGGGTTCCACCTGTCAATCATCGCACTATACTTCCGATCCAAAATTTTACATTTTCATACAGTCGAAATAAATATTAAATAACAACATTTTTTGCCATCAAGTGTATTTAATATTTTAATGCCTCTGGGAATCAAACTTAATGCTTTTTAATACCATTTAAGGCCTTGATTTTCCACAAAATCGATTTAATGGCTTTTAATGCTTTTTAATGATCTGCAGAAATCCTGAGTAAATTTGCCTCGACCTAGGCCTAACTTAAGTCAAGTCACATGACTATAGTGCTGGATACACTGTATGAAAGCTGCCTATTAAAATATATTAATAAATCCTGGCTGTAGGTTCTGATGTCTAAAGTGCATGAGTTTCTGAAATGTTCTGACATTACCGTTGACATTCAATAAAGCTTTCTAGGACGGCTCCATCTGTGTCAGCCTCTGCAGTAATAGTGTGCGTGCTGACACACATCTGACATAAAGCCCAGTCGCAATGACGTGACGAGGAGCTACATCAGATACAACAGAAACGCTGTCAGGAAAATGTTTATAAATAGAGTTACTGGCGTGCAGGCAGTAAGTACATTTGTCTGCTGTGACTAACACAGTCCAGCAGATCAGCGTAATGTGTCCATAAATCTGTCAAAAAGCACGAAACTATGATGAAAGCCATGTCCACTTCAGACACCCAGACC
Source organism: Maxillicosta whitleyi (assembly GCA_029822895.1). Classification (NCBI taxonomy): domain Eukaryota; kingdom Metazoa; phylum Chordata; class Actinopteri; order Perciformes; family Neosebastidae; genus Maxillicosta; species Maxillicosta whitleyi. The sequence continues at coordinate 4,078,182 of JAPSES010000002.1, forward strand.
GAGGAAGTTGAAAGGAGGAGCAGGTTTGATGGTTGTAGGTCAGTGTTTATACCTGCACAGACACTGACAGGGACGTAGTTCATCTACTGGATCCTGACGCAGTGCTGGATTCAGACGTTAAAACCGATGAAACAGAGGATAAAACATCTTAGGCGCTCGGTTATGATAAAGACTTAAACATTATCTAACTCCTCTGGTTGTCTATGAGCTAAATTTTTCCTCAAGCTACGAATGTGAACACAGTGCTTTGGCCTTGCAGTACAACATTTGCCCACTAGAGGTCCTTATTTAATGTGACCACACTGAGACTTTAGTGACCTGACCCATCCTCCAGCAACAACAAACAATCAAAACATAAAAAATCTACTTGTGTTTAGTAAAGTTTGTGAATACCAGCATCTAAAAGATACTCTACCTGATCAGTAGAAACAAGTTTTAAGGTAATTTTAGCAAGTATTAAAACAGTATTATACCACACTGGTGGTGATTAAAATAGAATCATATTGTGACTACAATTGGCTTAAGAGGCAGCAGCAGTAAATAAAACCATTAAGAGGAGAAAGACCAAATATGCATATAAAAAAGTATGTGTCAAGTATGAAAAAAACTATGATTCAGTGATAAAAATGTATTTTCAGGATAATAGAATAGAATAGAATAGAACAGAACAGAACAGAACAGAATAGAATAGAACAGAACAGAATAGAATAGAACAGAATAGAACAGAATAGAATACAACAGAACAGAATAGAATAGAACAGAATACAATAGAACAGGATACAACAGAATAGAATAGAACAGAACAGAATAGAACAGAATAGAAAATAATAGAATAGAACAGAATAGAATAGAACATAATAGAATAGAATATAATAGAACATAATAGAATAGAATAGAACAGAATAGAACAGAACATAATAGAATAGAATAGAATAGAACAGAACAGAATAGCTAAGTAAAAGCACATTCCACCTTTCACCATAATCAGTGTATGTATAACAGACCTATGAGGTATGAAGCTGCGGGGTTTTTTGTTACACTAGAATTTGGGTGAAATACATTCCCGTCTTCCTTCCGAGGGCTTAAAAATCCTTTCTTTCATTAAGGGCTCATGCTGTTCAACCCCGGTCAGTGCACAAGATGTAAAGTGCATATCTCCTTCATAATTTGCGTGCTCAGTGGAGGCTTAAACGGGATTTGAGGTGACCTCAGACAGACTTTAATAGATGTGGTATGAGCGTGCTCTTGCATTACATTCACACTGGCCGATTCGTGATCAACTGTAATTAAGTGCTGATTATATAACACATGTGTCGTCAAGTTCTTTCTGAGTTTCAGTAGAACTGACTGGACAAACAAAAACTTCAGTAATGACATCAAGATTTCCATCTATTCTTATGAATGCACAAACTACCACACGGCGCACACAAAACCACCACTTGGCCTCGTCATCCTGCCCTCCGGCCTTGTCCAGAGATGAAGTATTGATTTACATAGTCGTATTCTCCGATCTATAAGCAGGTTGGCATTGTGTTCAACACAGGATGTGAACCTCTGCCATAAAGTACTTCTGGTGTGCGTGTGTGTACATTTAAGGCTGATGTGATCAGTATGTATGTGTGCATGCTGGTCTGCAGCTGCACTCTGCTTTTCTGCAAGGTGGGGGATCTAGTGCGTGACCCTGGCGAGTCACAGCCGTTCTGATATTGTCCCCCCCCATTTTTATTTTTCAGGAAACGGTGTGTGGCAGAGTACATTCCCCCAGCAACTCATTGTTACCTGAGCAGCAGAAGGAAACAACTGCAGTTCCTACTTGATGTGTTTTTGTGCCTCTTCGGCTTTTGTTCCTTTTAATGAAAGCAAAGAAGGAAAAAACAGATATCAGCTTTTGGCTATGTGTGTATGTATATATATATCTGAGCAACGTGGTGGGCTGTGGGGGCTATTTAATCATGTAGCCAAGCACACAATACAAACAATAGGTCAAAAGAGACATTTCTGCAGCAGGTTTTACCATATTTAGTTTGTTTATTTCACCTAATCACAGTTACATAAATAATTAGTTCATTATTTTATTGTATTATCATATTTAATCATCTACCATGTGTTTGTGCATTATTTCTATTACCCAAGATGCCTATGGGGATATATAAAGATTATAAAGTTAATTTATTTGTGTCTTGACCCTTTGGAGAAAAATTAAACTGAGCTGAAATTCCAGTTGTTAACAACACAAACTATTGAAAATACTGTTCAGGTAACTATGAATGCATTCTTATGTGTTAATTGGAGTTCAATACAAAACAAAATGAAGGCCATTATATTTTTCTCCTAATCTGTGTATTACACCAGTAAGCTTAGCTCCCCGTTTTATCAACTCTACTGTTTTTAGAACCCGTTACTTTCCCTGAGAAACAGCATTAGCCCTTCTGTTATGTATAAATCCCTTGTTGTGTCGCATTTTGTCATAATATCCTCCTGACAACCAGCAAAATGAAAGTTTTAGCTTTTTTGCATTAAACAACTGTCTTGATCAGAAAACTGCATAACGTAACAGTTTTTTCCAATATATTTTTTAAAATTATTTTTATTTGTTTATTTATATTTTTTATGGAATGTCCTTTGCAATGGAGTGTATTTTTTTTAAAGTAAAACCATTAAACTTTTGTCTCCTACAGAGGACATAAATGTATTTCTGGGTGTCAGGAGGATATACAGTACCTTACCGTATCATTTGTACATGTAAAAAGTATGTAATGAACAGTAAATATGAAGGGGGAAAAAACACACAAAACTAAGCTTTGGATCAACCAGTGATAAACCAGGAAATCAAGGAATCGACTCAGTTGTTAAGTCCATCTAATTATAGTTGGATTTCATTTCATTTTTTTTTGTTTTTAATTGATTGAAATAAATCACAAGAGATCCACCCTTTCGTGCGTGGAAACTCTAAACGCTCATTCTGTTAGTTCTCCAGTGGTGTAAAACTGACGGCTCGTGTTTGTCTAACGATTTGGGTTTGGGAGATTTGGGGGGGAAATGAGCAGAGTCAAACAGGGTTGGGGAGGTTGTTGTCTCCCTCCGGGATGCGAGGAGGTTTCTCAGAAAACACTACCAGTCACGTCTGGCCCTCTGCGGACAGTAAATCACGCTCTTCACTGGAGTGCTTCCGCACAGCAGCCCCAGCTCCCTCCTCAGCTGGAAATGCAATACGCCACATACCCCAGGCACCGGGACCACCCAGGAGGCAAGTGGGGTCACACACACAAAAAAACAAATGTGCGCGTACTTGTATAATCACGTCGGCGATCAGGCACACGCAGATACACACATACGTAAGTCCTCAGGATGCATTTTCATGTGTGGTGGATGGGTTTGTGGAGTTAGGGGTGAGGGGGCAGAGGAATTTCACAACAAGCGGTGGTCGGAGTGGTTTCTCTCACTGGGATCTGAATACCACACAAACTCCCAACTTCCTCTTTGGCAAACAGCAAAAGACGGTTGACCCTCTGTGTTCAAAGGGGCTGCAGCCATGTCACATAGTCTGAGAAAACATCGCACACGGCCAGAAATCATTTAGACGAACGGATTGCGAAACACTGCGAGTGGAGGTGGGGTTGAAACGCAGAGGGTAGACGATGCGAGGCCTGGAGCTCAACAACGCTCCGCTTGTACATTAGCATTTGTTTGTTGGTTAGGCGCTGAGTCCATGAAGCAAACCAAACGACTAAAAAACAGCGAGCGTTTCTGGGCAAGCTGCCGTATGTGACTTTGTTTTGGTTTCCCAAAACCCCACGGGTTTCAGGAAGTGCCAAGAGGAAAATAATGCAAAGAGCTGCTGGGATGTTTCACAACTGGTCTGTGGAGCTTCATTGGCATCTTTATGTTGTGGATTTTAAGGCTTTAACGACATTTATGGCTGCGTTTCTTGAATGGGTTCTATCCGTTTTATCAGCAAACTCCGATCTGAATACATCTCATTACAGTCATATGTAGTTTTCTGTGTGATTGGACTATTTTCCTGAAAAAAAAACAAAAAAAAAAACACTAACAAATAAAGCAGATTTTTTTCACATGCTGGACAGTCCACTAACAACCAGTTTGGTTTGGAAGTACAAAGAAACAACACATTCGTAAATTCAAGCTTCAGAACAAAAGCACAAAAAATACATCCTACAAATAAATAAAAAAACAAAAACTAAAGCCACATGGGTTGCGGTGACAATTTTCTCACAAGTGGCGCATTGTTTTTTGTGAATTGTGGGGCATTTGAAAAGCATTTTGTATTTTGTAACTCCGAGTTGTTTTTTTCTGTTTCATTTCCCAACTTTTGCATAAAACAACCAAGAAAAGAGGGAAATTGATGACATTTATATAGTCCATCATGTTTAAGCCATAAAGGCCCGGTGTGACCTTTTGCGGTAGTTCTCAAAAGAATTTTTCGCTCTATTTAACCTCTTAAGTGATTTAAGAGTGGGACACAGATGGTAAGATCTGGAGAGGCCGGTCCAGAACAAGATGGAGTAGAGAAATATCATCAGTGGCATATGGTCCTTCAAGGACTAACAGGGATAAGTAAATAAGTAAGAAGTGATATATAGCTGATGTGTGCTTTTGTACTTTCTGCTGTAAACTTGGAATTTCCCTCTGTTGGACTAACAAAGGCTTATCTTATCTTATCACAATTTATTTTAATATTATCCTAACATTTTTTGAATTTTCAGTGAAAATCAAGTATTTTCTTATATTTTATTTACTGATCATGTAGATAATCATAAAAGCTCAGATTAAAGTTAAGGGATATTATAACAAAAATAGAGAAAACATGAAAAAATGTTCTTTTTCAATTAAATCTATCATTAACTGAACATAAAACCAGTGTATCCATCCACCGTCATTGATCCAACTCCATGGGTTTTACTGGTGAATCAATGTTGTAGAAGATGACTGTGTTTCCATGGTAACTACAGAGCCTCTGGACGTCCAAATGGGTCATATCTGATGACCATGAAAAGATGATAAACTGTATTTCACATCAGGTATTTACGTGTATTGATAGAATAAGTGGCTCCACAGGTATTAAACAGTTTAGCTCAGTGGACGGCTTTGGCCGGTGGTAGATGTTTGGGTCTTTCTTTATAGGTTAAGTGTCAGATGGTACCACCTTCACGTGGAATCATCCAAAACATTTTGGGTTTGTATCAGGTTCCTACAACTACAGTGGATGTTTTGAAAGCGTTTGGAGTTCCTACAGAACAGAAGGGCCGTGTTTACTTACCTGCTTCTTTGCAGACAGCGGAGAGATCCGCTCCCACGTATCCGTGAGCGGCGTCCGCCAGCTGTGTCAGCTCCTCGGCGGAGGCGCTGTGCGGTACCTTATTCAGCTGCTTTTGCAAAATATCTGCACGCTCTGCAGCACCAGGGACTCCCACCTGCAGCACATGATCCAAGCATTTTATTTACATTTATCGCAATGACAGATGTTTACAGCAGTGTGATTACTGATTACACAAACATCAGAAATATTTACAGCTGAGAATGTTTTCCTGGTGTTGAATCGCTCACGTCCACTACAGTTTTTTGGAATGGAGGTTAGTGTTATTAACAAAAACTGACCAAACATTTGAAAGATTGAAGAATTCCAATCAAAGACATCCTTTCATAGACATGTAACCATGTGAGGCAACCTTGAGGCTCTGCAAATAAAAGTGAACTGAACTGAAAATTAACTATTTGTCCATATTTATCTCTCCTTGTGTGAAGCACTTTGTAACATGTTGTTTCAAAAGTTCCTTATAAATAAAGCTTTATTTAGTTACATGTAACAGAAACTGACTACCTACATTAATACAGATCTGTAGTCTTAAACCAACATTGGGTTTATTAATATTATTATTATTATTATTATTATTAAGAGCCAGTCATGTGATTTCTGTACAGCAGTCAAAACTAAGAAATCAGGGGTAAAGCAGCCTCTATAAACCAAAGTGATAAACTCCCTTTGCACTTAAAACACCTTTTAACCCTTTTGTTCAAACAAAAATGAGATTTATTGCATTAATTTTCTGATGTTTTATCCCAGGTTTCATTCAACACATATCATATGTTTCTCATTGTTTGTCCTTTTTCTTGTCATGGGGTCAGAGGTCACACTAAATAGTGACTTTAACCTTTAGAAACCCATTTAGTTCAGTTTTTTGTGCATCTGTTCAGGCTGTGCAGAAATTTCCTGTATCTTTTTTTTTTTTTTTTTTTTATTTTATCTGAAGAAAAAAGAATAATAAATAAATATGTTTATTAATTTCAACCCTGCAAAAACAACAAAGCTAAAGAGGGGCTAATACTTTTGCACAATTATGCATCACTTTATTGTGTTCTCTTTTTATGTTATAAATTGTAAACTTTAAAAAACAGAAAGAAGAATAGTATACAAATATTATATTAATCAGGTGTCAACTAAAGCTTTACTAAACTGAAAATTAGAATATGTTTTTGTCAGTTTATTTATATATAAGCTCAATAACACACTAAACACACTCACTTAAACACATCTAGTTGTTTGTCTTTCCACAGTGAAGACGTATTTTTGAAGTTTTATTACGTTTGTATAACACAAACCATTTCTGAACTTCTTAAAATATCCAACATGACAAAGAAAGATTAAAATTACCACAGAAACTAATAAAACTAGAACCATTATATTAAAAAAAAGTGCAAATAAATGCCATGAAAAGCACAAAAGTTGTTACCACAGCTGGGATACACACCTCCAGTTCTTTGTCAAAGCGTCCGGGTCGGCGCAGGGCGGGGTCGATGGCGTGGGGCCGGTTTGTGGCCCCGAGGACCAACAACTGACCCGAGTGACCCTCCTATAAGAACCAGACAAAGAGCAGGGATTAGACACGTCCGGATGACTCAAGCTTTATATAGTTTTATGAGTTCTGAGTGTTGAAACCATAAAATGAAACCATAAAATGAACTGAGGGACGAGGATCAGATCTTTTCAAATCACCATGAACCTGCGTAAAGACTTAAAGCTGGAATTAGATCCTAAATTTATGCCAGTGAATTATCAACACGACTTTTTTTTTTTTTTTTTTAGCCTTGTATTGAAGTTATATAATGACTCTCTGTGCATTTTTAACCCTTTAGCCCCTGAGACGTTATTCCAGGTAAACGTGCAACTGTGAATTTGCATCTGTTTCAGTGTCATAAAAGCTGTTGTGAGTATGTGTTTGTGTTCCTTTTCTTCACTGGTTTTGCTTTATTGTGTGTTTTAGGGTCAAAAAAGGGTGGAATAACAGAAAAAGGCCAAGAGAGGAATTGAAATTTGACAGGTTTTTACTAAATAAAGCACTCTAAATGTACATCAATAAGAGATTTAGGATGTTGAACATGAACTGTAAAGTGGAACACACTGAAAAACAACAAGTATTTGAGATTTGGCCAAGTAGTTTTTGTTTTGGGGACTCTTTTTTTTTTTTTTTTTAAATCTGTCCAGCTGCTTTTTGACACCTAGTTGAACTCCAAACAGCAGTTACATGGACAAAACTTGGTAAAAACACAGTAAAAAAAAAATAAAGGAAAATCACCACAACACTGCAAACAGTAAAAACAAATAACCACAAGGAAAATCGTTCACAAAAAGTTATTTTTACAGTGAGTCGGTCTCGCTCACTGGTCTGTTTTAACCCCCATTACAAAGGTGGCAATGGGTGCACTGGGCATGCTCAGATGTCTATGGAAAGAACGAGTCCTATTCTATCAGCACGTTTAGAATGACTCATATTGAGGAAACAGTGGAATCTTTATGACTATTTTTAATAAATCATATATTCGAAACGCTCATCACTGACACATCAGGGGTTAAAGGGTTAAGGCTTCGGTTTAGGTTCGGTTCTGATGCTAAACTCGACTCAGTCCAGTGTTTTTCTCGGGGTGGTCTGGCAGCAAGATGAGAAATATTTTTTCCAGCTTTCTATACCACAGGGGAAATTGAAACACAAATAAATTACAGCGCAAGAAAGAATGCTGAGGAGCAGGAAGTGCTTTCTCCGCATTCCACAAACTAATCAGTACTGATGACCTTGGATCACTGGGTCTGGAAAACACACGGAACGATGCGGGGAACAGACTGGAAGTTGGAGTATCTGTGCAACATCACCAGCTCCAATGTGAGCTCTTTTATTCCTGGGGACATGGAGCGGTTCTGCTGATGAAGTTATATCAAATTGGCAGGTCACGGCAACCTGAGGTGATTGGTTTCCCAGGCTCCCATTGGGTGTGTGTGGGGGGAATCATCTGTTTTCTCATCAGGCACTGACAGAGCGCTCGCTGGAAAAACGACACCCATGAGACACAACTCGGCGTTGTCTGAAGGGCGTCCAGCGGCAGAGATGGTTTCTGCATGATAATCTGCATTTCCAATGAGGCCTCATCCTCAAAGAGCCTCGTTCTGGAGCTTGAGTCTTTTATTGTAGACCTATTAAACATGAAGCTCTTACTTAACGCAACACAGAACGTCTCGTCTTAAAGATCCTGATGTAGAAAACTACAATTCATAATGCGAGGAATGACTCTGACAGGTTTTCCTCTAAAGCGTGGGTGTCAAACGTACGATCCAAGGGCCAGAACCAGCCCGCCAAAGGGTCAGATCTGGGCCCCGTAGGATGAATTTGTTAATGCAAAAATCACATGAAAGATATTAACAATCAATCATTTTAGTTCAGGTTCCGCATAGAGACCGTTATGATGTAAAGTGGATCAGAGCAGTAAAATACTGTCACAATAACATATAAATAATGACAAATACATATTATTTTTCTCTTTGCTTTAGTGTAAAACATGAAAATGTTTACATTCACAAATGATCCTTTTGCAAAAATGTAAAAAAAAAAACCTCAACAAATATGAAAAGAAACCAAGTGCAATGTTCTGCCTGTTATGAAATATTTTGTGTATTTGTAGATCCACTTTGGTTTGTAAGTTGTAATGCACATGTGTAAATAAGAAGCTGTGTAATAATATTCTTAAAATTTCATTTATTTTTTCTTAATTTTCTTCTTTAAAGGACATTTAAATCATGTCATTTTACTTTTTCACTCTAAAACGTAGACAAACGTTCAGACTTGACACTACTTATATATTCTATGTTATTATTTTACTGGTTCGGCCCACTTCAGCTCATACTGGGCGGATGTGGCCCCTGAACTAAAATGACTTTGACGGCTCTAAAGTGGACTTACAGAACCGATCCCATCCATCAGAGTTAGAAGAGACGCAACGACTCGTTTCTCCACCTCATTCTGTGCTCCCTCCCGCTTCGGACACAGGGCATCCAGTTCGTCGATGAAGATTATCGCAGGCTGCCTGTCAACGAGAACGGAAGACATATTTATCCCACTCTGACAGTGTTTATGATGTTCAGTGTTCCTACAGATGTCTACAATGTAAAGCTGTCACCATAATGAACTCATACTGAACTCCAATTTACACTAGATCTGACATTTGCACTGACTTTTGGACCATCTCTACCACTACTTCCACCTGGAATGCTGTATGTATGTATATGTGTCTTGTTTTTAGCATAGTACTTTTATCATTTTTTATTAAGTAAACTATTTATTCTTTTATACTGGCTGTGTGCACCTGAAGGGGGGCTTCAAATCTCATTGTGCTGTGTATAATGACAATAAAGGCTTTCTATTCTATTCTATTCTATTCTATTCTTTTCTATATTAAAGACCTTTTCAAGAGGTTTTTAAGACTACTTAGAACAGACTTTAATAGTTTAATGTCCATTTCAGAGGCTATTTCATGACCACACTGGCAAAAAAATGAGTGATTCCTAGAATTTAGGAAAATGTATTAAGTTACACTTTCACATTCTCACAAATTAGTAGCAAAAATATGTGTTTTGGGTACATCATTCTAAAACATTAACAGACACGTAAGGATGGTGATGATAGTATTGAGCCTTACTTCTGAGAGGCTTCACTGAAAATCTCCCTCAGTCTTGCTTCTGTTTCACCGTAAAACCTGTAAAGATACAAATAACGTACAAATTAAAGGAAAAAACCTGAACAAAAAAGCAACAAACACAACAAATGGTTGTTTCTACAAAGGTAGCATTACACAGCACCTGTATTATCTTATATAAAACACAGGGTTCTGACATTTTCAAGGTCAAATTCAAAGACTTTCATGGGTCATTTTCAAAAGCTTTCCAGCACAGCGTCTTATCACTGGGATAAAACACATATCTAAAGGAATACATGTACTTATGATTCTTTTTTTCCGCTTTTTAATCACAATAATGTACATCGTATTATCCTATAAACATCCAAAATGATGTTCCATAATAGCAAAAAGTTTAGAAATTAAAAGAGAACACAAGGTTTTATTT
>JAPSES010000002.1:4100725-4114874 GCA_029822895.1 Maxillicosta whitleyi
AATTTAAACCCCCCCCCCCCCCCCAATCCAAGGATTAGAGGGAAAACTCTAAAAGTGAAAACAGATGTGGATCAGAACTTTTTAACTTGCTTTTTTTTGTTGTATTAATCATAAGACAAGTCCCCAGATTGAACTTTCCATTCACATTTTAGCCAAAACTAAAAGTGCATTCAGTCACTTATTCATGAGTGGGATGAGGGTCAGCACCTCCAAACCCAAGGCCATGGGTCTTGACTGGAAAAAGGTAGTCTGCCCTCTTCAGCTTTGTGATGGTGGATGGAACATGAGTGATCCAGTTGTTGTATTGGTCTGTGGAGGTAAAGAAGGAGCTGAGCTGAAAGGTGAAGCTCTTGATTTTACTGGTCAGTCTACGTTCCTACTCTCATCTATGGTCATAAAAGCGGTCGAAATGGAAATGAGGTTCCTTCGTAGGGTGGCTGGGTGCACCCTTAGGGACAGAGTGAGGAGCTCAGTCACCAGGGAGGAGTTCAAAGTAGAACCACTGCTCCTCCACATCCAGAGGGGCCAGCTGAGGTGGCTGGGGTATCTGTTTCAGATGCCTCCTGGACACCTCCCTGGGGAGGTGTTCTGGGCATGTCTCATCAGGAGGAAGCCTCAGGGGAGACCTAGGACACACTGGAGAGACTATGTTTCTGTTGGATGGATGGATGGATGGATGGATGGATGAACGGACAGATGATGGATGGATGGATGGATGGATGTACAGACAGACGGTTAGAAGGATGGATGGATGGATGGATGGATGGACAGACAGATGATGGATGGATGAATGGATGGTGGATGTAAAGACAGACGGTTAGAAGGATGGATGTATGATGGATGGATGGATGGATGGATGAATGGATGGACAGATGATGGATGGATGTACAGTCAGACAGACAGACGGTTAGAAGGATGGATAGATGGATGGATGGATGAATGGACGGATGATGGATGGATGGACAGTTACTTATTGAAGAATTAAACACACTGAGGTTTTTGTCCTCATGTATGTAAAACCATATCTGATGGAGTCATCGTCCCACCTGCATTTTGCCATAATATTAATACAAATTTTCTTTCATTCTGTGAAATCCCTGGTGTTAATAAACCTTACACCACGTCACCACCACTGACTGTGTGCGTGGGCAGCGCTCAGCTCCATAAAAAATAAAGCACAGGATTTTTTTTTTCTTAACATTATTTTTTACCCGAAGGCCTGTGTTGACCCCCAAAAACAGATTTACGACCCACTTTTAGGCCATGACCCACCAGTTGAGAATCATTCCTTTAGACACAAATATGGTCATAAGATCAGAGGGTTGTCAAAAAAAAAAAAAAATGTGAGAAAAAATAGTTGAAGGTGAAAATTCCACCCGTTACCGTGTGGAGGAAGCTCATTTCTGCTGCTTGTATCTGCAGCGTCAGTGTTCCTCACATCTGTACGTCAGAGTAGGAACGTAGAACAAGAACAAAATCAAATGAAGTGGATCTAACAAAACTGTACAAGATAATACAGTGTGAAACATACAGTTAAATACAAGTCAAAGTATGCGTTTTACTTTATTTTCTGGCTGGATTTTTACTCTGTTGCTACTTTTACATAGAAAATGGTGTTAAAACTCATCTCCACTTTTTGGTTAAAACTGTTACTGATTCTTTCAGAAACTTCAATCATCATCGATTTTTTTTTTGCTTTTCGTGCAACAAATGAATCATGAGTCAATCTATGTAAATGACCACATCCTCCCCTTTATAGTCAACAAGCTCAGGTTTGTTTTGTCTGACTGTTTTCCCTGCAGACTTGATTAATGTGTAACAGCAGAAACGTGTTAGCGGCTGCACACAGAGGAGGCAGCTGTTGAGTCGCCCGCTTCATAAACAGACTCGGCTCAAGGCAAAACACTGCAGCTTTAATGTTCTACCTAATAATTAACTCTGCACTTCACTGTCTACAGATCCCCTTTTAGATTATCCTTACACCTACTTCTAATGTACTGCAAAATGACAACTAATTTGTGTATATATCGATAAAAAAGTTTGTTTTTTTCTGTTTAGGGGCAGTTGTTGACGAGTCCAGTGGGAAAGTCCTGGTCGTCCAAGACAGAAATAAGGTAAATTCGTTGCAAAAACACCCCAATATCAAGTCATTTACTAAAGATGTCCCGTTTTATACACTGTTGCCTCTAAATTTGGGATAATTTAGCTTTCATACACATTACTGTGTTTATTCATATTTCTATACACCATTAATCAGCTTTGACCAAGGTTTTAATAGTTTTGGATTTTTAATTATATTTTAGATTTAGGCAAGGCAGGTTTATTTCTATAGCACATTTCATGTACAAGACAATTCAAAGTGATTTACGTCAAACATTAAGAACATTACAGCAGGGAAGTAATAAAAAGTATAGGCATGAGGTAAAAAGGATTCAACATTAAAAACCCAAAACCAAAAAAACAAAGCAGATGAAACCAATTAAAACAGATAAAAACTTAAAGCATAAAGTGACTGTTTCAGCTGATCTGAGGCTTTCTGGGAGATTTATTTAGTTTGGACTTTTTTTCCCCCTCTAATTTAGTTCATTTTAATTACTTTCAGAGCAGTTTTGCTAGTTTTTATTATTATTTTTCCCCTAAATGCTTAGTTTTAGTATTAGTTTTTTCATATCTTTTATCGTCCTCATTGTCATATTCAGATAAATCCCATTACAGGACTTTACTGCTTTCTACAAACGTTAGCCTCCATGTTTCCAAGTAGAGTGAGGGCGAGAAGCCAACTTTAAATGACAAGTGATGAAAAGTAACTGACCGTAAGTAACTGCCTCTAACTAAAATTGCTGAAGTGAATCAGTCCAACATTGAGAAAGATGAAAACGAAAGGAATTTTATCCATAATTTTTATACATTTTAGTTAGTTTTGTCAGCACATGATACAGTTTCAGTTAGTTTTCATCTTTTCTTTTATTATAGTTTTTATTTATTTCAGTTAACGTAGTGACTGGATAGCTTAGTGGTCTACACCACTGTGCGGAAGGCTACTGGTTCGAATCCCAGGTGAGCCCTTGGGCAAGCCTTTACGCTACACATGCCTATACCTTTAGCCACAAGGTGCACAAGCCCGGATAAATACAGAGGGTTGTGTCAGGAAGGGCATCCAACGTAATAACTTGTGCTAAATTAACATGCAAATCTAATTCGCTGTGGCAACCCCTGAAGTGAAAAAGCAGAAAGGACAGTAGTAGATTTATGTCAGTTAATAAAGATGCTTTTTCAATTCAAGCTTTCATCATTTTGTTAGTTTTCGTTAACAATAATAACCTTGCCTTCGATCAGGTGATTACTAAGGATTACATACCAAGTCCAAATTACACTTTATCTATCAATAATGAATCAGATTGTCACAATTATTTCATTATAAGAGGTAAAAAGATTTGATCCCAACTTGGGCAAAAGTGTATCATGAGATAAGGATTGTCAGAATAAATTACTTTAAGATAAGTTCAGTCATTTTTATTATATAAGGGCAGTTTGTTGCACAGCCAGTAGTAAATACAACCTTCATTAACACATAAACAACTCACACAAGAGGGTCAGAAAGGATAAATTCCATCTGAAATTCAGTGTCAGAAGATTAAATATGTGACCAGATGGAAACAAACTGAATTAAATGAATGGAGTTTATGAGTCTTGTATAAATAAGGCCCATTTTAACTTAACATTTCCCCTGAAGAAACCAGAAAACCCCATTAAACAGATATTGCAGTATGTGTTATTAGATTACATTACATTAGATTACATTACATTAGATTTTATTGATACCACAACAGTGAAATGAATTGGTCGAGGCAGTAACAGAATAAAGTGCAAGAAAAAATGCATAAAAATAGCACAAAAGACAAATAATTTCAAAACTAGTACTAACAGTAGTAAGTAATAAAACTCTATAGAATATATAGATATTTACAAAAGAGTGGAATTTCAAAATGTCAGACAGGACAGCTTGTTGGTTTGTAGAATGACACGTTTCTTTAAAAAAAAGGGCTGATTTTATGCAGTAAATGTTTGTTTTGGCAGTTTCCTACGTCAGCCCCAAGCATCCATCCCTCCTCAGTGACCATTTATCTGCTGCTAAAATATCTGGGATTGGTTTTGTTTATTCAGTCACTTCTGTGTTGCCTCTGTTGATCCAGACTTGTGTAGAAATCCTCTCGGACTTCAGCTCCCCTCACACTTAACTTGGCTCCACGCTCCATCATTTGGCCTCAAGTAAACAGGCTGTTTACACGAGCTAAATGCACTAAAACAGCTCTGAGTGCCTTTCTGTGTCGGCGCTCACAGAGCTCCGCTGTACGACTGGACCTGTTACGAGGTTGTTTCACAACAGGCGCCTTTTAAAATCCGTAAACATGGCCCGCTTTAGACTGGGATGTGATTGTACAATGATGCTGCAAAATTGGAGTGTTTTAGATCGTATTTAATTCGCCTCTTCTGTAGGTCACAAATTGATATATGAAAACCTGGGGAAAATGTACAATTATCTGCACATAAATCAAACATTAGGTAAGGATCACTGGTTTATATCATTTCCAGATGTTCCCCACTGGACATAAAATACAAGCTATTTCACAACTATAACAAATACAGCGTTTCCTGCAGGAAAGTGCTTAGTCAAGGCGGTGAGTCGTCAGGGGGGTTGCGGCGTTGCGTAGCGGGGCGTTACCTAGTGGGGCGTTGCCTAGCGGGGCGTTGCCTAGCGGGGCGTCGCCTAGCGGCGGTGCATAGCGGAGGTGCAGCGCTTAACAGCCTCGCAAACTGAACTTGTTATTGATTCTTGACGGAACATGCCAGTGAGATACAGGGAAATTAGTCTTGTTTGTATTGTACACCACTGACTTTGGTCAGTTAGGCTGTCAGTTCGAACCCCAGGTGGGCCCTTGGGCAAGGCCCTTTACATTATACATGCCTAGACATTGTAAGTCGCTTTGGATAAAAGCATCAGTCAAATGTAATGTTTAATTGCAGCTTTTTGAGAAAACTTTGCTCTTATTTCTCTTCAGTCTTGGCAGTAAAACTAAACAGAGCCTTACTTAAACTCTGGGTCATATGACAATTACAGTTCACACTAGACTTGACAGTAGTGGAGTTGGCCCATCGCTGCCCTTTCATTTGACTACATGGAGCTGCATCCCAGAGGCATATAATGCATCAGAGGCAGAGGGAAACAGTTAGTGGCCTGGAAGTGTGGGGAGTATTTTATCTCTTCCTCCTCCTCCTCCTCCACATCGAGCTGTTTACTGGAAAAGGGCTTTATAACAGTCTGGCCCTTGGCAGTGGAGTCTCTCTGACAGACCGAGCCAGTTCAGAGCTCATGAAGGGTTACCAACTTCCTGTAAAACAAACCAGGACATTATCGCTCTCGCATCAGTACAAAAGACGACTGACAGATTCCCAGTGGATGAAGGTAGTTTCATCCATCGGGAGCTGAATGACGTAATGGGTAAGAGTGTTTAATTCAATCATCGTCCACTGACACACAGTCATCATTTCCCTTTAAATTTAGTGTGAACAGTTTGCATATGGCAGGCGTCCTTTCCAACAACCCGCTGGCATTATTACTTTCACATTTAGCTTTGACTGCTCCAGTGAGACGAAAAAAAAAACAAAAAACACAGATTACAGTTACACAATGTCTTTATTTCTTCTTAACAGCACATTTGCAAACACACAGCTCCAAAACAAATAGCAATTTGTCGACAACGCATGAAAATAAATGCTATAGTAGTGCATTTGTTCCTTTTGACAAGATTGAAATACTTTTCTGACAAAACAAGCGCCGCATACGAAATACTTTGAAGAACCACAAAAATATATGTACAACACTGACACCATAATTTAATCAGCAGCATATTGTAATTAAATATAAAGGATAAGTGGTGGAACAGTTCTGGTAGACGCACACTTCATCGTATTAAAGAGTGAAAGAGTGAGGCACTAAATATAAAACATGAATGAATCAGATCAGAGCATTTAACATATGTGTGTGTGTGTGTGTGTGTGGGGGGGGGGGGGGTAATTAAATGATCTACTTACTGTCATTATTTACTGCCTTACAGGAGATATTACTACTAAAGTTTAAAAAAAAAAGTAGCTGAGAAAAAAAACTCAAGGGACAAAATAAAAAAAAAAAACAGCCTTTTTTTTGCAGTGTACATGGTAACAACACTGTTAAGACGCATCTACAGCAGTGCCATCTGTCACAACCCATGTAAAAGTTTCTAATTGTTCTTGTATTTCAGACAAAGAATGCGTGGAAGTTCCCTGGAGGTTTGTCGGATCCAGGAGAGAATATCGGTGAGTGTCATGCTCAGCTCATGCAGAGCAAACAACTCATACAGTACATCTAGCTAAAACCTCCCCTTTACCTTCTCTTCTCCAAATGATACATTTACATTCATTTCAACTGTACAAAAAAAAAAAAAAAAAAAACCCACGAATTTGAGAAATATAGAATTATTATATCTGTTACGTTTTCCAAGCAGCTTTTGTACAGGGTGTCCATAAAGTCTCTTTATAGTTTAACACGTTTATTACAAAAGCAAATGAATAGACAAATCTGGTTTTGGTGCGGAAGATGGCCGGTTCGATCCCCAGGTGGGTCCCTGGGTAAGGCCCTTCACGCTATCTACACCTATAACTGTAGCCACAAGGGGGCAGTGTCTCATTGTGCCGATCCCAAACCCGGATAAACACAGAGGGTTGTGTCAGGAAGGGCATCCGACTTAAAAAGTTGTGCCAAATCAACATGCAAAACTGATTTTCTGTGACGACCCCTGAAGGGAAAAGCCAAAAGAAACTTACAAAATGAAAAGTAGATATTGAATTATTATTATTGTTGTTGTTATTATTATTTTACCTCATTTAACCCATTATAGCCTAAGCCTAAAATGGTCCACCTGGCCTTTTTTGTCTTAATTTGACTATAAAATGCTTAGAAAATATGCTGTGAGTGAGTCCATTTGCCCTTTTTTTTCTAGAGATCTAGCACTCATTTACAATTTAGTGTATGTTATTATTCTGCTAATATGGTTTTTTCTCCAGCTTTTAGTACAGACGTACGTGTAATTACCATAATGACCCATTAAAGCCTATAAAGCACAATGTTTCGGAAACTGTTGGAATTTTTGGAATTGTACAAACAATGCAAGAGGTCCAGCCATCCAAACTGCATATGTGCAGGTTTACAGACTTAACTGACCACTAGATGTGCACCAGTGGGGCTGATTTATGCCCTCTGTTAAAGACGCAGACAGATACAGACGGAGCGTTCTGTCCATCATCTGTGCACATTCCATACTTAATTGTGTCCGTTTTCCAGGAGCTAGCGGATGCGAACCCAGACAGAGAATACAGACGAGTACCACTGGGAACTGTGGAGGCAGTGATGAGATTTGAAGAGAATAATTTCCATAAATAGTGAAACTTTTCAAAGAGTGACTGCGTGAGTTAGTGGAAAAACTACCAACATATTTATAACAACGACCCCTCTGAATATCAACATTAGTAATGCGTCCTCTGTCGTCGGCCATGTTTGTTATTATTATTATTATTGACTTTCTTCTTTTTCCTCAAAAAAACCTCTTCTTCATGGTGTTCAGCCAGTATGTTAATTAAGAGTGTATTGATTGGCAAACACTCATTCCAAACATACTGGACACTCAGAAGTATGAAAACAAAATGCAAAATACAAAGCTTAATATTATAATAAATCATGATAAATCGCTTAAGAAATGTTAAATATGGAGACAAATGTATTTTAGAACTGTCACAAAAGTAGCTTTGGGTCTTTATGGGTTAAAACTTTGGTAACCACCGAGTACATAGAACCAATCTGATGAACGTATCGCATCAGTTGCTCTTGAAATAAATGTTTTAAACAGTAAAGAGCCTTTGTGGACACCCTGCGTTATGTACATGACCCAACCCAAAAAAGCAGCGTCAAATATTTATCTTAAAAAAAAACATTTTCCCTTTTTTTCCCCCTACCATTAAAAAAGTCTCCAAGGTGATTCTGCCAATAACTTCCTTCTGTCTGACATTGTTGAATACCTGCACATCTTTTTCAGGCGCCACCGCAGTCCGGGAGGTCTACGAGGAGACGGGCGTACGCTCTGAGTTCAGGTCTCTGCTCAGTATCCGGCAGCAGCACAACCACCCCGGCGCCTTCGGCATGTCAGACATGTACATCATCTGCCGACTCAGCCCGCTCACCTACGACATCAACTTCTGCACTCAGGAATGTCTGCGCTGCGAGTGGCTGCCCCTCGCCGAGCTGGCCCGGACCAACGCCACCACGCCCATCACCACCCGGGTCTCCAGGCTGCTGCTCCACGGTCTGGAGCGGGGCTTCGACAGCATCGACCTCACCATGGAGGAGCTCCCCGCCGTCTACTCAGGGCTGTTTTACCAGCTGTACCACAGGCAGCTTCCGCAAACTCCCAAGTCTTAGCACAACACACCGACCTGATGAGTTGTAGAATATCGCGGCCTCTGCACTGACACGTCGTCGTCAGTTTTAATCATATTTAAAGTGTATTTATGACTGGGCTTTGAGATTGCAGTGCGTTGACACATTAACTGTTACAGTTTTAGAAATATGCTGATTTTACAGTTTCAAGGAGATCATCTGTGGTACAAATCAGGCTGTAGTTGTATACAGTCTGCGTTAATTAAACTTTTTTTTGTGACTGTTAAGGAATAGTAGCTGTGTACAGTTTTTAAAGACACTTAACTGGAAAAATCTAGTAATTTTATGAATTTAGTATTTATTCTTCTAAGTCCCTTGTGGTTTAAGATGTGTTTGTTAAGGCAGACCTGGGAGATGACATCACACAAGTTATAGTTTTACTTTGTTACGTAGCTTTAACACAACTGTCTCTACTTTTGTCCAAGAGAAGTTAATACACTGTTGAGCATAAAGTTGGAATATGACTTTGACTTGTTTTAATGAAATGATTTATTCTTGACAAAGACTCTGTATATAATCACTGCACCAAGTCAAAGTTATTAATGGGAAACTAAATCCTTCCAACTTTATGCTCAATATTGTATATTTGACTAACAGTGGCAGCATTCAAATGGTTTTTCTAATAAATCCACCAGCTACGGAAAAAATTATTAGACCATCAAGTCATCAAAAACAATGGTTATACAATCAATTGCTAACTCCTGTGTGTGTCATGTGACTAAAACAGACAGAAAAGAAAACATGGAATGAATAAAAGCATTGTTTTTGTCAGTACAATGACATAGATATTGATGTAAGAACTGAAGAGATTTTGGTTTTTAATCATGAAAACATGTTAAATGGATAGATATCAGCTCTGAAATTAAACTATTATGAGATATTTTTGTTGTTACTATTATATTTGTCCAAACACATGTACCTTTAGTTGAACCGGGCATTAAAATGAACATGAAACTGAATAATACAAGGGTGGTCTAATAATTTTTTCCACAACAGTAAGTCAAATTCATCCTCATATTAAAGTTATCTGCCTGTCACTGAGCCGCACATCATTCACTCTAATCATATTTAGTCAACAGAAGTTTGATTTAGAATTAACAGCTGGCAACATTACAAAAATGTTAAATGAATTTAGATCTGTCAAAGTATGAATATTAAAACAAAGGAAATATTCAGTAGGTCTACTGCGCATATATGAAGTATTTCTACATAGATTGTGATAATATTAGCCCATAAAGTGTATTTGGGTTTTGCTCATAGTGTGTTTTCAGATGAAGATTTACACCACATGATCCAGAGTAACCTCTAAGATCACTTTTACAAGTTCTAGTCACTTATAAGTACGATAGTTCATTTATTTTAGTTATAGAATCAACGACACCTAAATTAAATCTACGTCTTAAAAAGCTTAAAAGGTAGTGTTATGAAGCCTGTCCACAAAATGAACAACTAATATGTAGCCTTTCTCAGTGGGGCTGTACTTGAGCAGGACACCTGGTTCTATATTTCTCCCTTGTTGTAGCCTTCAGTTGGTCCACAGTAAAAGACCCGAACGGTTTTACTGAGAAGCAGCCAGACGCGTTCAGCAAACATTAGGATAAAAACAGCGGGAAAGCATCACAGTTGTTTTGGGCAATGTCGATGGAATATATAGTCTTCATTGCCATCACATCTTTTTTTTTCGTTGCCTAAGACATTATCGTTATTATTATTATTATTATTATTTTTTAATCGGATTGTAGATTAGCACTTGGCAGACATTGGAAGGAAGAGAATGGCCTTCTGACCCGGTCCGGTTTTGTTTCCACTCTTGTACTGGCCAGTCCGCTTCAGCGCCACGTACATGTTGGGGTACTTCCTGGAGCGGTAGGTGTTGTAGTTGTTGCTCTCCAGCCGCTCTAAGAAGTAACATTCATCTGTTGCTCGTCTCTGAAGACAAAGACAGAAGAAAAAAAACAATGAGTGACAGTGATTTTACTGTAAAGTCAGTTTAACTAAAGCCTGTGTTTCTGACTTATTGTTTTCATGCGTGACATTGACTGCAGTCGACACAAAGGTGTTAGAATCTGTTTTTCTAAATTAGACGTGTATTCTTTTTCTAAGCCAGGGGTGTCAAACATACAGCCCAATAAAGGGTCCAATAAAGGGTCCAATTGCTTCAGTTCAGGGGCCACATTATGGATGAGATCAACGCTATGGAGAAAATGACTTTTTATCTGTGAATTAAAGCAGGTGACTTTGAAAACAACTGGAGAAAATGGACAAAATTCAAGGACTTGGATTGTGCACACACTAATACATGGTTATTATGGTTTATTTTTAAGTTTGACACCCCTGGTATAAGCCTTAAAGACTGGTTTATGGTTAAAAAAATATATATATCATAAAAGTGCATTTAAAGGCCTTTTTGATTAAAATGGATGTATTGTACATATTCTAGTGTTATTTGGAGGGTACTACCACTTCAGAGTTACATGCAATTCATGTATAAAAGGGTTAAACTGGACAGGACTGTTGACGTGACATAAAGCAAATGTAGGAAAACTGTGAAACAAACATGAACATTCTACTGTGAAAAACACTGTCAGGTCATTATGGCTGTACATTTCATATTTTATGTTTCATTAATGTTAATATTGTTTTAATTTTCTCTGCTCGTGTACTGTAATCTCCCATCTAAATAAAAACTGAAAGACATCTGGGTACTTGCTGTGGCATTTTGTTCGAATGAACATTTTGTGATACAAAGTTACCACTTAAATCACATCAGAATTAACTCATAAAGGCCATAAAATCCACTATTGAACAAAATTATCCACTGATATAAACTGTTTAATACCCGATCCACTAATCCTATTAATACCTGTAAATAACTGGTGTAAAATACAGTTTGTCATCAGATATGACCCATTTGGATGTTCAGAGGCTCCATAGTTACCATGGTAACACAGTCATCTTCTACAACATTGATTCCCCGGTAAAACCCATGGAGTTTGATCACTGACAGTGGATGGAAACACTTGATTCATGTTCAGTTATTTGCTAATATTTGCTTTTCTCTGTTTCTGAGCTTTAATGAACATCTACATGATCGTTAAATTAAATACAGAGGATAATATTATAATAACTGGTGATGAATCTGTGAGTGATTGTTTGTCTCTATATGTTCAGCCCTGCTCAGACATGAACTGGTGACATGTCCAGGGTATACCCCGCCTTTGTTTATAAGTGGCTGGGATAGCATCCAGTGACCCCCGTGACCCTAGTGAGGATAAAGTGGGTTCAGAAAATGAATGAATGGTGATTAATCATCCCTGTGATGAACTGGTGGCTCATCCAGGGTGTACGCCCCTTCCACCCGTAGTTGCTGAGATGGGCTCCACCCCACTCCCCCACGACCACGAAAAGGACTAAGCGGTTGAAAATGGATGGATGGATGGTGATTAATCATTTAAGAAAGGTTAATTAAAGAGAAAAAGTCATTTGACACCTGTTATACAAGTAGCACTGTGTATTTATGGGTTAAATATCCTTTCCAACTTAATTATAAATGATATATAACAAAAGTTCACAACATAAATGAAGATGCGATCTAAAAATCTAATCGATATGAGTATGGCTTTAAAAAAAAAAAAGAGCTGTGAAAGGCAGGTGAGGTCACTGTATTGACCACATTTATTTTTAGTGCTTACACTACTCTGTCTCTCCACAAAGTCCTTTGTAAAATACATGAAGAAAACATTAATTACTGAACGTCTGGCCAAGGTCTCTCTGTCTCGCTGGGCGTTAACTCCCTTACACCCTGTCCAACAAGAGGCTTTTGTTTTAGTCTCTGTTTTCAGATGACTGCACAGTTACGGAGCCAATAACCTAGCAACCACCTCGACCTGTTTGGATCGCCGTATTATCCAAAGCAGCAGACGTCTGTGTAAGCACCAGAGCGGTGGAGGTGTTCATACGGTACGTCCGATCTGTTCGCACTGCAGGCAGAACGGGGACGAATCCTACTGGTTTCACTCAGATGTGGAGTCTGTGAGTTGGTGTGAACAGAACAAATCTGATGAATCTTCTCAGTTTCCACATGTGGTCCTAAATGATGAGTCATGTGAGTTTTACATCACGCTAGAGTCAAGATCAATATTCATCACAAATCTGCGATGGGTTAATCTTAAACATCTGCAGCAGAAATATGATTCTGAAGACACTATATAATATTACGACACTGACAGGGACTATTTTACCACACAGAGACTTCTGTTGATATATTTTTCTTACATATTTTCACTTGAATGTAGAAATGTTACTTGTAGCTGAGTATTTCAACAGTGGTATAAGTATTTGTACTGAAGTAAAGAAAAAACTAAATCAAATCCAAGCACTAAATCAAAGAGTAATGTGAATTTACACTATGATATTTCTTTGGAGGTTAGTGTGAACGTAACAATAGCAACAGCATAAATAAAACAAGGTATGAAATAAGTCATCGTTGAACACATGTTTTGATTTATTTACCATTTAGTTTTTTAAAAATTGTTTTATATTATTATACTGATGAAAAAAATCACATCTATTCTGCACAATTTTTATGGGAATTTTTATTCTAAGTGATTTATTACCATTTGTTATAATATTATCCTCTGCATGTTGCATTTTTCAGCGAAAATCAAGTATTTTCCTGTATTTTATTTATCAATCATGCAGGTGTCCACAAAATCAACGGTTATATCTGAAGAAAAAGTAACTTTGTCACCTAAATATAACATTAGCTGAACTAGAAACAAGCATCATTATTTAGTTTATTTAGTTTTATTTTGTATCAGACACGTAATCAGTTTCTCGTAGCTGATACAAAATAAAACTAAATAAACTATAAGAACACAGACACTATGAACCTTGTTGGATTGAGCATCACAACTGAATCACTGTTGCAGAAGACATTTCCATGTTCACTACAGAGCTTCTAAACGTCATATCAGATGACTATGAACAGATGAGAATATATAATAAAAGGATTACTGGTACAGATGTTATTCAACACTTTACATCAGTAGTTGCTGGTGGCTGTTTTGGTCTTTAAGGGTTAATAAAATGTATTTATACATACATTCAAAGGCAGAGAGTAAATGTTTTGTAGCCTCTAATGATTTCCTACAAATGAGTAAAAGCAGAGCAGTAACGCCTTGGGTGGCAGCCCACTGCTGGAGCTTCTCATTAAGAGGAAATGCTCCTTGCCAGTAATATGGAGTGTGGACAAGTGTTCACAACCACCAAACCACATCAGTCACCACACTTCACACTCCCGCTGCTGCTGTGAGCTGTAACACTGAAGGGGACGGGGGCCAAACTGGTGTTGGTGATGCCTCAGTGAAACAGTGGCTTCATAGAAAGTCCTTTGGTACGATATGAATCATAAAGAACGTCACAGTTAATGTAAAATCTACGAGAGTGGGGAGAGTCTGTCTTTTGGCGCTTTTCCAGTCCATGTTACCGGCTCTACTCGACTCGATCCTACACGGATCTTTCGCTTTTCCATTATGAAATAGGACCTGGAATCTGGGACCCGATACTAGTTTTTTAGTACCGCCTCAGCCGAAGTTCCAAAATGTTGGGACCGACACCAAA
>JAPSES010000002.1:4121254-4151223 GCA_029822895.1 Maxillicosta whitleyi
TTTTCAGGATTTGTTGCCAATGGCACAAGGAAGAAATGATTAACTTTTGGGGGTGATCCGGAGGAAATCCTGGATTCTGGATCACTTGGAAATATTCGTTAACATTGGAGTCAATGGGGGCAAAAAAATTTTGTTTCTCAGTGTCTTATTAATTATTGACCAAACCTAAAGAAATATTCAGGAAATGTTTGCTCTGAGACAAGGAACAGATGAACAGAAATTATAGCAGCAGTGGAAAACACCTTAAACTGGGTGGAGGTGGAAGAATACATTTGTTAAACACTGTTCTGTCACTACTGTGTTGTTTAATCTACAGAACTTCATCATATCCTGTATTCGTCCTGAGATACAAAGGAAGAGAAGTTGTATAAAAATGAAATATTTATCCCATAAATCCAGTGCTACTTTTATGGCAGCTCCCAAATGATTTTTTCCCTCTATATTAACCTTCCTGAAGTGATTTATCACCATTTATTGTAACTTCTGATTTCTTGTGTGTGTTTTTCAGCTGAAATCTGGTATTTTTCCCATATGTGATTTATAAACCATGTAGATGTTCATTAAAGCTCAGAGTAAAAAAAAAAAAAAAGAGAGAAAACTGAAGAAAAAGAGAATTTTTCAGCAACTCTATCATGAACTGACCTATACAAAGTCTGTCCATCCACTATTATTGATCCAACTCTATGGGTTTTACTGGTGAATCAATGTTGTAGAAGATGACAGTGTTTCCATGGTAACTACGGAGCCCCTGAACATCCAAATGGGTCATATCTGATGATCATGAAAAGATGAAAAACTGTATTTTACACCAAGTATTTACATGTATTGATAGGATTAGAGGATCAACAGTTATTAAACAGTTCAGATCAGTAGATGGTTTTAGGAGTAATAGCTGTTTGGGTTTTTATGGGTTAAAGAAGGTACTTGTAGGTTCTGAAGATATTCTGATGAAAATACAGGATCTGCAAGTCGACCCCGTGTCCATAGAGTTAAGGCCTGTCTGTGCAGAGTTTGCATGTTTTCCCTCTGTCTGCGTGATTTCACTGGTTAATTGTCTACATGTGCATTGACAAGATATAAATGTTACGATATTTTATAATTGGACAATTTTCCCATATTACACAGATGCAGGCAGTCTTTTATTTATTTACTTATGTTTTACTTACTGATATTGTGAACCTCATTTTTACCTCTATAATGTACTCCGTCTTGCGGGTCAAATTGAATTTGTTGAAGGTCAGATTGAGCTGGATTTGGCCTCTGAAATAAATTATGTTATTATGGATTACTGTACATTAGATATAATGAACTGTATTTTCAAGATATTCAACTTCTCTGGCTGCTTAAATAAAAATGAATGTTCTTGATTATTAGATTTGAGCAAATTAGTTCTGGTTTCTATTAAATAAATGTTTCTATAATTTTTTTTTTTTAATCATGTTCTTAAATTTTTAAGGTAAAAAAGACCACATTCAGACCATCTGAACTCTCACATGTCAAGAACCTATATGTTTTATGACCTCTATTGTAAGTTGCTTTGGGTAAAAGCATCTGCTAAATGTAATATAATGTAACTTTGACATTTTGATTTCTTTCTCCTGTTGTTTATACCATGTCATACACTGCCCTCTCATTGCCACATCACCGCTGACTGATGTCTGAGTCAAGGTCATTACAGCTCCACCATTAAGCCTTTCTAGCATATTTTTAATCACTGTTCTATTTTTAAAAACCGACAAGAAGGACACGAAAGGTCACATGTCTTCACAACTCACACACCTCTGAAACACAACGCTCGTGGAAAGGTAAATTATAAGAACACCAGGAAGTCAGAACTACCTTTATTTCATTTTATTTATTTTTTTTAAACGACAGGAGCTAATACGGCTTAACCAAAAACATGCCCTCTGTCTGGAGGAGTTCCGTCTCCATTAAACATTCCTATTATAACAGAGCAGGTCATAAAACAACCACAGCTGGCACAGAAGCACAGTCAATGTTCAGTCTGAACTGGACAAGCCAAGCTGTAGGCACGTAATGAAGCGTGGGCAAATTCAGTGAAGGAAAGTGCCCAAGAATTAAAGAACGTACTGGCACCAAACAGTCACTTCCCTGATCCACGAGAAGGAAATTTAATTGTGGTTTTGGATTTAGACAATTTATTTTCCCTGGCTAAAGTAAGAAAGAGGACAAGGTGTGCATGACCTTATGTACTGCCTGTTGGAACTGAGTCAAATGACATTACCTTCTAAAACACAGATAGATAAGGCAAAAAAAGGCATATTCCTCTGTTAGAAGGCATATGTGGGAAGTCTAAAAGTCAACTTTAATTATTTGTGCTGTGATTACAGTAATTCTGAAAATATTCTGCTGACTTTAATCTTATTGGTTGTATTTAATTGTACTGTAAAACGAAACAGTTTAACCCTGTCATGGGTCTCATCTGTGTTTCTCATCTCTGACATATTGCAATTCCACTGTTGTAAATATGAATATAGGCATTAAAATTGTATTACTTATTGCTATTATTTAATATTGTTTTGTCTTTTGCATGCACCTTGTTTTTTGCACTTTATTCTGTCATTGCCTTGATTATTGAATTTTGTACTCATGTAATGTCACTTTTTTTTTTTTTTAACCAAACAAAAGGTCAAGGGGATGACAGAAGCTTACATAATAAACAGACTATTGTGTTTATCTTTTCATCTTGATCTTTGATTTGAATTTTATGTAGAAATCACTGAAATATTTGTGTCACTATCACACTATAAAGCTGTACAACATAAGCCTACAATTCATTTAATCATGTCTCCCCCATGTGGTGGAAAAATGTATAGCATCACTTCATTTTAATTTTTTTTTTTTTTTTAACCTACTGACCTTTTAGTTCAGTGGTGTCAAACATGCGGACCGGGGGCCAAATCCGGCCCACCAAAGGGTCCAGTTCGGTCATGACTTTGTGAAATGTTAAAATTAAACTAATATATTAACAATCATTTTAGTTCAGGGGTCATAGACACACCAATTAAATTTAAAGTGGGTCAAATTGGTAAAATACGACCATAATATCTTATAAATACTCAGAACTCTGTTAACATTTCCATGCATTTACACCAAAATAAAGAAAAAAAACATGTGAATAATGTGAGTAAATATGAACAACCTGAAATGTCTTAAGTGCAGTTTTAACAATATTATTATCTGTTATTGAATGTTTTGTGTATTTGTAGATCCACTGTGATCTGTAAGTTATAAAGTACATGTGAAAATGATAAACTGAAGCAGAATATTGTTAAAATTACACTTAGTTTTTTCAGTTTGTCCATATTATTCACATTGTTTTAAAAGCTTAGTTTGTAGATGTAAACATTTTCATAACGTAATTTTACTTTTTTCACTGTAAAACACAGAGAAAAGTTTGGACTTGACATTATTTATATATTATTATGTTATTATTTTACAGGTCTGGCCCACTTCAGATCAAATTTGGCTGAATGTGGAACTGAACTAAAATGAGTTTAATATAAATGACTGTTAACACAGAGAGTAAAACTACTCAAAAACTTTATTTCTTTCTTAGTTTACACAAAAGCAAAATCAGGGTTGGACTATTCATATTTTTAAAAAAGAGCAAAAAAAAAACAAAAACAAAAACAAAAAAACCCACATACTGTTATTCATTTGGATTCTGCCTGAGGATCATAATCATAAGAACATCAGATCTTCCCGAGTTCCGTTCGTTTTTTGCTCTACCCCTGTGATGACTTCAGCGTCCGTCTGCAAAACCAGGAAAACTAGATCCAATGCTTTCCTCCAAGTTTCCTCCTTCACATGAACATTATCATAGGTTTTCATTGCCGGTGCTTCACTGGATTCCAGAGATGCTGGGGTTGCGTTGCAGTATGTGTCAGAGTGTAAGAAAAGTTGACAGAACTTTGCAGCGACGTCACCAACAGCGTCCGTCTCTCCCGGTCTCTGATAGTCCTGCAGGTGTTGGATCACAGCGGCTCTGGCTCCCACCTTTGAAAACACCCCTGTGTTAACCATTACAGTGCAAATGTAATCCATTAATCCATCTGCCATGAGGGTCAACACTACATCTCTGTAAGGATTGGCTGGTGTTCTTGGTTTATTTTGTTGGACGGAGTCACCGTTGCTCTTTGTGGGGTTTCTTATGTCTAGTTCTGCTTCTTTTTGCAGGTGTTGAATGCAAACTGCCTCGGTCACTCCAGCTCCAGGCAGGAGGGCTTTGTCTTTCAACGCCCAGTGTAAACGATAAGCACAAGCCCAAAACTGGTCCTCCAAGGTCTGTAACTTGGCATGTACGGAGCTTGTAAGTATCACCGTGACCAGTCCACACTTCGGTCCATCAGTTGTGATATTCACGGCTGTTCGGCGCTTCCTGTCGTTGCCGAGTTCCCTCCAAATGCTTACCTTCAACCCCGTGCCGACACAATGCTTACTCAACTGTGTGGCGTAACTCACTGGAATAGCTCCTGTTGAAATGGCAAATGCCTTCAAAATAGAAGCCTTCACCTTTTCCACAACAAGAATATTACATCTCCAACAGGACTCAATCATTTTCTCACTAGCTACCCCGCTGACTAGAATCATGTTCACTTCCAGGTTGAGCAGAAGTGTCACAACCTTCTGCATCCATGTCTCTTCTTTGCTCAAACGCAACAAATTTAAATGGTCGCTCACACTTTGTATACCCTTTGGCCTATTAAAACCAAGGTGGCGGTAAGCGGCTGATAAATCTCCATGAATAAGAGCAACCTTCAAGTGCCGTTCTTTTAAGTGAAGTGCAACTGAAGCCTGTTCAGCTGGTACTAGAACAACACAACCTGGTAAAACAGTAGCTTGTTCCTCAACTAATCCAGGCAGCACGCAAGTCACCACTTTAGTGACATCAAATGTGATGTCTTGCTGATTACATTCTGATTGGATATGGCTGGCCTTGACAACTAAATTCATTGCATCAGTACAGCCATGGCTCAATGACTGTGCGATGTGTGCAATGTCAGGAACAGAAGGCTCATATGAACAAGGTTGAGAAGCATGTATGGTGGGAATATTGGGAGATTCTGGCTCATGAAAATGTCTGCTCAGCTTTAGTTTCTTTTGTTGTCCTAAGTTAAAGGGCTTCTCAGATGCTCTTAGCATCAAATGCTGATGTACTGATGTATGGGAATCCTTAACAGTAGGTCCGTTAAATGGGCAAAGTTCTGACACATTATGATGTTTAATCGAGATGCTACATTGCTTGCAAACATTCAAGCATATTTCCATGCCTTCAGACATAGCAGAGATTATGTGCCTGACTGAAATTCCTCTCTGAAGACACTCCAGTGCCGCACGACTCCAAGCTCCAGCAAGAAACAGCAGGCATCCTGAACCTGTATTATAAACTCTGTGGTGTGTCTCTATAGTCTCGTAGACCAGCTGACCCACCGAGCAGGATAACTCCAGGCTCTCAAGGATGCGAAAACATGAGCACACAAGTGTTGACTCCCCAGTTGCCTCATCTTGGATGAACTTGTAGTTTTTATTGGGGCCAAGAGAGGATCTTGTAATTTCCGCCAGGGCTGACAGCTTCTGTAGTCCAACATGTTGACGGTGGTTTATAATTGTACTTCCCAGCATTATTCGAAGAGCCTGAATAGTAGAGGATAGTTCAAGTTTTGAGTTTGCTGAACTTTATCTTTCCAGAAAGTAACACGGTTTAAATTAAAATGCAGTTTTTCCATTTTATTGAACTGATATACTTCATTGTCTACATGACAGTGAACAAACACAGAAAGATATCTTAAGCTTTCATTTGTAGATACATGCTAAAACGATCATCACAATCACCCGTCATAAAATTCTTAGATTTTAAAGTTCCCATGGAGCCAAAAACTGATCAGGATGACACAGGTAGAGAAAAACTCTCTTCCTTCATACAAATATAGGATGATTTTATACATGTTGTTACTGATGTTTGAACAGATCTTAGGTGCTGTGTTGCACTTGCATATTCTGAAGTTGCACTAAAAATCTCTAGATAATGGTTTACAAATAACATAACAAATGGTCTCACTGAAGAAGTGATCACAATTTCAATTCAAGAGCTGTGGCTCCCTCCAGAAATAGGTATAATTTTTTCTGTCTTTCTTGTATTCTGTATCTCTAGATTAAGCGGATTACAGAAACATTTAGCACCTAAGACTTAAAATGGTAGGGGAAACTCTGTTATACAAAATTATGAACTACCATACATGAAATTACCTTATAACATATAAATCAGTTCAGCCTTAAACATCTACAGTACAATGTTGCATTTTGCAGCTATATTTATCCAAAAGTATAAAACAGTGACACAAATACTGCACACTAATTTCATACTACGTAGTTTCTTGTTACGGTTCTGAATGAATAAATATATCCTGGAATTGAGTATTATCACAGTGTGGTTTTAGTACTACTTAAAATACTTCTGATAAAAGCTAATCAGGCACTACAGACAAGCGACTAGTCAACAAGCTAACAAGCTAACGGCTTCAGAGAAAACGGCCCTTACTTTAGCAGGTCTATAGCGTGTCAGAAAATAACCGAAAACTCTTTAAAGTATGGTCCTACAATATAAAATAAAAATGCATAAAAAAGTTACCTCTTCTTTGATGCTTGTTTATTTCTACCCGTTCATTGCTCGTTAAAAAACGGTAGGTGAACACTGCGCTTGCGTTGTATTCTACCGTTGCTGGGAGACAAGAAAAGACGATAACTATTGGTGAATGTCGTTCTACCCGCCTACTGTGTTTTGTAATTGGCTAAAATCATTCCGTCATCATATTTCCAAGGATTTCATTGGCTAATCGCCGTGTCAATTATTGAAATTCTTCAGCGGTTGTAGATTACTTTGTTGACATCCACCACGGTACTGACGCTCTGCTGGCTCAATCATCGATTTAAATGGTAAACCTTTCGTAAAAGTTCTCAAAATTAAATGTGTGCGATATTTATTTTAGTAATGTATGGTTAACATTAGAAATGTAGTTACAAACTGTTGCCCAGTAGCGTGTTTCTGTAGTGCATCACCATGGAAGCTAATGTTAGCTAGCGTGGCAATTGTTCTGTGAGTTTGTTACTCCGTGCAACAAATAAACGGTTACTTTGAGTAAGCTGTCATACAGTTTTAGAATCGTCCTGTTTGCTTTTTATAGGCTTCGAATTACCGGAAACCAGTTCCCTCTGCTAGCCAAAAGAAAAAGGCAGCTCCCAAAATCGAACTGACTGCAGAACAAAAACAAGAAGTTAAAGAGGCTTTTGATCTGTTTGACACGGATGGCACCGGTACCATAGATGTAAAAGAGCTCAAAGTAGGTCCCTAAATTCTCAACAAGTATGTTTAGATTACAAAAAAACACTGAGAATCGATTCCACAGTTGCCTCATGCATTTTGTGTGTTACAGGTTGCAATGCGAGCTCTTGGGTTTGAACCAAAAAAAGAGGAAATCAGGTCGTTGGTTGCAGGTATTAGTAAAGAATCGTCTGGAACAATTGACTTCAACGATTTTCTCAGTATTATGACACTGAAAATGGTGAGTGAAATGCAGTGTCTGTACAAAATCCGGAAAATACCTCTTCTGTCCTCTTAACTTTGCTGTCACTGAAAGTACACAAATGTCTTACAAGAACACTTCAGACAGTTTCCTGAAGTTAGCTGTTCCAATGCATCATCTGTTATGAATGGTGGCATATTAGAGCCACATTAGACTAACAAACAAAACGTGGAAGAAGGGGATTGATATTTAATATTTACTATACAATATATTTAAGTAAGATATTTTTGGGAAAGAAAATCTTCAATAATATTATATTCTATGAGTATACAGAAAAGACTAGAAATAGGAAGCCTGCTTTGCATAAATACATGTATTCAAAGCATGTCAACAAGTAGGCAAAACTTGAAACATATGCATTCAAAAGTGGACTTCTTAATAATGTGAATCTTGGTCTTTTTACTTTTATGTATCCAAAACATGGTCTTTAGATTTTCCAAGTTTTTTCAATAAATTTTAAATACAATAAATTTTATTCTCAGATAATATGGAATTTCTTGTCTCTTGACCTGGTGTATTGTCATAATACCACTGTTAATACCTTTTGGTCTGTTGTAACAGAATGAGAAGGACTCCAAAGAAGAAATTATGAAGGCTTTCCGGCTGTTTGATGATGATTGCACAGGCAAAATCTCATTCAAAAACCTAAAGAGAGTGGCCAAGGAGCTGGGGGAAAATCTGACAGATGAAGAGCTACAGGTACAGTCAATTCACACGGAGTTACGTAATTCAGACGTGATGGGACAGATTCTGTAGGTCTTGAAATAGGGTCGATTACGCAACCAGGGTTTTAGTATTTGATATTAAAACTCTGTGTTATTCAGCCTGGAACAAAATTTGTGTTTTTGGAGTTATAGATACTATCATAATGGTTATATTTGCTCATAGATTCATACTTTCCCCATTTCCTATGAAATGACAAAAATACATTTCCAAACTTGGCAGATATACATATTTTTAGCCTGTTACAGGTTACATGTCAACCTGTTTCTTATCTCTTTCTACACCTGTAATAATAATAAAGATTAAAATGTAAAAATAAAAAAAAAGCAAGTAATATCCTATATATTACATATCTAATTTCTGTGTAAATCATGTTAATCCCCACTATCAGTAACTGCTGCGATCTAATTTTTCAGCATTTCAACATTTAGAGAAAGTGACAGTTAAGCAGCCATGAACTGGGTTTTGAGCCTACTCCTTCTTACATCACTTTATTAATTTTTTGGTTTTCATTACCTAGTTTGAAATATTTTAAGTTGTGAAATATGGGCTATACAGCCACACTAAAAAAAATAAGCATGAGGTAAATTCAGTAATTTGTAAAAAAAAAAAAAAAATATATATATATATATATATATATATATATATATATAATAGAAGTTTTAGTTATGGTGGATGTATAAAGAGACAAAAGAAAAATACATGACAATTTCTGACATTATTATACATGATCCTATTTCAGGTCTTGTGCAGAAAAAACAAAATTTTAAAGGCTTCACAAACTTTCAGACATTATAATTTTATCAGAATTGGTTAAAAGAAACAAACTGCGAGGCTGACACGTAAAAGAGCTGTGGAAATGTAATTTGTAGATAAAAATTCAGAGCAATTTTACATTTAGTATCTTCTTTTGTTTGGATGACGACAGTACACAAAGGTTTCCAAAGTATAAATAACTTCTTCAGTCAGTCAGTTTGCGCTGAATTCCAATGCCTGAAACAAATGACATATCTGAGCTGTTTCAGTTTGACCACACTTCACCAGATGGTTTCTCGTTTTTTTTAGGAAATGATCGACGAGGCAGACCGAGATGGAGACGGTGAGGTCAGCGAGCAGGAGTTCTTGAGAATAATGAAGAAGACTAACCTGTACTGAACCCCTGGAGTGTGTTACAGTCTATTTCTTGTGCCTTTTGCACTGCTCACCTTTGCTAATGTCAGTAGTTTTTACTGGAACTGAGGTTTGTAAATAAATATTTCTTTATCTTTACATAGATCTTTTGCTACAGTTCAATAAATATATTTCATCAGAGTTAAGTCGTCTTGCTTCATTTACAGTTTGTGTGTTTCAGTTGCATGAAAAAAGCAGCGTCGGACGGTAGACTGATATCTTTTTAGTGTTTCATATGCGTTTAAACAGCTTTTCTTACATATATGTTATGTTTTATCCATAATCTTCACATCATTTGATCTGTGGCAAATGGTTGTAGGATACAGTACAGTTTGCGCAGCACCACGCACAAATAATGGCCACATATGGAAGCAGACAGTGAAAGTCATATGACTAAGTGCATGCTAACTTGTATAACCGTAGATAGAAATGACAAGTGTGAATTGAAGATGAGTAACTTCGTAAAACTCACTCTCACTTCACGTTTTGAGTTAGAAAACCAAGTCATCGTCTGTACAAGGTAGAGTTCATTGCTGTCACATCTGTCATGTTCTTATCTTATAGGAAAGATGCTCCTGCTGATTAATTATACAGCGGAAGCCTGGTTTGGGCCCAAACACTAAACCTTGTTAAAATAAACAGGATATTGAAGTGACGTGTTTTTCCGAGCCGTCTGACGGCTGTCTATTATTTTGAGGATGCTTGCAACTGATTGTGAAAGTTGCGATAAGCTATTCATGACAACAAAGGAACATCAGGTGGAAAATATGAAAAGTATTGTCCCTTGAACAGATATCCAGTCTTAAAAAAAATAAAAATATTCCAAGTGTTAAATGTTTGACCAGAGAGAAGGAAAGCTCAAGATTCAAGTTATTAAATAGACATTTAGTAAGACATATTTCACTGTAAAGTACATGCACTAAAACAAATAATTAAAAAAATACCATGAAGTATAAGGTCATGAATAAGTGGGTGTCATGTTTTTTTTTATTCCATAGTGCAAAATTTTGCAGTGCAAGTATAAAGGGTGAATTAAAGTGCATATCTATGGAGGAGGATTAGAAGCACTGGACAAAAAAAAAAAAAAGGTCCAATATATATTTTTTAAGCATTATTCTGAGAAATAAAGCCCTCAGAATTCTGACTTTTTTTCCTCAATAATAATAATAATAACAATAAAATATTGGACCTTAATTTTAATTTTTTAACAGTGCCTCTAATCCTCTTTTGTATATATTAAGAGTCAATCCAGCCATTTTAACTTTCATGACTGATTTAATTTCTTTATTATGTGACAGACAGACAGATAAGCAGATAGATAGATAGATAACTTTAATGTCCACTTTCATATTATAGTAGTTCCTAGTTTTCTATCTGTTTTTAGTCTTCTAGTATAAACACACAATAAACAATGAATATATATATTTAAAAACTTCAAACAAACATGAATCTTTTCTTTTGGTGCCTGTTGTTTTTCCAGCTGCTGTATCCAAATGTGCATTTCCGCCACATTCTTCAAATGTCAAACTGCAACATGGAATTGTTAGAGATGAGTTGAATCAAAGGACTAAAATTTCACAGGTTCATTTTATGTTAACCCCCTATGAGTCAAATCCACCTACCTTGTCGAAGTTCAAAGTACACCACACACCAGGCGAGAGTACAGGAGCTGACTTTGAGGGGCCGTGGATGATCGCAAACAGGCGCCTGCAGCCATTATGTCATGATATTTCTAAACAGATCACGGCTTTAAAAATGCCTCATGATAAGCTAATGAAACACCTCTTTATTTATTAGGTTTATATCATTTTGTCACATTAATTAGAGGGTTTCAGCATGTGTGCACAACATCAAACTGCATTATTTTACTCTCTTAAAGAAAATCATCTGCAAAAAAAGAAAGAAAGAAAAAAAAAAAAAAGGAACATAGTGGTAGGTGTTGGTGTTTTGTTAAAACATTGTTGATTTTAGTACCAAAGTTTCCAATTGGAGTTTGATGTTTTCATACAATGGTAATTTCATGGCCTTTAATAGTTTCACAGCCCCTCAGCTGAGTGTTATTCCCCTACTGCTGTGGTGAAACGGCGTTCATATCATACTCCCACTGCTCCACCGCTCTTCTACTTTTCCCATAAAATGAACAATTTCCAAAACAACTCAGCGCCGAAAGTCTGGTCGCTGCTGGTAAAAGATGATTATATTATTAAAACTTAAAGGTCATGAATGTGTCACCATTATGTAGGCAACCTATTTTCATAAGCCCCCTTTGAGTAAGACGAGCTGAAGGCAAACTAATAACTGTCATTGTGCTTAGAACACGCAAAGAGACACTACAGCACGGGTATGTTGGTTTGATATTCTACTGCAGAAAGTATTTACAGGATGGTATTGATTGAACTGTCTGGGTATGAATAGTAATTGCAGTATCGGGACTCTTGTTTCCACGGTGACAGGTCGCTCTTACGAAATGGATTAGATCAGGTGTGCAGGTGTGTGGAAAAAGCGTGGTTGGTTAGGTGCGTTTAAGCAGCGTCGTAGCTTTTATTCTGCCTCTAATGGCAACAATAGACACTGTAGATAAGAAGATATGAGTTTAAAATGCTGATATGTTGACAGTTCTACCCTGTTTGTCTTTTACCTTATGGTGTGACTTCATGTTTTACAGTACGGAGACTAAACATTTACCACAAACTGATTGGATGGACTCACTGTAGCATCTATTTTGATGTAAAACCTATTTATTTTAAGAGCTAAACATCTGTTACCGTTACTACCCCACATTATTTGTTTATTAGAGCTGGTTTTATTACCTATTTATTATACCTCTGTATCTATTATCCATTATTAATATCCTCGGTACCACTTTATGATAAGATTATATAGAAAATTTAACAGATAATAGTTTTTCTGCATTTTTTCAGCTTCACTATTTGACCAAATCACTTCTTTTTTTTTTTTTCTTGTCCCCTTTATTAATCAGCATGTTAAAATATTTAAAATTAACTAATATATATGTGAAGGGTTAAGGGAAAGCCATTCTAAAGTGTACGTGTTATTTGATATTCCATAATTAAATGCGTTACATCTTATAATAAGAGTAAATATCAGATGAAATGGACTTTCAACCATGCATTATAGGGAAAATAACTGATCATGGTGACTTTTCTGTGCTAAACTGAAATCTGTTTTATGTTATTTGTGAAATTCTGTTCTTTCTGACAGTTATTTAGATGTCCACATATGTAAACACCGGCATTAAAGGAAGGAAATAGGCAGTTAAGTCACAGAGAAGACAAAGGAAGTTCAGGTTCCAATAACATTAAAAGTAAAGGTCAACTATTTGGCAATGAACAGGACGCTGAATCAGGTTGTATAGATTATTAACTATAAGGGTTATGTTTTCGTAAAGCAGCATCAAGTTCTTAGTTGTTTTTTTTTATCATCATAACTTCTTTTCCAGGTAAAAGTATTTCAGATTTTAATTGAAAGCAGCAGACGTAGCTCAGCATGTTCTCACAGATGATTAATCAATAATCTTTGGACTTCATGTTTGTTTGTTTTTTCAATAAAAGTACACGTGGACATAATCCCCCCATTTCTTTTCCATTTTCTTACTCACCAATGTTGAAAAGCTGAAGAAAAATAATTCTTTTAGGCAGGTGAAGTGGACGCCACCTTGTTTCCAGCTTCGACAATAAACAAAACCATTGAAATGAACATAAAACAATTAGATTATAACATCAAGTGACAAGTTCAGGTAAGCAATTATAGATTATTTTAATTTATCAGCAGTTAATTACAGACTGTCATTAATTAAACTATTAATGGTAATGAAAAATCACCTGAATCTGTCAATTAGCTAATGGTTAAAACCCCCAAAGGCCTGAACAGCCACTAAGAACCAAAAGCATTTAATGATCTCAAATATTTAAGAACTTCTACATCACTAATCCCTTTAATACATTGAAATAATTCAAATAAAATGCAGTTTCTCAACTTTTCATCAGTCAGATCTTGTATTTGGATGTTCAGAGGCTCCGTAATAAATGTGGAAACACTCATTTTGTGTAACATCGGGAATAAAAACCCATGTAGTTTGCAAAATGACAGTGATTGTAGCTGTTTCTATGTTTTTAATGATAAAATTTTGTCGAAGAAAGATGCATCAAAACAAATGAAAAACAATCATGGCTGAAAACATCTATAGTGACTGTAGCGGCTGCAAAATAATCAAGTAAAATTTAGAGTGAAATGGTTAAAACATCCAAAAACTCCAGTATGTTACTAAAGCACCTGTGATTTATTGAAGAAATTCAATATTTAATGCTTCATATTGACCTGTTGATTTGTCAAAAAAGTCGTTTTTCTACAGTTTTCTCGGTTCTGATGTAATAACCTTTGAGCTTGATCAGTGAATTAAATATAGGAAAATAAATGATCTTCACAGAGAAAGTTAAATCTAATTGGAAGTCACAACAAAAAAATAGTTCTAGGTCTATTAATAATGTAGTTAAGTCTAGAAAAAAAGTAGCATTTAACAGGTAATAAATGCATTTATTCACTTATTTTTTGACAGATTTTAACATGATTCAGTTGAATAATTCATACAGTCTCGGAAAAAGAATTATTAGACCATCAAAAGTCATGAAAAACAATGGTTATGCATTCAAGTACTGACTCCTGTGTGTGTCATGTGACTAAAACAGACAAAAGAAAACATGGAATGTCTGTTTTTGTCAGATATTGATGTAAGAACTGATATGATTTTGTTTTTTGTTTTTTTAATCAAGAAAACATGTTAAATTGATAGATATCAGCTCTGAAACGAAAGTATTATGAGCTATTTTTGTTGTTATTATTATATTTATCCAAACAAATGTACTTTTAGTTGCATTAAAATGAACAAAAAATATATTAAATAATATAATATATAATATTTTTTGCTTACAGACTTAGACAAACTTTATTGATCCACAAGTGAAATGACTTAGTGACAATAGCTCAGTTGCATAGAAAAACAAAAACAAAACAAAACAAAAAAAAAAAGCGAAGAAATAAAAGCAATAAATAATGTAAACAGAATACACATAAAGCAGAGAACGAAAATACAAGCTTTGCATATGTACAAATGTACAGGAAATGGAAGTAAGTATACACTACATACATGTGAAAGTAACTAAGGTGCAGTAATGTGAACATATGTAGTTATTTAGTGCGTTAATTATTCTAGGTTTAGATCCTTTGTTTTGATATTTGCTGTTTACCTTTACTTACCTTTGCAATCAAATCTAATGTATTTCTTATTTCACCCCTGTCTCAAAATTGTATTTTAATTTTTAATCAATGTGAAGCACTTTGGGCTACAGTTTTGTATGAAAGGTGCTATACAAATAAACTTTATTATTATTCTTATTATTACATTATTACCTGAACTATACAAACGCTCATTTTTACTGAATTAACTACTGACGATGTTTGTGAACACACTAACAATGACAGTGACAGAAGCAGTGTCATCCCTGCTGCGACGCCGGTGCAGAGGACCAGAAGAGGCGATCCCCCACCCACACCCTCTCAGAACTCTTCCTGTACACTTACGGTAATATCGGGCACACTTTCTTTTCTCAATCACAAAAAATCACCTTCATCCATCCTTGTTCCATCACTTCGAGGGTTAGAAAAGCGATGGAGGATCTCACTTGTTTGTCTTTGACGGAATAAGTCGAGAGTGTGTTTTAAAAGCCATTATTTATCAGCCAAGTGTGTGTGTGTGTGCGTGTGTGTATGTATGTATGTGTGTTGTTTTTTTTTATAGAGGCAGCTTTGCACCCACTCGACCCACATGACGATGCTGCAAACTGTTTACAGGAGAGACCGCAGTGTGGAAATCATACTACTGCAAGTGGGAGTAGAAAGTAAAGAATGAGCATCGGTCAATTAATTTAGTTTAGTTTTACCTTTAAAATATAAATGCTGCTGCTATTATTATTATTATTATTATTATTATTATAGCGTGAGTGCTCTCAATGCAAGTAACTTTCACTAATGTGTCAAAAAAAGAAAGAAAGATGACTAATATTTCTGTTTAATCACCCACACACAGACCACAGTTTGGACAAATATCACAGCAACAACGCATCCGGCAGCTTTTAAATGCAGATTTTATTTTTGGTTTGATCAGATAGTGAACACAGAATGAAAACAACAACAACAACAAACATGACATCATTACAATATGACACATCAAATCAAAACAAATTAAATTAGAAAAAAAAAAAAGATACTGATGCGCAACAATAGTGGCTGAAAACATCCGTAAAACCTGCAGCGGCTGCAAAAGAATCAAGTCGAATTTAGAATGAAACAGTAAAACATCCACAATGTTATTAAAACACCTGTCATTTATTGAAGGAATTCAGTGTTTAATGTTGTTGTCTGTTTGTCCGTCCCTTCAACAATGTAATCACATTTTCTGAAGAATGCATCGACGCATTTACACCAAATTTACAGGGATGTGGATGCATGTTGGAATGAAGCAGAAGAATATTGAAAATAACTGACCTTGACCTACTTTTTCAGGGTCAAATGACCTTGTGTGTAACATAAATAAGTATGTAATCAGATTTACACAAAGACGACCTAATCTAAATGATAGGGCAGTAACTTTAACAGAATCTTACACTATATGTTCACTGTTTTGGAATTTACTCTGAGCTTTTACGAACATCTAAACGGCCAGTAAATGAAATATAAGAACATACTTAATTTTCACAGAAGAATGCAGAAGATGAAATAATAAATGGTGCTAAATCATTTTGGAATGGTTTGATGTAGACAAAAAGAAAAAAAAACAAAAACAAACATAATTTGGAAGTCGCCACAAAAATGCAATTTCTCCAGCATCAGGTGTGTGTTTTTTGGATGTTCAGAGGGTCTGTAATGGAACATGAAAACACTGTAAAATTCTGTAATATTACAAATATGATGAATGAGAAGCAGGTGTAGCTGCTTGTTTTTATGTTTAGTTAATGAAGGATTTTGTAAAAAAATTTGTGTAAATATTTTGTAAAGAATGTAAGTTACTCAGAGACTTTATGAATGTCTTCATGATTATTAAATTAAATATGGGAAAAGACCAATACAACAAAACTTGGACGTATAATAAAGTAATCGAGATTTGATTGTGGATTTAAAGCTTTAATTTAACAAAAACACTGTATTGATTATTTAGGACTTAGAGCGTTTTCAAACACAATCCGTCCACTTTCTGAAGCTAAAAAACGCTTTGGACAACTATTTATTTATTTATTTTTAACTAAATGATAACCTCCTTCCTTTGCAATGACGGGGCTTTGGACCTTACATCAAACATTCAACAGCTATCAAATGCAAATTCAACATTTACATTCAACTCAAGACATTTTATCTGCTCCATTTGTCGTAGAAAAAACAGAAAACAGGACACGTCTGGACACGAAGCTGATGGTCAGACAACACTTAAAATGCTTGTAATTCCACAGAGGTTAATGCAAGATTTCAATTACTTCAATTACATATTTCTTCACTATGTTCATGTACAGAATCAAAATGACAACATTTGTGTCACTGTCCAAATACTTAGTCCTGACTGTCTGCAACCATTCAACATTCCCAAATGAAACGGGAGAGACTGATATATTGATGGAATTACTGGATATCATAACTGACTGCTGCCATATATGGAAAAAAATAACAATAACCCAAGAAATAACATCACTAATTACTAGTACCTTTTGGGCTTTTTTATTTTCAAAAAGAGTGTAGAGAAAGAAAAACAAGTATTAAGAATGAATGACTGGCTACTTTGAGAAATTGTAAATAAATGAACACAAGAAAGTTTCCGCTCGAGCTGCCTACGGATGTGTATAAGGAACAAAAGACTAGCAAACTCGAAATAGCGCGTTTAAGCGAAAATTAGTTTAATTAATACAACCAATATATACACACACATATATATATATATATATGTGTGTGTGTGTGTGTGTGTGTGTAAAACAACCATGGGACATTTGCATGCTTCACAGTTGGAGATACTGTTATTATTTAAACCCAATGATTAATCAGTTATTATTAATAGCTACAACAGAATCAAGTAAAATTGAAAGAAAAACGGTAAAATACTGACATAGTCCAGTACGTTACAAGATCAAATGTGATTTATTTACAGAAAATTAATATTTAATCCTTCTAATGAATTGTTGATTCATTGAAAAAGAAACTTTATCTGTTCTGATAAAAACACCCATTGAATTTACTCTGAGCTTCTATGAACATCTATGTGATAATTAAATTAAATTGTAGTAAAATACCTGAAAAATTACCTGATTCACCATACCTGACAGAGTCGAATGAAAGTCTGTGCTACAGTGGTCTTTATTCAAAACCACCAATAAAAATAATAATAAAAATACTACTACTACTACTAATAATAATAATGAGAAACAAGTCAAAGGAGAACACATTGTGTTATTTCTGATTGTAGTGTCTTTTCACTGTGTTGAAATACATTCGCACCACGAACTGTTGACCTCTATCTGTCAATAACCTCCCGTGTTAACTTTCACACTTATTGCACTGTGTTTAACAGTGGCTGACCACAAACACTAACTCTCACTGTGTGACATGCGTTCAACAGACTGAGCTTTAGTCATCAAAACCAATATGTCTCAGTAATGCAGTGTTTTACAACATTTAATGGAAAAACAGAGAGGTGCAGCTCAGAAAAGCATGATGAGACGTACGTGACGGTTACATTTCTCCACTGTGACTTTCTGCCGTGTCAAAGTATCACTACAGGACAGGCTTGAGGTTTTGAACATAACTACACAAGATAAAACAGTCATTTTCTGTTGTCTTAAACTAGTGACTTTGTTTAGTAAACCGTTACTAATTCTAACACAAAAGAACATCTATAGTTTGTCAGTTGGTGAAAAATCTTTGCAGGATTTATCTTCAATCTGTCAGTGCCCTTCCAATTATTTACATATAAGTTGTTATTAAAGATATATATTTTTTGCTCACTGATATGTCCGTAAAAGATTTAAGTTAAAGGAAAGGGATTAGAAACACCTAAAGCACATATGCAAGAACCAAAAACTGAGAACAAAACTGTAACATTTTAACCTTATTCTAAACCGCATTAATAATGACAGTACAGACCTAGTTAGATCTTCACCTGGTTACACAGGGATTAAATATTAACACAAAGGAGGTTGTATTTTTCACTATGTGGAAATCAAAAAGTCAGTCTGCAACCCCCACCCCAAAAAAACCCTCATAAATGCATTAGAAATGAAAAGTGACAGTTATACCTGGAGCCAAGACATTAGTATCACATATTTCTATACAATAAATCAAGCACAACAGATAAATACTCACTAACATACACAAAACTTAAAATTAAACATCCAATTAAAAGGATAATGGATTATGGTATGATATGGGAGTGTGACTGGGGCACTGGGAGCTAAAAGTGAAGATCCACAAGAACACACAAAAAAGGCCTGTGTGTTGTATTTCAAAATGTATATAATGGAAAATTCAAATAAAGAGCTCTTAACGTATTTTACACTAATAGACTGTGAGATTTATGTGGCCACTAGAGGGAGTAGTGAGCCACTTTGTCAGTCCCCCATGGAGAGTAAAAACTAATCTAAAACTAAATCTAACACCAAAAAAACTAACTAACCCTTACGAAAAACTAACACCACGGGGCCTTTGACCAAAGCATCAGAAAATACGAAGATAAACAAGTGAAAATAACTTTAAGAATCAAAGACAATGACAAAGGAATAGAAGCTAGAAGCACTGTTGACACAGCTCTAAATGAGAAGAAATGCTGCAATTTCAACGAGTGAGTTTAATTATGATGGTACCAAAGTTATATTGTTTTTTTTAACCAAGTTGCCATTTGTTGACCCATGGTCCATGGATTTGGACGATTTCAAACAGATCTTTTTTGATTTGTGGTTTTACTTTGGTTGTTTTCTGTCTAAAAAACAGAGCTAAGCTAACAGAGCTATCATGTAAACTATCAGCTTAAACACACGAAGGTTATAAGTCACATGGCTATTTTGACAGAGAATTAG
The DNA here is from genome assembly GCA_029822895.1 of Maxillicosta whitleyi. Lineage (NCBI taxonomy): Eukaryota > Metazoa > Chordata > Actinopteri > Perciformes > Neosebastidae > Maxillicosta > Maxillicosta whitleyi. Next base: position 4,140,879 of record JAPSES010000002.1, read on the forward strand.
CTTTATTTTATAATTAGTTTTATTTTGTAGGAGAAAACATGATGATACCCCAATATAGATGTGTGTAATCAATGAATTCTTTATTCAGTGGGTGACGCAGCCGGTGGACACATGGCAGTGACTCAGTGCTGTTTGTTTGGAATCTGCTGTTGAAAGTTTGGAATATCGGTATTGTATAGCAGTGTTTCCCAACCAGTGTGCCATGGCCCATTAGTGTACCATGAGAAGTCATCAGGTGTGCTGTGGAAGATTATCCAGTTTCACCTGATTGGTTCTGTAAGCCTACAGTGTGATCCAGATCCATAAACTGTACACAATGTCCCAGTCTGAAACAACCGTCTGCTGCTTCTGTTTGCAAAATAAAAATGTGAACTGGCCCCAATGTGGTGCGTTCTGTTGATAAAGCCCCCTCAGACTAACGGGTTACCCACAAATCCTGGGTATCTGGTTGGGGTGGGAGGTACAGTATATTCCTCCCATACTATTATACAGCAGACCTCCATGCGGGGGCGTCAGTCCGAGGGATCAATGGTGCACCCCTCTGAGCCAAACGTTACAACATCATCACTTGTGCCCCCTCGCAATGTGTCCCCCTCCCCAGCAAAAGGAAGAGACTCAGAGCTGTTGACGGAGAATATGAGCTTTGTGTTCAACTAAACAGGCCCAGGTTTCACACTTTGCGATAAATATAGTTTTTGTGACATTTTCGTTTGATGTAATTTTTCTCTATGTGTCGTGGCTCAAAAAAGGTTGGGAAACACTGCTGTATAGAACCCGTTTAATTGTACTGATTCCATCTTTCAAAAGTGCACATAATGTTCTGTACCAGAGCAGATTCTTACTTAGTAAATGACTGGTGGTTAGTGGTTGGGGCTTCCTCCAGGCAGAAAACACCAAAGGTGGGTCACAATGGGTCCCTTGATGGCAGTCAAGAAGGGGGAGGGAAATTCATCTGAATTTTAGTCTACCTGAGGACACATTTTCCCTCCACTACGTGCATCACAGAAGGGACTCCTGATAAGAGGCATTCTGAGGGTGATGCACTTCTCAGACCAGTTGGAGCCCCCACCCACCGTTTCCCTTACGCTGACAAAGAGAGAGAACAGACAAGAGGGTTTTCTCTCTGTATCACTCTCACTTCCTCCCCTCTGGTTGCAGCACAGATGTAGAGATTATGTGCGAATACTGCACTATAATCTAGTTATGTATGTACATGGACACACTGAATAACACATGATGCCATTTGAATTTCCAAAATGACTAGATGAACATGACTAAAGAAATATTCTGTGATATTTCCACACAAAGGCTAATTTTCATAACCTCTACAATGTTTTAATGCAATAGGATTCCAGTGATGAAAGCAGTTTCATGAGCTTAACTGGTTCAGCGCCAATGAATACTGAACTTCAACCCTTATTTTTTATCTATAGCATATTTGCTTTACTCTGAAATTAGAAAAACTGATTATACTGTAGTTCATGCGTCACACACTGCAAATGTAAACAGAAAACTCATTAAAAACATCAAATAAAACTTGTCTTTCTGATTTTATTAGTTGGGTTAACTGTGTGTAATTTGAAAAACATTCAAAACCAAAACATCTCACTGTGTCATAAAGGTGAATAAAACCACAACATTTATAAAAATATAACAACAGAAGGAAATTTGAGATCTTTAAATATGAGTCTTCTCTACTATTAAGTGCATGTGTTGGCCAATATAATTAAAATAATGTTGTTTTCAGACACATTCCTCTTTTTATTCCTGTTTATCCCAGTTAATTAGAGTAATTATGTTTGACCAGGTTCAGTGATTACATAACAAGTCCCAGTTACACTGTCTGTAATACAGTGTAGATGGATCGATAAAGCGAATGATCGATGGATAAAGTTTGTCAGTCAAGAATAAACCCCATTGCTACAATCATTTCATGAACAGAGTTACGAATAGTATCTCTAACTTTATGTTCATCAGAGTGTTTTTGTGATGTGAGGGTCAACATTCTGAACAATCCAGCTGGAAATTAGAGGTCTGGTGTAGAAGGTGATTTAGCAGGATCCTTTTAGATTCTTTATTCATGACCAGTATTTCACCTGAAGTTAAGTTGTGACTTTTGTTAGCCAAGAATGAGCTGTTGAAATGTCCAGGTAGTCCTTGGGTTACGAATGAGTTCCGTTCCTGCGCTGTCGACGTAACCTGAATTTCCACGAAAGTCGGAATTAACACTTTAGCACCTCTAAATACCCCCTAAATCTCTACATAACTATCCAAATACATGTATTGTACTTCATATGAATAAAATAAAGTAAAAAATAAGATACTGTACTTACTGTATGTTCAGTATACAGTATGTATGTAGAGTAATGGCGGACGAAATTCTGGCATCGTATAGTAATAGCGGATAACACTCCGACGTCATAAAGTCAAAATAACGTAAGTTGGGTGCATCGTAACCCGAGGACTACCTGTATATATAAGACCGAGAGAGAGAGAGACAGAGGGAGACCATCATGTTTACTACTATGTTTCTGCTGTTGCTCTGAATAAACTTCCTTTCCTACTTTTGTCTGTTTTATGAACTTTGCCGTTGGGTGTTAAAATCATTACTACCTCCTACTACCACAGTTAATATGCCACTGACAAAATAGTCCACAACTGACAATTTCATCTTGCTTTTCGTCTTTACCACCACAGAACAGGGTGTGTATCAAGTTGTTTTTAATGTGCAACGTCTAGGTTATAAAAGGGTTGAAGGGGAAAAGTGACGAACCCATTAAATTTGGGTTCAGATTTTCACATTTACTTTTCCCCCCATCATTGCGAGGGGATTGTTGACTGAATTGTAAATCTGTGGGGCCTCAACAGCAGTGTCCTCCACAGTATAAATGAATTAGCTGATTGATTAGCTTCTAGAATAAATCTTACTAACTGAAAAAGTGAAGATCTTACTGAATCTTAAAGTAATGTTTAACGTGTGTATAATTGTGGACAAGGGTTTTGATCGTGATATCGTGGAGTTGCGTAAATATACATGCCACTTTTAATTGGCTGTTATCTGTATGCATCATAAGCTCTCTAACACACACTGAGGCTTAACGTTATGTGAACCGGAGATCGTGACCAAGCGGCGCTGAATAATGTGAAAGGACAAAAATGCCGTAAGACTAACAGAATTTCAGGAGATCAGTATCATTTTGATGGTGATTCTCTGATTGTGATAGTGGTTTATCTGCAAAAAAAAAAAAAAAGGCTTTTACATTTGTAAAATGCTTGTAATTTTCTTTCAATTTCTCATAAACATGTGGAAAAACAACAGCAGCACCAACTCATCATTAATCAGTTTAATAACTGCTACTTCCACACTTTCTTTGTGAGACACTATCACAGAGACTGAACTCTATTCCACTGCTTAACTGCGGCAATGAAAATGTTGGATTAAACCTAGTAAACTGTGACCTATAACCACCTAATGAAGAGAGAAACGGACAAGATGTGACCAGAGAAGTTAATAATCACACAAAAGTACTGAGGATATGAGACAAAAGGTCATTTAGAGGTGGTTTTCTCAAGCGATGAATGACTAAGCAGGTCTCATTTCACTGTGCATAATGTATAATGGCAATAAAGGGATTCTATTCACTCTGCTCTTTGTAGATGAGTGGACTTCCTCTTACACCAACATGCCATATCTCCCACATGTTATTTTGCTTCGGAGATTTGTTAAGATTACTTATTAATCACCAGTTATTCTGCATAAATATGTTAATTCCCTCCATTTATTACCATTCCCCGAAGTTCACCTCAAGGGCTTTCACTTCTATTGTTAACCATCAATTCTTCATATATGTCACGTATTTATGTCAAATCGGTCTCATGCAGTTTGTTTACAAATGCATACCCCGTCCTCGGTGGAAATAAATGTCTCTTTTTCTTCTTTTGGTGGCTTGTATGTGTATAACGATGTTAGACTACTATAACAACGGTGTAAAATGAACAGAAAACGGCAAAGCGTTATCTACAATTAGTTAAATATAGTGAGACCCTGTTTTTTTTGGTTCCATATTAGTACTTTAAAAAGGGTTTCCTGTTGTTGTAACAGGCTCCGTGTGTTTGTGTAGGTGGCCATGATGCAGTAAGATGTTCAGGTTGTCAATACCACACCTACGAAGACTACCTATGACACGGTATAGTTGCGGCTCCACTGATTCAAAGTGAAAATGGGAAGTGCCGTCTTCCTGTAGCTTCCTGTCGGGTGCACTCAGACAACTTTACATTCACACACTTGTATCTATAGGCCCCACGCACGCGCGGCTTGACGACACTCTCGCATCACGTAGTGGTGACTGCCAGTGGAAAAGAAAATTTCATTACTCACTCACACCAGTTTCTGCAGCTTTCCAACTCTCTACAAGTGGTTTTCCTGTGTCCTCAAGGATATATATAAAAAGGTAAACGACACGACTCTCTACATATCCACAAAATCTTTCGAAAGGTGTCTCTTGGTGATCCGTTACCTGCTACCTACACTGAGGATATGAAGCTGCTTGTTTTGTGCCTTTTTGCAGTTTACTGCTGTTCTCTGGTCAGCGCGGCGGCAAGGGACCAGAGGAGGCGAAGATTAGAAGAAATCCAGGGTGATTTGAAAAAAGTGAAAAGCAAACTGCGGGTAAGTTCATCTACAGAAGCTTTTTTGACATTTTTACCACTGCATGTTCAGTTTTAATCTCTAAACGCACTACTCTCGTTTTGTGTGTGCAGGAAAGTGGGCATATGTTTTACACGCCACCACAGAATATTGAGGTAAGCAAGAACAACTTCTAAACAATGGTCACTGTCACATTTAATATTTGTGGTTGCTTAGTCATTGTTGTTATCTCCCACTTGCTGCAGTTACTTATTGTCATGTGCCGGCTACTGTAGGTGTACATCAAATGATGTGTGAAATGTCAAAACGTATCGAGTAGCAAGTGTAGAGAAAAACCTGCAAATTAAAGGTAAATTTAAATACAAAATAATTTATTTAACATATTTAACTATCCAATTCAAATAAAATGAACTTTAACATTATGACCAGTATATATTATCGTACAATAGTCCAAGTCGAACTTTAGCTGGGCTGTTTTTGCAGGATTGAAATGAGCGTATGTTTCTATTTCTTATTCTTTATTTTTTTTCCTATACTACAAATAAACACAGGAAATTTGTGCACAGCCTTAAAAAAAACTTAAGTACATGGTTTCTAAAGGTTGAAGTCACTGTTTAGGGTGAACCCTGATTCCATGACAAACACAAGTAGCACAATTAGAAACATCTGAAATGTGTTGAATGAAATTTTTTAAATAAAATACACACATGAAATGTCACTTTAGACCATTTTTTAGTTAAATTATTTTGCTTTTAGTATTAACGTGAAAGTGATTAGGATTACAAAGTAAAGTATTATTTAACTATATTAATGTTGTGATCCTTGAACTGCATGTTTAAAAATGACAACAAATTAATAGACTTTAATGAAAGTTTGTTGCATGAGAAATCAACTTCACATTTTATCAGCAGACACTTAAAAGTTTGATGGATCATTAAAAACAAAGAACCAAAAAAAAAAAACCACTTTTGCACATTGAGAAAAATCTATTAGACACCAAAGTGGATATACATACATACATATATATATATATATATATTTTTTTTTTTTTTTTTTAATCCAACATCTATATGGATTTAACTTCATATGATTGCCAGTGAAGATCAAGTGCATTGCTTGTAAATCCAGACCCGTCTTCTTTCTTGTCAAGCTCTTCAGTGAGTCAAATCAAGAGCTTGCTCAGTGAATTTTTTTTTTTTTTTGTATTTTCTCTATACTTCCGTTGCACACTCTAGTGAAATGTGATGAGTAATCAAGCAGAGAGCAGACAAAGCCAAGACACTTCCTCACATCACCTCATACACTGGAAAGGTTCTCAAGCATTCTTAACAATATGTGACTCAATCATTTATGCAAAACCTGCAGATTTACAGCTTGTCTTGAACCACAAATGGCTCTCGAGTGGGAGGTATTTTCAGTCGCTATTTTCTAAATGAAGCTTAATATTCAGAATGAAAATATATGCATCAAACACCACTAATTCAATGTAAAACATGATGCATCAAAGAAAGCATTAAATCAGCTGCCGTGATTGTTTCTGTCCGTTTTTTTTTTGTTTTTTTTTTTGCCTCTGCTACAAAATTTCCACCTCAGACTTGAACTGACCCGTGACCGTTGAAGTCAGGAGTGTTTTCGGCGCTAAACAGAAACAAAGAGTTCCACTTGGAAAAAACATATCATCAACGCTTCCATTAAGATCTCGGGAGGGAAAAAAAAAAAAAAAATTCAGACAAAAACACCTAAAGTGCTTTTGGGAACAGAAACTCATCTATAAAATAGTGGAAACTATCTTGAGTTGAGTTTCACTTTAGCTAAAAGTGTAGAATAGTGTGTGATGGGAAAGTCAACTGTACTGATGAAGTCATGATGCAAAAAACAGCTTTCTTGGAAACAGTTTCACAGCAGTGAATGGATAAATTTAATACAACTAGAAAAAAATAACCTTTGAAGAGACTGAAATAAAAGTAGGGTTAACAACATAAAACTTCCTCAGTAATTATTTATCTTATGGTGTTAAGTAGTTCTTTATGTTGGTACTATTGTGAAGCAAAATATAGCATATAATGTTAAAAAATTGTTTGCAGATTTACACAAAGTTGTGAACTACGTTGACAGTGTGTTTTTTTTTTTTTTTCCTCACAGAACTGTTGCTCCCTGTCAGCCTTGCGGTGTTTCCGGGCGAACCTGAAGGTGCACCTCAGTATTAAATCAACAGACGTACAGATGAACAGATCAACAGAGAAACTAATCAACGGCCTGCAAAAGCCTGCTACTGTAAGTAAAAGCATGTGACTTACGTATATGTTGTAAACCTCGGTGTCAATTTTACATTTCCTAACGCCAACAAATGCCTTCTGTCGATTTCAGGAGAAAAGTCTGAACTTCTGTGACTCGACTAACACAACCATGGTAAGGAAAAAAATGCATAGTTTTAAAAGATTTCCTGGTAGTATTTTCTAATTTATTATCTCTAAATAAATGTCCTGTATTTATTCCATTATTTTTCCCTTTTAGGCCCCCTGCCAAGAATGTACTTCACATCCGAAGGAAAATGTGGTGGTGTTTTTCAGCCGTTTGGAATCTCTAATTCAACAGGTGAGAGCCGTTTTCTTCTATACAGATTTTATATACGACTGTTAAATGCCTTATAATCATAGTGTAACCATCACAAAGCCGTCTGAACACGTGTATATCTCATGTATTTTCTGATGAATTAAAAAAAAAACTTTCAATTTTCCTTCCTCAGGCCATGACCAGACTGAATAGGAAGTGAGAAGACGTTCCATTAGAGATCTAAGGTTGAATGTAGAAAAGACACTACTGTGAAATGATGCATTCAAGATTATTTAACTTATTTAATATTTATTTAGATACTTGTTGCAAACTATTAAAACCTAAGAATGTATTGTCTGCTTTGTCGCCCTCCAGTGGAATAAGCAGTTTTGTTTTGATTTGATCCTCATCCCTTTTTTCACTGATTGTGAAAGCTGATATGTTGTAGTTCTCAAAGAATGGAAAGTAACATTTATACTGTGTATGATACAAGGGCATCTTTGTATAAGAATACATCTATTAAATGGAATGTACTATTTCATTTTAAACACATACATATAATATATATATTAAAACATGGAGATACTAATATTCTTGTCATTTCTTTTCTTTTTTTTTAATACTTCGAACCACAAATGGGCCACAGAACTGTTTTTAAGAAAAATACAGCATTGACCAAACTCATAGGAACATCAACAGATCCAGCAATATTGAGCTTTTTTTTTGGCCTTCAAAATATAATAACCTAAATCTGTAGAGAAAAGTGTGACTATTTTAAGGGCATTTTACGTGCCAATCAAAAACAATTAAAAAAAAAAAAAAATAGATGAAACCTCTTAAATATAAGTGTTTTAATGATTTCGGTAACTATTGTAGGTATCAATAATATGATTCTCCTATGTAACACAGAAGGAAACTGTCCTCTGGAATACTTTATAAATGCTTATCCCATCAAAGTCAGAGCTTAGAACATTACAATGACATTAAAAGAAAATTTTGGATCATTGGTCCTGTATCCCACTGTCACGTTCCATCTAGAATCAATAACTTGAACGTACGAAGTTGTCAGGTTCTGCCGCTACATTAAGAGTCCTGTGGTTTTGATGCAGGAGATAAGTCTCCCATAAGATGTGGGCGGTACTTTCACAAGAGGAACACTCGACTATTTAAATTAAAGTCCATATATGCCTTCCTATCAGTGCTCAATAGTCACTATATTGATATTTGTAACCATTTCCATTTTATAAGCCATTAAAATATGGACCATTAAAAGTAAAAGATAATTTTTTACCATATCTAAAATTTGGCAAAAATGTAAAAATCGTAATGTCTGAAAAATGTGAATAAACTTTTTAAATATTGTCCCAGTAAAGCTTTACATAAACTTTTAAAGGAATCCAACTAGTAGTTTAGATGGAGACTATGGTGGCGGATACAGCGCCTTCACAATAGGTCAGCTGACGATCTTTAGAACAATAAACAGAAAAAGGGAGAGAACATGAAATAAAACTAAATATTACGACTGTGTTTCAACAGTGGGAGGCTCAAAACCAGATCATGGGTAATTTATAGTGTATTTTTCTAAGTCCAAGCCCTGACAGAACCCATATTTCTCAATTGGATCTCAAGATGAAAAAGTTTAGTGACCTCTGACTCCACAAAAACCTTCATTTAATTATTTATTTTTTCCCCATTTCCTATTATTTTCACTTCCGCTTCCTGGTATATATCCATTTTTTCCAAAGATTCTTTTGGAATCTGAGTAAAGTAAAACCAAACATATGTTAAATATGTGAAGTCAGTACTTTGTTGTGCATCATAGGAACATAAATCTACTGTACAGCTGCTGAGTTTGTACTATATTGTGCTGTTGTGTGGAGCTGATCAGGATTAAACAGGCTGAAGATACAGTCATGTTTAAGCTGCATCTACATTAGTACATATATGTCCTATAAAGACAACAGCTGCCAGTCTGACCGGACGTCTATTTTTTGGACAAACTACACAGAAGAAACTCAAAATACACATTACAAATGTAAATTACATTATTCTAGCTTTTCTTTTGTACACAGTAGACAGTTTACCTCTGCTGTCTGTTCTGATAAAGAATAATGCTCATGAAACAATAAATACATCGATCCCTCCATCATTGTTCGTTAACTGTGCAATTTCTTCAATAATCATGTAGACTTTAACCGTATTACGCAATGAACCATTTCCATTACAGAATACAGTATTTGTAAAATGATTACTAAAATATAAAGAATGGTAGTGTATTATATTACAGAGATCTGCACTAACTGTTGGTCAACTCCATCCCAGTTACCACTTTTACCATTATTTTACCTGGACTGTTAAGACTTTTTTCATTCCTGTGGACAGGCAGTGAACGCTACAACAGTCAATACAGCACTGACAGGGTTTTTGATGCAAAGAAAAGAAACGCGTATTATCATCACGTTCCTCAGGTAGTAAAAGAATGAAAATTTATCCTGATTTCACAGCACTTTTACACCACTAAGTTGATTATGTAGAAATGTGGATTTGTTGATGCAGATCAGGCCATTTATCTTCAACACTTTGACAGTCCTGTCCATGTGTTAGCAACATTAAACATAGCTTTAGTGCAGTCACTGGAGGACATTTGTGGATTTTCTTCAGTTGACTGGATAGCTTAGTGATTTACTCCACTGACTTTGATGCAGAAGGTTGCCAGTTCAAAACCCAGGCGGGCCCTTTACATTCTACATGCCCATACCTTGTAAGTCACTTTGGATAAAAGCGTCAGCCAAATGTAATGGGTGTTTTTGTCTGAGTTATAATTTAAACTATCAGCTAATGCAGCAAGTAAAAGTTATACAGTGGTGTTGTTTGGCGACCCCTGTTGGTGATAAGTTACAATGACACGTTTGGATTGCACGTACACTGCCCAGCCAGAAAAAGTCACATACAATATTTACCTGCACCATCTTCAGTTTTGATTCACTGTGACATCTTTTTTACCACATAATTCTTACATAGTGCCACAATAAGAATCATAATATTTGTTCCATCCATAGTTTCATTCATTTTTTGATTGTTGATGATGCAGAATCGAACCGCTGCATCCAGTCTTCATCACATCCTAAATTAGAGTCTGGACTT
>JAPSES010000002.1:4151323-4162663 GCA_029822895.1 Maxillicosta whitleyi
GCTGTAAGTAGTTTTCAGTGATTCCTTTGTGATATCTATAGCACAGAAAGAAAGGCAATACAATCAGGAGAATAATCTGCCATGTTGGATGATCCACTGTTGTTGGTCCGAAGTCACGTGACCTGTGTTTCCCGAAGTTTCTCGGTCACGCACAGTGCACTCCGGTGGAAAAAAACGGTCCGTCGGAAATGTAAACATTGCAATTTTGAGGGGTTGGAGGGTGAAGGTGTAACCATTAGTGATGAACTCTAGGTGGAAAATAGAGCCCCGCGGCAGTGGTTTATGAGCACTTTACCAAGACAGGTTTCATTTTGAATTTATTACCCTATGTATCTCTTTAAGTTTATGTGAACTGGTGAACTTAATCTCCCTAGAACATGCCAGGCTGTCTAAAAACTCTCACAACTTTACACTTAAGCTCAATATTGTGATCAGGAAACGTACCATTATCATACCACTAAGATCTATTCACTAATTAAAATGATTTGAATTCTTAAAAATTAAAATGTATTGCATCTAATTCTCAAAGACCAAAAAAGGAGAGGAAAACATCCACTATTACCATGATTTTCTCTTGAAGCCTGGACCTCAAGGCTGGATGAGTCCTCTTTCTGTGAAAGGGGGGGAGGAATATCTAGAGAAAAGAACAGTCACATAGATTCATTGTAAGAAAGTGACAAATCCCAAATATATGCTGTAATGACATCAAAATGAACACTTACAGTGGTTCTCAAATCCAGTCCTCAAGTACCACTATCCTGCATGTTTTAGATCTTTCCCTCTTCCAGCACACCTGGAAGCCATTACATCATTATCAGGCTTCTGCAGAGCTTGGTGATGAGCTGATCATTAATTAAACCAGGTGTGATGGAAGAGGGAAATATCTAAAACATGCAGGATAGTGGTACTTGAGAACCAGATTTGAGAACCATTGCTTTACAAAACTCTTATTATTTGGTTATCCCATGTCTTCAAGCACCTCATTTTTTTTTATTATTTAAAGTAATACACAAGAGTTAACAGCACTTCTGTAAAGCCCTATTCACCCTTATGAAGTGTCTGTACAATGTTTTAAGGACATCTCACTGTAAGAGACAGTGTATCACTCCTGTATTATATCCCTTCTGTCAACCTTTTTCATCAACATTAGATTCTGACCTGTTGTCGCTGGAGAAACACATTGATCCTTTTCCAAAGTTGGTAGCACAACTTCTAAAGCCAGCTTTGCTGCATTGAGCTTGGCATCCTTCTTGGTTATGCCCATGCCAGTTTCATACTGGAATCCATCAATCACCACACAAAAGGCAAACAGTAAACTGGTTGGGTTGCCTACAAAAGAAATCATTTGGTTGGTATGTAACAAGTGATCAGGAATGATGGAGGTTAAATAATTCAAGGTGAAATTGGTAAGTCTTGTTTGTAGTCATGAAAAATAAGCGAAATAAGAACATTTAACATTATTGTACAAATTAAGAATAAAACAAAGATTTTTAATCCCTGGAGTTTCCTGACAGAAGCATTCATCTCTGGTGTTTATTTGCGTACAAACAAGTGAAGATGCATGCTACTCACAAGTACAAACATGTAGTAAAACGTTACCTGTGGTCACCGTTTCCTTCAAAACCAGGTGGAACTGAAAAATCTGAGCGAGTTGATAGAGCAAGGAAATGGCATTCTCCTCACCTTGCCTGTATTTTTGAATCAACACTGTATGTGGGACTTTTTACCTGGGTGAAAAACCTATATAGTGCAAAAAAAAAAAAAAAAAAGTAAATTTAGTGAGAATACAAATTAACCTTCACCTCTAAAGATTTGACAATGCCACAACAACTAAAAAGAAAACATGAAAAAGATGCTCCACTTTGTAAGTGACATTTTTCCTCCTTACTCTAGGACAATTTGTTGTTACCATTTAGTACTTTTAAGGCCTTGGCAGGGATTTGTTTTGTGCAGTGTGATAATTATGTATTATACCTGGAGCTATATGAATAAACCTGAATTCAAATAAATGTCTGAAAAACCTGACATACCACATAAAACTACACTTACACTGCTCTAAACATATATAAACTCCATCAACCTCTTTTGCCACCTACACAAAAATTATAATGGATGATCTTGTGTTAAACAAAGTTGAACAGTGTTTTCTCTTTTCTTAAAATATTAAGACTTACACTTAATTGTAAATAGGGAAATGTGTGTAACCTTTTACGCACATAAGATGGTTTTCACATGTAAACACAGTAGATTTGATTGGTATACAAGTCCAAACCTAATAAGAATTTGACTTTTCCATGTGGTCAGTTTAAAATAAACATGCAACAAGTTTAGAACCAGTGTTACATTATTTAATCTGAATACGAAATAATACGAGACTAAATATCAATCCATATTTTACAGTCGTTCTTTGAAAGATGTTGGTCTCATTTTATCAAAGCAGTAGTAAAAGAAGTATTGAGAAACTCACCCGGCTTGATCCCATTTCTGTGTTTGCAAGAATCAGCTTGGCAGGTTTTAGTCACAGAGTAAGGCACACTTAAGTCTAAGGGAGACAAAGGTTCTACTGGGATTTTTACACCACAGGCTCCTCGGGTTCGTCCAAAGGGTCTGCCTCCTGGATGCATTCTGCTAGCTTCCATAAATCCTGACGAACACAAATAAGATAACAGTAAAGTTTACCAAGAGACCAGTCATGAACATCATCACTGTTTTGTGTACATTCCTTTTCAGAGGTCATAAACACTAGCTTAAGTATTTTTAATAGCATTGGTAACTTAGGTAGTCAGCAACAATGTTCATCAAACTTTTATTTTCTTTCTGTAATTTATAAACCAATTTACAAAAAGTCAAATACTTAAGACAATACATGAAAGGTGATACAGATACAAAACATAGAATATAACCATAAAATGAGTATATGTACAGAATGCATTGTCAATAATTCATATACTAATTAAATACATAGCCTAATTTCTCAAATTTTCACTAAATGTCAGACGATACATTTAATATCTTATCACAGCTACCAAGAAATGTTTTTTTGTTTTTGTTTTTTTTTTTTTATGTATTAAAGCGAATTAAACTCAATTAAAATGACAAAATGTGGTTTGGAGGCTTATAAACGGAATGTATTGTTAGTAAAATGAATAAATTAACCAAGTACTGCAGACATTTATTCTTATTTTCGTAACAATATACAACATCTTTCACGTGTTAGCCCGTGCGTCATGGAACTAGCTAAACATAATGAAATAATAACGCACCGATAAAAAAATAGCTAAGACCCGTTTCCTGAGCTCCAAAGAAGTAGGCTAATACAGTGAAAATTTAATTAATAGCTCCCGAATTCAGTCAACCTCTCATAAACGCGAAATTACGAGTTAATAGCGACAAACTTAACTTACGTGTTTTATCAAACGTGTTGAAACAGCGTACTGAAGATAATCAGAAAATTCTGGAAAGTGGGCGGGGCAAGCACAGGTGTTTGGTGACGGTTTGATTAATGCAAAAAAAAAAAAAAAAAAAAAAAAAAAGTCAACCGGTGGAAATAAAATTCTGGTTAAAAAAATTAAAAAAAAAAAAAAAAAAAAAAAGAGGTGTAGCTCTAATGGAATCAATATAGCAATGAAATAAATATAGGGCCAGAGGCATTTTTAAGAATTTAAGTTGTAATTATTTATTTTCACTGGATAAATGCACAACTTTCAGAGTCATTTAAGAGGAAAAATTGTTAGTCCTGCGTGTTATGGACATTTCCAATTCAATTTTACTTTGTTCTACTGTGTTGGTTTGCTTCTAATTTGTTTTCAGACAAATCCATATATCTGTCAAGTAGTTGATTTGAGCCAGAAGTGAGCCTATTCCAATCCAATCCAATTTTATCCATAAAGCATTTTAAAAGCAGAACAGTTATAACAATGATAGCAGATTAGTAATGTAGGATTTCACTTTTGGTCCATTAGTCAAATGGGGTAGAGTAGGATTAGAACCACCAACCCTGTGGTCATAGAGCATCATGCTCACCTGCATGAGCCACAATCTTTCAGTCTACAGATTTGAATGAAAAAGTTGTAGTGTAATTAACATGTTGATAAGGAATTTTGTCTTAATTCTTTAAGTTTCTTTAGGGGGGGGTTAGTTGCAAACAGAGTAGAATCCAAATTCCTTGGTTCCTTTGAGCTAAAAGGTCTAACTTAGTTCCACCCATCCCAGAGTTGGGTCAGTTTAAAGGTTATTATAATGTGTTGAATGACCCCCCCACCCCACCCCCCTCGACATGCCAGGTGTTATTTCTTTCCAAGTTGGGATTATGTAATTATGGTAATGTGCAGAATGTCATGTTTAAGTGGTGGGAGGGAAGCTGAACAGTACAAATGAACTCATGAAAAGTTGACTTTTAAGAAATAGGCCCTACATGATTCTCACAAGACAGTAATAACATAAAAGTTTGATGATATTGAATATGACACATTGCTGTATTAAACTTATATAGCATTCAAATATAATAGTTAGGGTGAGGAGCTCATGGATGGATGGATGGAAAATACAATGTAAAATGAATAAAAAAGCATCACGTATAGTGGTAAGCCACTGACAAGCATCATTTTAGCAAATGATTAGCAAAGCATGATGGCTGATTAATACTTTAAATATTTTAAATACATTTTGCTGATTATACATACAGTACTTCTAGGATTTTGGATTTAGGGCTTGTTATGAAATATTTAACCATTTTCACCAGTTCACAGTTTGCAGAAATGATGCACAATAAGAAAGATTAAGGTCAGATGTTTGGAAAAGATCTGTAACACATGTTACATGGCATTCAACTTTTAATGAAATATTCTGTCCCTATCTGTAGATATGTTTTATTGCAGTTCACAAGCGCAAGCTAATGTTTAAAACCTGACATTATTTTGAACTTATTAATTTCTTACATTGTATTTTTTAACATCCAGTCTTTAGAAAACTTAACCTGTTGACATTTTAGCTCCTTCTGAGCATGTCTATTCATGTCTAAACAAGAGAACAAAAACAACTGTAATTTGTGCCAGTGAAACTCAGTGCAAGTTCTGAGAAAATCAGGTGGGAGGGCTTCAAAAGGGGGCTTCCTCTTTCACCTCTTTTGTTTGGCATGATGACAGTTGTGATATATCTGTATAGAGGGGCAGTTTCCTCCTCCTTTTAGACATGCATGGAGTGACAGCAAGGTGCAAACTCCTACTCCTCTGCAAAATTCTTGTATCCTCTTTGAGTAAATACAAAAAAAATCTCATGCTAAATACAACACGTTCAGCTTTTTTAGTCCCTCAAAGTCTCCTGCAAGTGGCTGTTTTTGTAGCTCAGGAATTTCCCTTCAGTGACACTGACTTCATTTGTCACCTTGAGCACGTAATTGCAGGGGAATTACATTTCCCACCTTGTTATTTATAGAAAAAACGGAATCTCAGATAATGCAAACAATTTACAAAGCAGGTCACAGAACATTTGACCTACAGTCAGGAGCTGGTTATTGTCATATAGTGCATATTTTGTGACACCTACTTGTAACATAGAGACTTATAGAGCATATGTGTTATTGATAAACCTCTCGTAATATATGGAACTTATTACATAATGTGTGAGGCTTTAATTATTTCAAAATATCGTGTTCATAATACACTTTCATAAACAAGATCTTTGAGGCATGCCTGGTTTACATCATCAGGCTGTTCATGTTTTCCCCTGATGAAACATGTATGCGCTTCCCTTTCACTCACTTTCCCCCATTTTCTTTAGTTTCTCTCTGCACACATGTGGGGGTGGGACAGTTTCCTTTCTCATTTCCGTGTGCAGGGACTAAAGACAGTGAGTGGTCTGAACTACATTGTGTAGTTGCGTATTTAGTTGTATGTATTCAGTGATAAAAATAACTTCGATCACAAGGTTCTAATGCCAATACCCTCCCCTTTTTGTGTGTTTTTTTCCAGGACAATGTTGAGCTTATTCTAATGAGTAGGTGTTTGGCATGAGGGCTTCTGCGGCTCATACCAGCAAATACCAGAAATGAAACTCTGAGAGAAACATAAGGGCTATCTAGGCTACCTGCATCAGTGTTTTCACACAATCCCCTACTTTAGCCGTGACATACCCTGTTTGGGGGGCCGCAATTAGCAATTATGAGAGTCAAATGGAACAAACATTCCACTATGCTTCACCTAACACCAAGCAGTGAAGGTCACCACAGGAGCACTATGGTTTTACACCCCCATGCAGGGCCAAGGTCTGAACTGACTGAACCCATCAGTGACTTGAAAAGGGAAAGGACTGTAGTCTGAAATGACTCTGCACACTCCATCCTACTGTTTATCTTCCCATAAGTGGTTAAGATGAAGGAAAAATTATGACTCATTGTATTTGTCTACCCTAAACCACAACCCAGTTTTTTTTTATTAACAAAGCAGTGTGGTCATATGCTATTCAGATAACTGTTCAATGTTAGTTTGTTTTTGTAACATATGATTCTTTATATACTTCCTGTACATGTTTGTAGTAACAGCCACTGTTGTGAAAGCTAATATACAATCATACAAAACCAAGTTCAGTTCTCCTGTGTGTTGCCGAGTAGGTTTACGTCATATATTAGAATCAGTTCAAGTTTTATAAAAAATAGGAAAGTTCAAATGAAGAAACATAATTCCAACCATTACGCACAAAGACATAGACGCAAGTGAACTCAAAAGTTTATCTATAGATCTATCTGTTAGTTGTTTGCTTTGTGTGGAAAAAAAAATCACTGTATTTTTGAAAATGAAACTCAAAACAATGGAAATATTTGCTGTTATTAATGAAACTCAAATTATTCATATCCGGTCTAGATTTTTTTTGAGCTCTAAAAAGTTAATGTGTTATTTTAGTTAATTTTATTTATTTTTTTTAATCCTGAAATAAAGATGAGCCAGAAAAAGACATTAGTACGGTTCTGCATATACTGAGAGCAGCCAAGAATACAATAACTCTAAACTGGCTTAAAAAGGAGCACCAGGCATTTAACACATGGCAGTCAGTAATAAGGAGAATTTTCATTATGGAAAAGATAACTTTAATGTTGAGACTCCAAATCACACAATTTGTGGATTGATGGCACCGTGGTTGGAGGTGGTAGGTGAGGAGTGGGGTTAGTTGAGGGTGGAAAACCCATGAAGCTTATCTGGCCTAGGAACTGTGGGAAAAAAAATGTTTCCATATTGTCATTTTTGTCTTTGTTTTATGATCTAGCAGAATATAAAAATGAAAACAAACGTAACAACTGGAACATGTATTTTTCTGTGGCAGTGCTGTCCAAATAATAAAAAAAAAATAAAAAAAATAAAATGTTTAAAGAAATTGAGTTGGAAAAAAAAATTAAACCTGGTAACCCATAAAAACCCAAACAATCACTGTTGACCAAAAGCATTTACTTATCTACAATGTTTAATACCTGCCGATCCATCAATCCTATTAATAACTGTAAATAAACGGTGTAAAATGTTATTTTTCATCTTTTCATGGTCATCAGATATGACCCATTTGGACATTCAGAGACTCTGTAGTTACCATGGAAACACAGTCATCTTCTACAAAATTGATTCACACACAACATTGGACAAACACACTTGCTATATGTTCAGTTATTGATATATTTGCTGAAAAAGTCAATTTTTAAAAAATTTTTTATCCATTCCGGATATAATAAACTTCAACTTTAATCTGAGCTTTTACATGAACAATTAATTAAATACGAGAAAATATTTGATTTGCACAGGGAATTTGCAAAATACAGAGGATAATATTACAATACATAGTAATAAATCATTTAAGAAAGGTTAATTTGAGAGAGAAAATCATCTGGGGACTGTCACCAAAGATATACTGGATCTTTATGGGTTAATACAGGGACTGAAAAATGCATACGTGTGAACATTACAACTTTAGCAAACCAACACATCTAATGTTAGACTAGGACTGTTCATATCAATGTTGAGTTAATGTTAATATATCCAAATGTCAGTGTGATTTTAATGGCTGCTTTTCTTTATGTCTGATTTTAGTAAAGACATGACATACTTTTTATTTCCAGGCCCTGGTTTAACACACCTACATCACTTAACATCCGATCAGACCATTTTTGATAACTTGGTGCACGACTGAATTTTCTTGCTAATTTGTAAAACCCAAAACCCAACTGAGCTAAATTAAAGGTAGTGGAATTTCCCCACCTGAGTAAAATCTGTTGGACACCACTGTCACTGTCAAACATAGACATTTTCATTTCATACGGTTTCATAAACCTTTTTTATTTGATATGTGCTGGATATTAAGATAAATATCATTTGGTAGCATGCTGCCAGCTTTAAGCATGCATTCCAGAACATGACACACAGGATATGAAGTCAATCTCATATTAGCATTAGCTTAGATGTAATGATGGGGAACACTGACATTACAATAGTATATATTTTTGCACTAGTCTTGATCAATAGATTAAAAATGGCCTCAATAAACTATACAATATTCTCTCTAAATATTAAAATTTTGAAAATCTTCTCCTCAATTCATGTGCATGGAGGTATTTTGTTCTTGTAACAGTAGAGGGCAGTGTTAGAATAGACATGAACCCAAGGTGTAAGTTCTGTGGAGCAGTATTACACACAGAATGTGCTAGTCATGTAAAATACTGGAAGGTTTTAAGCTTCAAATATAACAAATGTAAAATAAATAAATAAAAAAAGAAGAAAAAGAAATTTGGTCTTAGTTATTGAACTCATATGTGACTTTATTAAAAAAATATCTGCTGGTACAATCGGTGTTCTTTTGATAAAAAAAATAAAATAAAATATTAGTGCTATCATGAAAGCTCCACTCCTATATTATAATCAAGAAATAACCTTTAACATTGTAATTTAATAAAAAATTCATGTTTTATTATCAAACTATTTTAAAAGTGTGAATACAGGCAAGTGCATATGAAAGAAGGTAAGAAAGAAGGTATACAGCATTATTTAATTAAAACAAACTTTATTATAACTTCCCAGACAGTGTTCATTGTCATATTTACATAATTATAATTATGTCTTGTGACTGTAAATGTAAAACAATAATATATATATATTTATTTTAGCACAATTTCTACCTCTAAAGTGCAGGGCTAGCTGTAAACATTGTATAAACCTATTTATGATTTATGATTTAGAAATGACACGTCCAGCTTTTAAGGCTGTAAACATGACAACCACATAGACACATGTCTTTACAAGTATGATATACACATAATGGGCTGTAGAAAGCTCCACTAACTGCTTTACTGGACAGAGTGCCCCAAGACCATCAGAAACCAGAGCCTAGCGCCCCATGGCTAACGCATGTTTGCTCTGACAGCACCCCACCATTGATAAATAACAGCAGCTCTTTTTTAGCCTGCTGGTGCAGTCGCTTTCAGCTGCAGCTCTCCAATGCGTCTCCACAGCCAAGATTGAATCTTCCCCATTCATTAGACTAAGTGGATGAAGCTCTCTAATAGGGGCTCCCTTCCCCTCAATAATTGCCGTTGATTGGCGTAAATTAGACCCTAGTTGCCAGACGAGTGATTCTCGACGACGATAATCCGATTCCCAACTCAAACTAATAGGATTTTAACTCTGGCTTTGGCCTAATGTCCGTCTGCAAACCCTGGCTATGGCCCTATGCCCCATCCAGTCGACGTCCTCTGGATCATATCTGGGCCAGGCCGAGCTGAAGCTGCAGTGGTGTATGGATAGGAGGAGGAAGAGGAGGAGGTTGGGGGTCGAGTCAACTCTGGCCTTCCACCAAAACTCTCAGTGACTCATCCACTGCGTGACATTCTTCGTATCAATTGGTCATTCATGTGACACTTACATCATCAATGGAACATGCATGTGAACTGAACTGGAGTCTGGTGGTGCACAGAGCAGATGTCAGATGACACTGGATGACATGTAGCCCTACTTTTCTACTGAATAAGGAAAGATAAGAACTTTGAAAGCTTGGATATTGCACAGGGCTGCCTGGAAGTACTTTTCTTAGAAACAGAAGCTTCAGTGCTTGAAAACCCGTATATACATGTATATATATGTTATTTATTTACAAAGCACCTCTCATCAAACATCCAGCATGATCTACACTGGGTCTGACTGTTTTTAAGACCTTGAACATCAACATATTAATACAGAAAATGGGCTGCAGGTTTTTTCATCCTAACCATATGCTTTTGTTTTTAACAAATTTGTCATGGTTATTTTAGGCTGGTTCTGATACGATAACTACTAACATGCATGTACTATAAATCTATTTATTGCTTTCATGGAAAACCATGAAAAAGAGAATAATATGTTGTGATTTTGCCAGTGAGTAAAGCTTAAATCATTCAAAACAATGCATTATTTCAGTGGTTGCAGTCTAACTCATGCCAAATGAAATCAACCATGTGACTTTTCTGGCTGCATATTGGTTTCAACTTGATAAAAACCTGCTAACATCACATTACCAGCAATACATTACGAAGCATTTGGAAAACATCCTATCAAATATTTATTCCAACCAGTCAGATGTTTTTTGTCGCAGGTTGCTGGTATAGTCCATAAGATTTATGCAGATTTATATAAGGGGCCACTTTCTGCTTCATGAATGTACAGTGTAGCACAGCACAGCTATAGACACCCAGTCATTGATTCTAATACATGTATATGTCTGTCTTTGAAGACCACTGGCACCTTTGTATCTCTATTTCTGTTGAGAGTTTAATGCGATGTGGGATAAACACAAGCAAATTCTGATGTCCATCCTCAGTTACTGATGTCACACTGTTTTATATGCCTCTCCTGACAAAATGAAGTCTATAAGAGGAGCACAGTGAATGTTCTTTTGTCATTCAGTTGATAAGGGGACGGTGCTACTACTAAGGCCCGAGGACTAATGAATCTCCACTCCATTACCGCTGAATCGGACAGATTGCTCTCCTAGAGAAATGAATTGAGTTTTTTGTATTTGTGAGATCATTCTCCCTCCATTAACTGCTCTTTATCCCGTCTCTTCATCACAGGCAAATCAGGTTAGGCAGCCATGATTAGCTGGGGTGGCCTCCCTTTTTAAAAGGTAATTGGGTTTGGCGGCTCAGCTGATAGTGCCATTAGGACCAATAAAGGCTGGGCTTGGCTCATCGAGTGAAACAGATTCTTCAGCAGCAGATGGCAGATGGAGGGAGAGGGCTCTGATGCACTGAGCCCGAAAACAAAGTTTGTGTAACCAAAGTAGTTTGGGGGCATCGTCTCCGTGTGGGGGGGGGGGGGGGGGGGGGGGGGGGGG
>JAPSES010000002.1:4172833-4184742 GCA_029822895.1 Maxillicosta whitleyi
TTTCCTACCTGTCAGTTATAGTCTCATTGGCACTGACTGTGAAAATAACAACTCCCATGATCCCATGCTTTTTCACAATATCATACCGGCCTATTACTACTTTCTATTTTATTTCTATTGCTATTTTACTAGTTTTTAATTATTGTTTTGATTGTGAACTTCTAATGGTAGAAATTATACTGTGTTTATTTAATATTAAGAGGTAATTGTATGAAACAGTAAAGTAATAGTTTGGTAAATTAATGCAATAAGTTAAAACCCAAACCAGCGTGTTGTCAGTGTTTTTAATTCTGTTCTTTATTCTAATTATATATTTTTGCTTGTTTGCCTGTAAGAGGGAAGTCAAATATTCTGCCTGTGGAGTAAACACACTTAGTTTGACCAGATTTCTTCAAACTTAGTAAAACAGCCATGAAAAAAAAAAAAAACACAAGAAAATAGGCAAGTAAGATTTTTTTTTTTTCCAATTATATTATGATTTATTAACGTTGGACTTATATTCTTAACCCTTTCATATATAATGGTCACTACAGTCGACATATTCTACAGCTGTTCTCTTGTACATTCATAGGTTTTGTTGTTTAAGTTCAATATCAGTCGACATCATTCTTACTTTAAAGACATTTCTTTTTAATAAAACTTTTGGTCCCATTTTTTAGTCTCTCTTTTTAGACTCCTTTTAGACAATTTCTCTTAATATTATATTTATTTTACTTCACTTTTTAACCTGTAGCCCTTTGAGATCCTTGGATGTAAAGGGCAATATAAATAATATGCATTATTATTATTATTATTATTATTATTATTATTATTATTATTATTATTATTACTCGGTTGTTTTAATTGGTTTGGTTTTATTGACTCTTATTCTTAATTTGTTGTTGTTTTTAACTGTACAGATTTCATTGCTTTTATCTATTTTTGTATTGTCTTTTATTTTGCTTATTTTCCTGTACAGCACTTTGGTCCACTGTGGTTGTTCTAAAGTGTTTTATAAATAAAGTTGGATTGGATTGGAACACAGTGGATACTTATGCATCATTCAGTTCATATAAGTTTGCTGTTATTGATAAACCTGAGCTGCTGTTACATGTTCTCACTTGTTAACTGTTAGACTGCAATTAACAGTTTCTTTTTCAAACATTTTTTTTTTTTTTTTTGCATATTACCTTCATGAAGGGAGTAATAACTAATATTAGAATATGATAAAATGTGAGGAAACATCAGATTAGCAGCAAAAATATTTTAATTCCACTGTTTTCATGTCTCTTTCTTATGACAGAGCATTAGGACCATTCATGAAGGAGAAGATATTTTTGGATATGAAGTCAACATGTCGACATTAAACTCAAAATTCAGAGAATAAAGTTGAAATCGGATGTCGACTTTAATCTTGATGGGTCGTCTTTAAACTCAACATGTCGACATTAAACTTGGAAATGTCGAGAATAAAATTGATGTCCCATAAAGATTAAAGTCGACATCAAATTTAATTTTTATTAATTATTATTATTAATTAATTAATGTCGACATGTTAACTTTAATCTCATTATATCAAAAAATACCTTCTCCTTCATGAATGGCCCTAATGCTCTGTCGTACTTTCTGCTATTGGGTTTTAAATACATGTTTATTTGCATCAAAATTAAATGCATTGAGCTGAGTCCACATTTTTGGAACTACATAAAAAAAATCCCAATCCCATTGTTTTTTTCATGCTTGAAGTGGGGAAAAAAATTGTACTAAGGTTCACATAATTCATGAAAACTTGTTAACTTATTGTTGTCTTAATATGAGGATCATTTTCCTCTAACGCACAGGTGACAAACATACGGCCCATGGGCCAAAACCAATCCGTCAAAGCGTCCAATCTGGGTCCTGGGATGAATTTGTGAAATCCAAAGATTATACTGGAGAAATCAACGATCAATGGTATTTAAGTGATTTTATAGGTCAGAGGTCATATACCAACCACTTCAATCTCATTTGGATTGGACCAGTAAAATACCATCACAATAAATGATAATGACAATTTTTTGTTTTTGTTTTAGTTTGAAACTGACATGAAAATGCTTATATTTACAAACAAAATAAGAATAACTTTAATAAATATGAACAACATGAAATGTCTTAGAGTAGTAGAATTTCATCTTTATTATTTCTGTTACTGCATGTTTTGTGTATTTGTAGATCCATTATGATCTGTAAGTTCTAATGCACATGTATAAATAACAAATTAAGGTATAATACTATTAAAAATGCACTTAATTTTCTTCGGATATTTCAGGTTGTTCATGTTTGCTATTCATATCTTTAAGAAAATGTTGTAGATGTAAACATTTTCATAACATAATTTTATTTTTTCAGTGTTACTATTTTACTGGTTTGGCTCGTTTCAGATTTTATATGTGTATTTGTATGTGTCCCCTGAATTAAAATGAGTTTGACATCCCTACTGTCCCTACGATACTATCGTTTTAGGTTGATATTGCATAAATTTAGTTCAATAGTAGCTAGAATGTCTTATTTACACTGTGTTTTCCAGAAAAATTATTTTAATTTCTCATAAAAAAGTAAGCTTGACAAGACTATTTCTCTTAAAAGTCCAAATATGATTAAAATTGAATAATTAAAAAAGCAAGACTTCTCTGCAAACAGGCTTTTTAAAAAAAATGTAAATAAAAATTAAAACATTTTTGCAGCGCACTATAAACTTTAAGTGATATTAATATGTAAAGAGGAAGCTAGAGGACAATACGTATGTGCTCTCTTAGGGCTTATCATTCAGAAATATGTTTTCTTTGTCTGGTGAAATGATATATGGCTATTTGAGCTGATGAATCCCTGGAGGTGGCTTTTATTAACTCCATGTCACACTGATAGGTGTGATGGCACCAGCGTTTCCAGAGCAGGACACTGCAGCTGCTGGGGCACAGGGGGGTTTTCATGTCCCCACAGTGGGAGCTAAACTGAGACCCCGAGGATGTGAATGGGACAGAGACCCCCACCTCCCCTCACTCTTTCTTCTATAAAGCCCGATGAAGCCTGAAGGCCACCCCGCTGTCACAAAGCAAATCAATGCTCCCGCCCCAGCCCGACGTCCCCTCACCGCTTGCCCATCAAGAGAAGTTGTCCACACATTGATATTCCCCCTCCCTGTCCTGTCCCAGTCTTTATTATTTTAATTAATCAGGATCGCTGCACCTGTCTGTCAATTCTGTGGGTCGCCATTCCACGCAAAAGGAAAAGTAATTAAAGTGGCTGGCAAGGCATGCTGGGGGTTTGGTTTGGGGCAGAGACGGCGGTTCAACATTGACAAGATGAATCGGATACAGATGCCAGAGCTTTCATTAAATCCTCCCCTCTCCCTCTCCTTCTCTAAACACCTGAAGCCCTCTTTGTGCTCACTCGGCAGTAGCCAGGTAGGGAAAGAGTTAATAAAACAACGGCTGTGTTTTTTTCTAATTGTACGGATGAATAAATGATTGCTGGAGGACAGCGTGAATACTCATGTGATACAGAACCAGGCCAAGATAATTGTATCCTCAAAAATATCTGATATCTTCCAGATATATAATACTTTTCGGAAAGATTCAGGCCTGTGACTCTTCAGACGACTATAGATCAAGTGATCCTTCAGATTTCCCTGGAACATAAGGCACACGGGTAGACTTTCTATAGATATTTAAGCTTTAAGGTCAATTTGCTCATAAGTGATACGCGGTGTTCCAACACATCCACTCATTCCCAGAACAACATATTCATGTAACTTTTAGAAATTCATCTCAACCCATAAAGACTCAAACAACCACTGTTGTCCATAATCATCTACTGATAATACCTCTTAATCCTGTAAATCCATGTGAATAATTAGTGTAAAATACAGTTTGTCGTCTTTTTGTGATCATCAGATATGACCTATTTGGTTGTTCAGAAGTTACCGTGGAAACATTGTCATCTTCTACAACATTGATTCACCTGTAAAACCCAGTCAGAACACTAACAATAAACACAACAGTAAACATTATTCAGGTAGTCCTCCAGTTACAACGTACCCGACTTACGTTATTTCGACTTTGCGATGTCTCGTTCGCTATTACTGTACAACGTTGAAATTTCATCCGCCATTACTGTACATATGTACTGTATACTGTACGTACATTAAGTACAATATCTTATTTTTTTACTATATTTTATTAATATGAAGTATAATACATGTATTTGGATAGTTATTTACAGATTTAGGGGGTATTTAGGGGTACTAAAGGGTTAATTCCGACTTACACGACAACATAGGAACGGAACTCATTCGTAACCGGAGGACTACCTGTACTTACACAAATAAACAGATTGCTATGTCAGTCTGCAAAATTATATAATCAGACAAGGCTCCAGTGTATATGTTGAGTTTTTGCATTTTTATAATAGAACACATTTCTTCATGATCATTGCACAATATATTTTCCTACAAATAAAAAAAAAATTGTTTTCATAATATTGTCCAGAGCATGACTTTCTCACCAAATTGTGCAGCCGAGTAAATGATAAAAAAGTATAATTGTAGAGATTTCTGTTTCATAAAGTCTATTAATACCTGACTTTTGTAAGGAAATGTTCCATTTTCCCAAACAGCCACTGGTGACCAAAATTATTGATCTAAAATGTTTAATACCTGTTGATCCATTAATCCTATCAGTCCATGTAAATAATTGGTGTAAAATACAGTTTGTCGTCTTTTCATGGTCATCAGATATGACCCATTTGGACATTCAGAGGCTCCGTAGTTACCATGGAAACACTGTCATCTTCTATAACAGTGATTTTACCAGTAAAACCAATGGAGTTCGATCAATGACAATGGATGCAGACACTGGTTTTTATGGTTTTTGATATCTTTGCTGAAAAAGGTCACTTTTTCTTCAGTTTTCCCTGTTTCTCATATAATGACCCTCAACTTTAATTTGAGCTTTTATGAACATCTATATGTTCAGTAAATTAAATATAAGAAAATACTTGATTTTGACAGAAAAAAATGCAAAATACAGAGGATAATGTTATAATAAATAGTGTTAAGTCACTTAAGAAAAAAAAAAGCATTTAGGTACCGTCATAAAAGTAGAACTGGGTCTTTATGGGTTAAATTTCCTTGAGACCCTTCTCTTTACTCTGTGTTTACATGCATTTTTCCATTTATCCGGAATAACACACAATTCCAAATACGCTCTTTACATGACTACGAAAATGTATATTCCACTAATATTACCACATCCATCCATCCATTAACAATAGTGCTTTTCCATTCCACTGTGTGAACTCAGCCTCTGTCTTATGTTCCTTCACAAACTTTCTGGAAAAAGGCCAGAATTTTGACATTTGTCATGTAAGAATCTGTTGATATCCTGTTTTATACTGTTTAACTACTTTCTCCTGATCAGAAATGTGGAGTTTTATTTGGATTCTTCCATCTTTTTTTTTTTTTTTTAACTGCATTGGAAATAATAATTCCATAACATTCATACTACTGCAGATACAGTATATGTCAATCAAAATATCATCATTAGTGTGGCCGCTCCAACATACACTGTATTTTAGATCGAAGAGGTTAAATAACAGTGACTGTGTAGCTCAGTAGTTAACACCACTGCCTTGTAGTGCAGAAGGTGGCCAGTTCGAGACCCAGATGATCCCCTCAGAAAGGATTTTTACACTATACATCCCAATAGCTACATAGGGGCAAACGTCCCATTGTTCCGAGCCTGGTTGTGTCAGGAAGGCTGTCCGACGTAAAAACCTAATAGCTCATAATAGTTTAATTTCAGAGCTGATATCTATCCATTTTCCATGTTTTCTTGATAAAAAAAAAAATCACTTCAGTCCTTACATCAATATCTTTTCATTGTACTGACAAAAACAGTGCTTTTAGACATTCCATGTTTTCTTTTGTCTGTTTTCGTCACATGACACACACACTGGATTGCATAACCATTGTTTTTGATGACTTTTGATGGTCTAATAATTTTTTTTCCGCAGCTGTGCAATACATTACTAAACAAGTGTCGTTTTACACCCTTCCACAGATCGACCTATATTGTTTGTTTCGTGATGAGACGGTACAAGCGAGGAATTAAAATGGACTCTTGAAACTTGTTGACGTATGGTTTATGGCTCATCATAGCGCTAAACATGTTCTTTGCGGTTACTTGTATCTGTTTGCTTGCAGTGCAGAGTAAAAATCCTAACAGTGCCGTGAACTGCCGCAGCCGCAGAGCCTTTTAGCACACCACATCTGTATGTTAGGAGCAATAACGTGCACTAAAACACCATACAGCGTTCTACAGCGTTCTGCACAAGGACACTAAGGATGCATTATGTTTGTACTGACGCTCATCAGAGCCAAACAGGTCTGGTCCAGTTGAAAATAGAACCGCTGCTACACCCAGAGATTTTGATAAATATGTGCGGTTTTATGATTCTCTGTGTTTTTCTTTCTTTAAGAAGATGCAAATTTAATCTGTCAGGGTGAAATTTCATGAGAACAAGTAAGGACCCGTTTGAGGAACACATTAGTGGTCTCGAGGAGCTTTTTCATCTTCCTAATTTCAATGTAAATGGTAACCAATTCAACTTTACTGTAAGGTGAAAAACAAAACTGCTTTTAATAGACAGGCTTTACAAGAATAAGCCTGTATTTACATTTCAACAGAAAGAGCACTGGCCTTTTCCTGGTATAGAAATATATGTCAGTACTTTTCTTATATATTATGGATATAATAGGGTATGTTAATTTCTTCTTAATTCATTGTTAAGGCATGTTTGCTAGCCTAGGTTAGTTTTTGTGTATTTTTCATCCATTGGTAGCTGGATATGCACTGGTACCCCCGTTACACTCTCTAGGGTTCAGAAAAAGAATGAAGGAATGGAATAAATTGTTGTATTTCTAGCAATGAAAGGCATTTTTATATAATGAACAGGTCTTGGGGCAGGTTTTAATCCATAAACAGCCACACAACATCTACATATAAACTGTTAAATTAACTTATCCTATCAATACATGTAAATAATTGGTGTAAAGTACAGATTTTCATCTTTTTACGGTCATCAGATATGACCCATTTGGATGTTCAGAGGCTCTGTAGTGAACACAGAAACACTGTCATCTTCTACAACATTGATTCACTGGTAAAACCCATGGTGTTTGAGACATGATGGTGGTTGTAAATGCTTAATTTTGCATAATGTTCTTGATATTTTCACTTAAAAAGTCAGTGCTTTTCACTTTTTTTTTTAAACATGATATCCTTCAACGTTAATCTGAGCTTTTATGAACATATACAGGATCAGTAAATTGAATATAGGAAAATACCTGTTTTTTTTACCAAAACAAGGCAAAACACAGTGTAATATTAGAATAAATGGTGATAAATCAGCTCAGAAAGGTTAAATTTAGAGGAAAAAAAATCACATGGGAACTGCCATAAAAGTAGTACTGGGTTAAGGATGACGTAATCTTTTTGTCCTTAGATTTTCATTAGTAACTGTAAAATAATCATATATTTTGATCAATAACTGTAATGGATTAAATTGCATTTGTTCTAAATCTGAACCGCTGATCAGTGGATACTTCCTGAAAACACGACAAATACTACTAACCCTTGCGCAAAAACTGCTGTGGTGTGTAATCAGATAGCACAATTCTACTCATTTAACCAAAACTGTGGCACAAAACTATAAGAGCCAGTGGCAGAGGACATCACAAATCCAGCTGCGGCTGTTGTCGGCGCTGAGGCCTCACCTCTATCGCTCTGCCTCACAGCTCCTCTTTCTTTTCTCATACTGAAATCATTGCCTTTGAGTTGATTGCACTCATGCATCGGTCACCTGGTGCAATCACATCTTAAGTCATATCTCTGTTATCTTTATGGTGCTGCGTTTCAATAACCTACGGCTTGTAAGCACCTTCAGGTTGACACAGAGGGAAAGAAACATCTTTGTCGTGCGTATTAACACCGCCTTGTGGGGGCAACTTAGTGTCAATAAACTCTGCTGCTGGCAAGGCGATGGCAGGCAAGAATGGACAATCAGAGCGTCTGCAGGCGATCTGCAGGGAAACATAACACGGTGGGGGCTCTGGGAGGCTCCGCTTCTAAGTGGGGACTTGGGGTCTTCCACAGCATTCTGGGTAATGATCTGCATTATGAAGCATCAGAGCACTTTATGAGAGTCCCTGAGTGGGTGGTGTCGGCGGCGGGGGCTGCTCTCCTGCTCAGTCAAAACGAGACGTGACGCCACGTAACCTGCACAACGAGGCCCCTGCTAAAGCCTGTTCGCCCGCACCCACTCACACCCCCCCCCTCCCCACATCGAGTCAGTGTCATCACTGAAACAGGAGCAAAGTGCTTTAAAAGGGGAGATGGGAATAGACAAGGGGGAGGGTTCGAGGGAAATGTGATTATCATCAGAAAAATACAATGAGACCAAGAGTGTTTAATGCACAAATGCACAAAAAAGTGATATTTTATTACAGCTTGAAGGCTTTCAAAAATTACTGGAAAAGGCAGGAAAATGTGTCTGAGATGGAGACTCTGAAATGCCTGTTTAACAGGACGTAATCGCTTTAACCCTGATGTGTCCTGTCCTTTTCACGCGCAGATATGTTTCTCTGACCCCTGATTTGATTAAGTAAAACTTCATTTTGGGGGGAAAAACCACTTTGTTGCTATTACGGGTGCATTTTCAAGATGGATGAATGTGGAAAAAAAAAAAAAGGGTTGCACTAGACGTCATTTTTTTGATGTCGCTCTCAGCTGGTTAACTTGACTGACTGTCTATACTGTATGTGTAAGTGTATGTCTGTATGTGCTTATCTCATTTTGAAGACACTCTCAGGTTCCCATAATACATACAGTAATGCTGCAATATGAGATAAAAGTGTTTAGGATGACCATAACTGAGGAACACTTCCTGATTTCATTAATGTAACGGCAACAACATCTACTTGAAAATTAAAGTCTAGTGATGCGTCCATGCATCACCCAAATGTGTTATGACTTGAGTTTATGGCACATTTTAATTTAATGACACAGTTTAATTCATTTATAAGCAGAACTTTTTGGAGTTTACATTGAATTATGAAATATACACCTTACTTTGGAGAAAAAAACGGAACTCTTGATGTTAAACTTTTGGCTTAAAACCGTAACAAAACAAACAAACAAACAAAAAAAAAAAACCGACCCCTGCATCCTGTTCAGTTGAACTGTTTCCTGGTTAATCATTTGGCTTCATGCTACAATTGCATGCCAAGTGCAACAAACACTTGGAGAACATGTCAGCCCAGTAGGTCCAACGTCTCTGCTTTTTTTTGTCCAACAACCACTGTGAGGTAATTAAAGTAGAAAACAAACAGGTGGGGGTATTTTCTGTTTAAATGACAAAATGAGAAAAATCATGTGTCATGTTTTAAGCAGAATTTATGTTAGATATAATATATTTGTCTCTTTAATGTCTTTGGTTTTATCTAAGTGATACAAATGTAAAACTGTGGCTTGTTATAATTCCGTCACTAATTGGCAAAAGTTATAGCCTGAGAATGAGATGGGTATTTGTTGCATATATAAGCTTAATTTCGTCATAAACTATGATGTTTGGTTGTAAAATAATAATCTACCTGTGCATTTAATGGGAGTAAATATGATCTTTAAAGACATGAGCAGAAGGACAAAATGTTTTGCGTAGGCATGTCTGCACAATTCAGCAAAAACAAAGTGCCTATCCCATAAAATAAATAAATATAGACAGGTTGTAAATTAGGGGAAAAACTGCCTCAGGAGATTTTCTGCCAACAGAATGGCACCAACGCTCTTTGATGTTGATTTTACGGACTGTGCACAACATTTGAATGAAACATATTCAATCATTTGGTGTTTTAAAGATGGTCTAAAATCTGTAATCTCTAAAAACATTTACAAACTCCCTGAAATTACAAAATTGGAAATCATTTGGTTGGTTTTTGTAGGTGTTGAGTGTGAAGGTTAAAACCATTTAGTCATTTAACCATTTAGTTACTTCCAAACTGTAATCCATTACAGATTATTTGTTACTGTTATTTAAGTAATTCCTTACCTTACAATATCACAATAACACAAATGCCCCCCCACCATTTAAGACACAGGAGCCTTTGGGTGCATACACTTGTACCCTGAACTACACATGGACAGATACAGTGCTTAACAATTGTATTACCTCACCACCACCACCCAGTATCAGGTGTTTTCCACTGCTGCCATAATTTAACAGTATTTAGTTAATTGACCAGTATATGCAAGACCTTTTTGTTTCTTTATCAAAACCATATATTTAATGCTAAAATATAACTATTGTTGCTATCCATGCATTTTCCAGTTTATCATTTTCAAAAAATACAAAGGGAATGTAGCAGAAAATATATATATTTTTTAATGAAGTAGTACAATTCCAGTTATTATCTTTGATTCCTGAGTAAAACTACATAAAAACAATGGGAAAAAGAATGTAAACTGTTATCTGCATCAAAGGTGGATACACTAAATAATAACATTTTTGGTTAGTATTTGTCAACAAGCAGTATTTTCTTATTCCAATTGGTCATTTTCTTAATGAATAACAATGAAATTATTCTAATTAAAAGATGTTTTTGATAAACTGTGAAGCTATTTATGTTTTGTTGTTTACATGACAGGTGGTCTAATAAATTTGTTAAGGACTGTAGCTCAGTAAATAACACTATAGCCTACGATGTTCGAATCCCAGCATTAACGTTTGCATTTTTTTCAACATTTTACATGTTCAAACAGGGGGTGTGGTGACGTGGACGCCAGGAGATAAATCTGTAATTGATAAAGAATTCTAACTAGTCATACAAACGTTAGCTTACCTTATCAATCATGCTAATGCTAACTAGCTTCTTAAAGCAGGGTTAGGGTTAGTAATGAGCATACGTCCATGTGGACAATGGACTGTCTTGTGCTGTCTCCACCCCCTGACTGAACACCAACAGGAAACAAATATTTATTCATTATATTTTATTCTTTAAGGTCTCATGGTCTTGCAGTTTTTGTTTTCATTTGAGCAGTTAAATTATAGGTGAAACTGTGTTGTAATGCAATCGCTAGTGAACATGTGCCAAGTAAAATATTACTGAAAACTGTGTTAGAGCAAAAAGTAATCTGTTACTTTAATGCAATACGTGCAACACGTTACTCCCAATTACAGACCCCACCTCTGTCCATACCTTCAAAATCCAAACATGCATTTATCTTAAGGAAAGTTTTGGCGTTTCGATCTCTGACATTCACCACGATTTACAAAACGAGCCCCCGCTGTGGAAAATCCACACCAGGCTAATCGCTAAAGTTAATAGCGTTCGCTCCGAGGCTCTCCTTCACCGAACAACAACATGTCAGAGGACGTAATCGAATTGTAATTTGAAAAGCTCCTTGAACCTCAGAGAACATCACTTCCACTCCAAAATGGATCTGTGTCATTTTGCTCAGAAACCCTTCACACTCAGATCCATCTGACAAATCTTCATCTCCCCTTTCCCTTTTGTAGCTCTAATAGGTAACATTATCCCATATTAATGGTGCCGGCGGCTATATCCAAGCGAACGGGTGACTACAGATCAGCGGGGTGAGGCGGGCAGATCATTAACCATAATTACCTCCAGCTAATCCACTTCCAAGCGGTACAAAATAAACAGCCAGGCCCATTAGAGGAGCTGACTGTCAGCCTGCAAGTGGCCTGTGGCTCCTTTGGCAATGATCTGAACCCACAGGGGGATAAGAGAAGACGGGGGAGGGGCCGCATGAGTGATGGCAAGCTCTACACCTCTTCTTCCACCTGACTGAGGGTGGGGTGGGTGAGCTCGCGGG
>JAPSES010000002.1:4201203-4216166 GCA_029822895.1 Maxillicosta whitleyi
GGTACCCCCCCCCCCCCCCCATCTGCTACTCTAACATGTCACAATATTATAGGGTAGATTTGATCATATTATTTTGAATAGCAATTGTTACTGTTAAATAATAGGTAGTGTATGTAGAACTTAACCAGTCATAATAGATTTAACTGGCTAATTATTACTGTTGATTAAAATGTAACAAAAAAAAAAGACAAAATCCAACATTGTGTGAAAGCCTCATATTCAAGTTTCTCATTTCCATCAACAATAATCACACAGATCCACTTTGTACAGTGGCTCTTTTTATGCATCACACTTTCCAGACTGGATTGTCTGCTACTAAAAAAGATCTAATCCCATAAGTGAGGTGAGTATTTTGTGAAACTGTCATGATAATCCAGCCTACTTATCGGTGGTTAACACTGAAACGACTGAGCGACTTCATAGAAAGAGCTCTGCAGCTGATTGGCACCGGATTCACCCGCCAGAGGTGATGAATAGAAAGAGTTTTTATAAACCTTTCAACACCATATCATTGTCAAAATAGCAATATAATATGTCAGTGAAGACAGTCTCCAAACAAAGCCAATGAGCAAAACTTTAATCAATTTATTGAGATTCTAATAATGGGTTTTAATTTGATACCAGCAATTATTTTGTCAGAGATGGTGTCACATTTTAGAAATAGTGGATGGTATTACAAAAAAAAAAAAAAGAAACTACACTTACATCCCATAAAAAAGGAGAATGCCTCATCAGCAGCTAGATGACAGAAAACTTTTTTTTTTCTGTGTAGCATCAATCAAACCTAAATGTCTTCCCACGTCTCACCTTTATTTTGTTATTTGTCACTGAAATGATTAATAGTCACTTAGCATATTATTGCACGGCATGCTGCCACAGCTTCTGCAATTACACCATACTTAGCTTCTCAGCTGTCAGTGATCCATGTAGGGAGGAGGATCATGCGGGTTCATGTGGCAGACGAGCAGATGCAGAGGTTAATACACTCTCAGAGAGAACGTGTCACTTTGAATACATCGCTTTTAATGACACACTGTCCTCTTATGTTTCTTTTCCATGTAGCTGTGAGCGTGTCATTTACGGCTAAAATCACCAAAATACAAGGTTACAAACTTCTGGCAAAGACAAACACATAGAGGCGTGGAAAATTGACATTAATGTGTGGAAATTATTGATTAATATTTGGCGGAAAACAGCACTAATATGAGCTGTGACATGAAAAACAGCGCATTTTGTTGGAGCATACATCAAATGTGACAGTCGTCTTTCATGTTTTCAATATGTAAATGTTGACAAATCTGCTGATATTTGTGATTTACTGTTGTGTTCCTGTTGTTTTTGCATCTTTATTAAAAAAAAAAAAAAATCAACTCTCAGAGGAAAGTGGGAGTTCTGTAATGTGAATAAAAACCCACATGACCTCATTCAGTGTGGCCATTACCAGTGAAGTACAGTAATGCATAAATTGTTACTGCAGGTGGGACTGAGCCTCGTTTGTCAACGTCAAATGGAAGGTTTTGCGAGACAAAGACCCATTAAGAGCTCAGACTAAGTGTTTCTTCTATCAGAATATTATATGGTAGCTATTTGTTTTCACTATCTCACGTAGTAAAGATATGATTGATACTCATCTCGGGAAGCTAAAGGTTTATTTTCAAGGTTTCCGCTGACCTGGAAACTTCAATGGTTTAATAGAATATAGAATGTCTTTATTGTCACTGTAACAAGTACAATGAGATTTATAAATGTCATCCAATCTGTACGTCACATGAAATCCAATAGGAAACATATAATAAAAGCAGGTCTAAAACAAGCATTTATTTTTATTTTACCTTTATTCAAGTCCCATTGAGATTAGAAATTCAGTCCAAACAACATAAAACTACTACTACTAATAGTACTACTACTACTACTACTACTAATAATAATAGTGGATTATATTTATATAGCACACTTCTATGAACGCATACTCAAAGTGTCCATAGTGGATATTAACATAGATAAAGATATTAACATATTAACTGTCATTTTTCCACCTTCATGCCAGTTCAATCTCAAATGGGTCAGATGAGTAAAATACTATCATAATAATGTAGAAATTCTCACAACTCCACATTTTTCTCTTTGTAAATGTAAATATATTCATGTATTTACACTAAAAGTATATATATATATATATATATAGTTATTTTCACAAATAAATGTAATTAAATGTGTTGTGTATTTGTGGATCCATTGTGTCTGTAAGTTAGAATGAACATGTGTAAATGATAAACCGAAGCATAATATTGTTAAAATTACACTTATTTTTCAGTTTATTCATGTTTTTCGCATTGTTTGAAAGAATAGTTTGGAGATGTAGACATTTTTATAGTTCAATTTTACTTTTTTTCCACTGTAAAACATAGAGAAAAGTTTGGAGTTGACATTATTCATATATTATTATGTTATTATTACACTGTGCCGGCCCCCTGCAGACCAAATTTAGTTGCATGCGGCCCCTGAACTAAAATGAATTTGACACCCCTGACATAGAGTATACTAGTGCCAGGTCACACCTACAGCCCCTTTGACCACCACCGAACATTCCTACACATTCATACCGCAGTGTGAGTAGCAGCAGGGTGAAGTGTCTTGCCCAAGGACACAACAGCACATGACTATAGGGCAGAGAGGGATTCGAACCGCCAACCTGTCGGTTACTGCTCTACCTCCTGAGCCATGATACACAATGAGCAACAACTATTGAACCATAATGGCATCTAGAAAAACAGACATTCCTCCTTCCTTCAACATTTCCATGATGCTATTTATGCAAATGACACCCTTCATTATGAGGCGGAAAAACCCTGCAAGACCTGCAGACATTTAATTAATGATGAATAAATTAATTTACTTACAGAGTTTTTAGACCGTATTGAACAAGGCCTTTCATCTTAAATACTTCCCTGTCTCTTTAGGTCTTCAAAGTGAAATGACAAGAATAATATTTGGCCCTTATCGCATATCTCACAGATCAGTTTGCGTAATGTAAGACAGATGGCTCCTGTCATTATCTGTGTTTATTTTTCAGCTTGTGAGTAGTGCCTTATCAGAAAGGAAAAATAACAATTTCAACATAACCCTACCTGAGTCAAAATCATATGAAAGACTCGCATGTTTGTATTCGCCTCCAGTACTGAAAGACTAGCGTGTAAATTCCCTCTTTAAGATTTCATGTTCCTCCTTCTTTCCACCCTCTCTGCTGGCGTTGCCCATTAAAGTGCTCATGCTGTTCACTTTATCATTCTTATGACCCCCATCTTCGACATCGGTACCGAGGCTTTCCTCCCCCTCTGTCTCTAATTCATCATCCTTTATAGAGACTAATAGGCTGGAGGTGACACCAGGGAGAGCCGACGATGACTCCTGGCTGCTCAGATCCACTCAGAGTGAAGGGTTTTCATTTGCCTCCAAGACACGGTGGTATTCATTTGTTGCAATGGCACCCAATTTTCTCCTGGCTTCGAGGACAAAACTCTGCAAATCTTTACGAGGCCTCTTAAACTGAGATGTACAGTCTTAGTTTAGAAGTGCTGTATGACTCCGTTTCCCTCCTGGTCTCCTGTTACTATTAATACAAGTTCTTTCATATTAACTGCCATCTATTTTATTTTGTAGCAGCTGGTTACAGTGGTTTACTTACAATGGGACTGTTACAGAATAACACATTTCAATAAACAGAATCTCTTTGCAAGCAGATCATTCATATTTAAAGACAGAGCCTTTAAATTTGGATGAAATTTGCTGTTGAGGTGAAAACATGTCCTCGCAAGTTAAATATGCTTTGCCTGAAGCTGCACCGTTACTCACAAGCCCACGGAGACAAGAGGAAAATTAGGGAAATTAAGATAAACAACAGCATTTTCCGTAAAGAAACACATAAGCATAGTGGCCCTGAGGGGCAAAAAAACACTACAACGTTTTAGAAAATACAATCGTGCTTTGTAGTTGGTAAGCCTCAAGGCATTGTAGAAAAGCTTTCAACCAAAAAAAAAAAAAAAAGAAAATAAAAAGACTTTTTCCATTTGCTTGAAAATATTCATCCATTTGGACCCAGCCTTCTCACGTGGTGGGCTGTGACCTAAAGGAAAATGGTCTGAGTGGGTCATGAAGTCACTTAACTATCTGACATTGGACTTTCATTTGACACATATACTAACTGATGACTGACTGATGAAGTAAATATAACTCCAGGTACGTTCCACATGCAAAGACTGAAGGTATTTATTTACCAACAACCCTTTCCACAAATGTTTCGTGGGTGAAAAAAGGTGGTTTTATAAGCTTTACTCACTTTGGTCATATTCTTATAATATTAGTACTACTTTTAGAATAATAATAATTATTATTTCTGTGCTGTGAAAGTAGGGTAAATGTATGTATCTTTAGTTTAAAAAGTTATTGACGTTAGAAATGTCCACAGTGACACTGGATACCAGTTTTGGAAAATATATTTGTTACATATGATTTAATGGCCAGAGTCTGTCCAGCTGAGAAACATTGATTTATACATGATGTTTTCATTAGTTCACGTAGTAATGCAGATATATTGGAAAACAGATATGTTTTTTTCTTCCATAAGCAGTGTTTTTAGTTGCACAAACTGTGATGAGTTAAAAAAAAAAAAATTTTCAAATGGATGGATAGAATGGATGGATGGATGGATGGATGGATGGATGGATAGATAGATAGATAGATGCCATGTTTGTCCTCTAACAGTCTATTACTATATTATATTTGCACTTTTGTTTAGCTAAAATAATTAACAGACATTCACAGTTGATATCAAACATCCTCCGGTGATAAAGAACACTGGGTCATAATGGTCTTTTCTTCACAGGATTGAATTAGACATGGTTAAACTGTCAGTGCGTTATTGACTGATCCCTTTGCCACTGGTCCACCTTCGGCTGCAGCTGCAGCACTTAATGACTCCAGACTAAACAGCCTGAGGGCTTTTAATTTAGACTAACTATGTCAAAGAAAATTCTATTTGTTCATATTTATTGAGGTGACGGCTTAAACGTTGTACTAGATCTCTGAAGTGAAAACCACCGCATGGAATATGTTTTCAAATCCTGTAAGTGATGACGAGTGGGCGCCGCTGTTCAGGATTTAGTGTTTGCGCAGTGAAATGTGTGTTTAAGGCTCAAATTAGAATCTGAGTGTGAGTTTCAGAGGTATACAATGAAATGAACATTAAATTACAGTTTGTTGTCATGTGATACTTCTGTAAGTTGACTTAACGTAGCGCACACAGGTGACTTCTATAACCCTGTTTCTACCTTTGTCTTCATTGACTTTTTACGCAAGAAACTTGTCGTCTGTCTGTCTGTCTGTCTGTCATCGTATTCAAGCGCCTCTGCCAATATTACAGATGAATCAGTGTATGGACGATGCAGCTGGAGGGCGAGTGATTCAGATTATTTTATACTTTCCGAGCACTTGTTTGGCGAGGCTGAAAACACATAAATCTTCGGCAACGCTGCAGTGTGGTGTTTAGCAGAAAAACAGCTAAAAGGAAAAAGCATACCATTAATATTTAAATGTTTATAAATGAATTTATTTTGCTGAAGAGATGTAAAATATTAGGCGCTACTTGACAAACAATAAAACAAAACCCAACTTAGCTTATGGAGTATTGTATTTCCAGAAGTGTTGTTTGTTTAATCCACTGGTTGACTATTAGCATGGAGAGCTGAGTTATAGATCTCATCATCTAAGTAAATGAGGAATTATTAGGTGAATTAACAAGGTGATGATAACATCATTTACCCGTCCCAATTTTAGACAACGTGGGAAGAAGATGTTAAATTACTCCACTCAGAAACCGCTCACCCGTTAATAGTATTTCCAATAAAAGGTAATAACGTTTGATTAACCAGGATGTGTTACCGTTAGGGAAAAAATATTAGGGTGAGAAATGTGTTTATTTTTAAACTGAATAACAAGGGATATTTATCCACACTAAAAACCTAAAGGGAGAAATAAGTAAAACACCAGCATTTTTCATAGAAATACTGAGTCACCGCTCATAATTGCATGCATTAATACAGTGTAAATGTATACCTGGACTATAATCGGATGCCTTTAAATGAAAGCCATTTGAGTTAAATATAACCTATGTAACTTTATCCAGTGTGCGTTGAATGATGCAGAACAGAACTGGATGTTTTCGAGCCTGGCATTAAAATGTTTCTGGTTACCACGATGTCTGCTCTGCTATCGTGTACAAGTCCACTTCCATATTAACAGTCCTGTGGCAGACATTCTGTTCTTGAGTCTAGACAGATGTTTCAGATCCAAATGAAGAACAGGTTTTTATGTCTGTTTCTTTTCTCAAAAAACAAAGAAAAAAAAAGGAATAGAGGAAGTTTAAAAAAGAGCAACCCCCCCCCAAAAAAAAATTTAAAGAGGAAAACATAGAAAAGTTATTCTACGGCTCCTTAAGAGTTATTTTTACATTAAAGACGTCTTCATGCATCTATACCCTTTGTGTATTTTCATGAGTTTTTTGATTCAATACATCTTTGTGCTTTTGCTCAATAATTGAATTAAATTGGAGTGTCTGGAAGCTCCTCTTTACACAGCATGGACCAGTGAGTGAGCAAAAATTGGCCCGATCTTTCAATGATCTCCCAAACCTCCAAAAAACAGTTTGTGTATAAATGTTTGTCACATCCTTGTAGACTTGTCGTGCCTTTGTGTCCCTACTTTAAACTGTGTGGTCAGTCAGATCTGGCAGGGGGGAAGAGTCGTACCCATTCCCTCGTTGATCTCTCAACCATCTCTACCTTCCGGGTGGAAAAATGTGCATTCATTGAAAGATTGCTGAGAGGTCACCAGGAGATCAATGAGGTCGTTGGGGGCTCGTTGAAAGTTCGTTGAGTCAAAACTTTGAGAAGATCGTGAAGATCACTGGAAGATCATTGAGTAATCTTGCAAGATGATATATATGTATGTATATAACCAAATATTTATGTTTGGTTTTGACTTGTTTCTTCACATCACACTAACTTGCATCCACTTTAGATGCAAGTCTTTGAAGATGCTTTGAGGCGTTTTGCATAAATCATTAACAGTAGTAATATTCAGAGACATTATTTGTTACAGCTTTTACCAGAGATACATTTCATATTATTAAATAAGCATTGCACTGGTGCATTTACAGCCAAGACAAAACATTTTAGCTGTGGCAAAAATGGACACTGTATAACTTTGATTTATTTGCTCATAAAAGTTGTAAAAAAACAAACAGTGTCACTGTCAAAATTTTTGGCTATGACTGTATAACACTGGATCCCTCTGATGTTTGATGAACTCTCACAAAAACAGCGTGCACCCAAAACTGAGTAACTTAGATGTGAAAACATGAAGACGAACGTTGGCCCCTGTGAAAGGGGTCAGATCTCCAATCTCATGCAGTTGAGCCCTGAGCAAAACTTCCCATCTGTCTGCCATGCTGCCCTACAATCCCAAGAGAGTGCTTAAACAGACTGTCCAGAAATTAGGAGTGCAACAAAAACTCTCTTCATGGAAAAGAGAAAGTTGTCAGATTGTCCGAAAGCAGTTTCTCAACTATCGGCACGACAAAACTTAATGATGAAAAAAAAAAAAACTGGCGGTACAGAATACAGTACCGACTACTGTTATTAGGCTACATTAACGTACATAAACAAATCTACTAAAATATCTTCTTCCAACATCCAGAGGTGTAGAGTAAATCTATTCTAATGTACAAATTTAGCTTGCGCTGTATTTGAGCATTTTTAAATTTTTTACTTAATGCAACTTTATACTTGGAGTCCAAATGGGTCATTTAGAAATGCCTCTGAAGAGGTGAAAAATACATATTTTATTATTATTATTACTATTGACATTCTTTATTGGGACCAATTTCACAGGCAACAATATGTGATAATCGCACCCTATCTGTGTGCATTTTAACAAAATAATTAAAATCATTGATGTTATTCATTTATTCATTCATATTATTATTATTCATTTCCCTGGACTGCTGGAAAGTTGTTGGCTGATGTGCCCTTGAGCAAGACACTTAACCACCCCGGGTGCCAATGGCGAGCCCATTGTTCCTAGCATGCAGTGTGTGTGATGCATAATGATCTAGTGATGGGTTAAAGACAAATTCCGGTGTTTGGGGCATGTTTATGTGTGTAACAAATGACTACTGACAAAATATATATTCTGTTCTATTAGTATCATTCCTTACATTAGTACCATTACTTCATCATTACATTAGTACCATTACTTCATCATTCCTTACATTAGTACCATTACTTCCTGGTACCTAACAGCAGGTACCTTCACTGTTTATGTACAGGTGGACCTTACAGACCCTGTAGACCACATTGGACCTGACATTGTTGACTCACTGTCCCCACTTTAACTGTATCTTTCACTGTAATCTTGTAATGTGTGTGGAAAGTACCAAAAATAGCCACTTGCTCGATAAAGGGTTAAATCATGTACAAATTAATGGTAAATTTACATTCAATGATTGTACATTATTACCTACTAGAGCAGTTGTTAATTTGCTTCACTAAAACAACACTTTCTTAAAACGATCAAACAAATGAATAAAATAAAGCCAGATGCTGAATTCTGATCATTTTTATACACTATCCCAGTTAATCCCAAACAACCGATGTGACTCATACCATCCCAGTGTTACCATTACCTCAGTGGTGATTTCCTGAAACCTGTCCCACATCATCAAACCCCCCACCCCCTCCAAACCCTTCCACATTTTTAAAGTTCAGACCATTGATCAGTAACTTTGACGCCTGCACTCTGGCCCAAAGCCAAAATGATAACTGTTCATATGGGACGATGGCGCTAAGTGCTAAATCAATGGGGCCAGTCTCTCTGATGTGGATATAGCGTTACCGAGAAGGCCGGTGGCACGAGGTGGGGAAGATGGTTCCCCAGGGAAGACTTTTGGAGACACAGCACCACCAGGCAACGCTCCAATCCAAGAGGTTCATCATTCACACGATCAATTACAGCACCTTAGCAAAGTGCTCATTTTGGAGGAGGCATGTCGCTCCATCAATATCCTGTCACATGGTGTAATTGATGTGACAGCGACTTATCTCAGAGACAGAGTTAGTCGATGTTCTTCATCATTTTTGTTGTGTCTATCATCACTGTGGCACAGATTTAGGCTCAGTTTCAGGGAAAGTGGACCAGTGATCTGAGACGCTTCACTGTGTTTAATGAAAAATTCTTACCAAAAATTATTATTTGTGTCGTATAGTTTGGTTTTTAATTTCTGTTTAATGCTTTAGTTAGTTTCACATGGGCGTCGATGGCTGTATTGTTTGGTTTTGGGATGGCTGTATTGTTTAAAGAATGGACTACTTTAAGTTGAGGTGTTATTTTAGTTCTGGTGTTAGTTTTCATTTTTCAGACACTAAGAGGAAACCCTAAGGCATGACATCAAAGATTTACAAAACTGGCCTAATTTTACTTGAGTAAAATACAAATACAAAAAAACAAAAACACCTAAGTTGAGTAACGAAATTGAAAATACTTCATTACATTCCACCACTGGTGCAGTGTAGGTTCATAAGAAAATGTTCAATCCCATTGTTTTTTTCATGCCTAAAGAGGGAAAAAATAATGAATCTCATAATTCATGCATTAATGAATGAGTTATTATGAAGGTATTATTAACAGCCATTGTGCAGTAAAAGATGACTGTACCCAGGACAGAGCTCTGATGAATCACCATTTAAAACAAAATGTTCATCTATCGTCAAATCAACTCTGATCGAACTGTTCAAACTTTTCGGATTATCATCCATCCATCCATCCATCTGACTGCGACTAGCTTACTGGTTAACACTGCAGACTTTGGTGCAGAAGGTTGCCAGTTGAAATCCCAAGTCTCTTTGGATAAAAGTGTCCGCCTAATGTAATTCATTCACTGAAATCTTTGACCAGGTCGTGGTATGGCATAGACCAGTCTTTGTGTTCACACTGTCATTAAATATAGCTACAAAGTTTCCATTTTAAGCCACTTCTGCTCACAGTATGAACGTAGCCTTTTACGTCCACATGTTTCAGACACTTCAGGTCATT
Source organism: Maxillicosta whitleyi (assembly GCA_029822895.1). Lineage (NCBI taxonomy): Eukaryota > Metazoa > Chordata > Actinopteri > Perciformes > Neosebastidae > Maxillicosta > Maxillicosta whitleyi. The sequence continues at coordinate 4,211,350 of JAPSES010000002.1, forward strand.
TCTCTTAACCGCAGCTTCTTCTTTATCCGTGCCTGCATTGTAACTACACCTCGGTTTGACTGTGATAGGTGCAGACTTTGGTGATCATTATGGCCGCACACTGTTGTTCTCGGGTAAATTAGCTCGCTCCGTCCCAAATGGACATTACACATGCACACAACACCAAACACGCTGTCGGGGAGGAGTCTGGGCAATGTTGCCGCCACATTAAGTTGTTTCCATCATTAGGCTTGCTGTTGCTTATTTCCCCTGTGAGTCGTGTGTTTTTGTTTTGAGGGAAGTATCTATCAAGGTTGAATGTGAGGCTCAACTGCACTGTCGATCGGTTATGTGTCAATGATTATGTGTCCCGCTATCTGTCCTTTTTGTTCTCTTTTATTTCTTTAAATTAACAAAACAAATCCCCTGAAACACATCGATGGAAATGAGCATTTAGATTTCATACAGCATAAGCATTTGCCAAATGAGCAATTTCTCAAATAACACCACAGTATCTGTAATCATCCTCGCTGCCAGGGTCTGTGTGTCTTACTGTGATAATGGTGGCTGATATGGTCGGTTCAAATTAGCCATAGTTTCTTTTTAAGCCATAGTCTTGAATGTGACTCCGGTTGAAATGTGATGTTAGGGCGCGGGACAAAGCTTTGCTGCAAAATGTAAGAAGAATCATTTTCAACAAACACACTCCTACCCATAAAGTTGGAATAATTTTCTTTTCAGACACATTTCTCATTTTATTCCTATTTATGCACATTATTACCACCTTTGAGCAGGTGCATTCATACATACTGAGTCCCAGTTACACTTTATCTATCAAGAAAAACTCACATTGTCCCAATTATTTAATGAGAAGAAGTAATTATTATTATTTTTTTTTTTTTTAGCTAAATATATAAAAAGATCTGTTTCTGTTATTGGAGTTAAATGATGGAATAGCATAATACTATATATTTAAAGAAATGTAATTCATTAATGGTTTGAAAAACATTGATTTGTTTAGATATTTTTGAGGGATACAACCAAGAATGATTTTTGATGTATTGATTGGTCTCCGAAAACAGATTTTGATTTGAATGTAGGTGAGGCGAATGTTAGCATTTAGCTCCTGCGTAACCCTGTTCACAGTCGTTTGACTTAAAATCAACATCATTGAGTGTATGTTCTATATTATGTAAGATAACTGAAAAAAAAACCCTAAACCTTAATTTTAGAGGAAAAGGGTTAAAACTGGTATCTGAACAAATAAAATATCAGAGAATTGCAATTTATTATGAGGCAAATGTTGAAATGTTAAACCATAAAAACCCAAACAGCTACTGGGAACCAAAAGTATCTACTGATCTAAAATATTTAATGACTTCTGGACCACTAATCCTATCAATATATTGAAATAATTGGTGTAAAATACAGTTTTTTTATATATATATTTTTATGGTCATCAGATATGACCCATTTGGACATTCAGAGGCTCTGTAGTTACCGTGGAAACGCTGTCACCTTCTACAACATTGATTCACCAGTAAAACCCATGGTGTTGGCTTATTTTAATTATTTTAATGATATATTTTACAGAAAAGGTCACTTTTTCTTCAGTTTTCTCTGTTTCTTCTGATATAATAACCCTCAATTGTAATCTGAGCTTCAATGATTATCTACATTAAAGTGAATTAAAAATTTAAAAAAACAAACAAACCTGATTTACACTGAAAAACACAAAATACAAAGAATAATAGTATAAGTAAGGGTTAATCACTTTAGAAAAGTTACATAGAGAGAAAAAAAAATATTTGGGAAGTGACACAGAAGTAGCATTTGAGTCTGTATGGGTTAAATATGATCAGTCAAATCCAAAAATGCAATCTCCAGACTATTGGGAACGCTTGTCCCCATCTTCACCTTCTCATCCTGTACATCCAGGAGTCCCTCTCTTCTCGCGTTGCCGTGGGAACATAAGGGAAAGCTGGGGAAGTCAGTAACCAGACTGAGCAGTTGTGTCAGGAAACCCGATAGAGCACCCCTCACCCAAAACTTAAAATACCAGCAGAGATCAATAGCTGCAGCATGTTATCTATTGTCCAGCAGAGAGTATCCCAGTGTTCCAGCCTGATAGACACCCTACGAATCTGCAACAGGCCTTCAGTGGATCTGTGACAGCAGTAAATACAAATCCATATCTGTGCTGATTTTATTCTGTTGTTCATTGTTGTTTATTGTTTAGGGGCCACATTAGCTGTAGCTGTATTCTGCCAGATGCTCTTATATACACATACATATAAAAACATACATTAGAGACTCAAAATTAGCTAATTTAACCCATTAAGACCCAGTGCTACTTTAATGGCAGTTCCCAAATAATTTTTTTTCTCTCCATTTAACCTTTCTTAAGTGATTCATCACCAGTTATCGTACTATTATCCTTTCCATTTGGCATTTTTTCAGTGAAAATCAGGTATTTTTCTATATTTATTTTACAGATTAGGTACTTTAATCATCGTGCTCAGCTTACATTTGAGGGTGATCATACCAAAAACAGAGAAAACTTGAGAAAAAGTGACTTTTTCAGTAAAATTTATTATAAGTCTATCTATATCTATAATTGATGAATCAAACAGGCTAAATAAATAAATATTAAAAAAAAAAAAAAAAAACTTTTCTGCCATTAACTCTTTATCCAATTTTTACCTTAAACAGGTTCCATGAAGCACAACCAGAAAGGGCAGGACAATTAAAATAGGAGCAAAAAAAAAAAACTTTTCTCTTGCCGTTTCTTTCCAAAATAAGGTTCCATGGGGCACAACTGGTCCCTTATCAGTCGGTCAAAACACCATAACAGCTCTTATACTTATAAACTGAATCTATAGAAGGATTATTGTGACAAATGTGGACAAAACTTAAGGCACTTTTGCTGGCTACTTTGTCCAAGATATAGGCAGCAGTTCTAAAATTATAATAAAATGAGCAATAACAATATCCAAATTCCTGTTTTCGGCTCGAGAAACACAACACATATTAGTTGTTCAAACTTTATCCCTTCAAACTTTACAAGTGTACACTAGTAAACAAATATTTTGTGCGAAATGCATTTAAACCCTCATTTTTCATCAACAGAAGTAATAAAACCAATTGTATATTAATGTCTGTGTTGAAATGGCTGCCCCACAGGCCCCCCAGAGGAGGAAAATGCAAATATTCAGATGTTTAATGAGTATTTTGTCATCTTTGCCTTTTCTAAAACAATATTGGCGACATAATAAATTATTTCCCTGTTTTAAATAGAGAAAAATAAAACATTTCCTTCTATAATTAAAAGCTGGTCTGCAGCCTCTGGGCGTCTCAGACAGGGGCTCAAACAGCGAGAAAAGATGAAAAGCAGATCCTGCATAATCAACCGTGCCTTCTGTGAGTCAGTGAAAGCGCACCTTACTCAGACGCCTTTGTGGAATGCATTCTGGGTAACGTGCTGTCTAGCCCTCATGTCTGTCATCTTAAATAGCAGCAAAGACAGAACACTTGTGGTCCTCTCTGGTAGATTTATGGGCTGTTAATGCCCCCCCCCAACCTCTTTTCCTACCCCACCACAACCACCTTCGCCCTCTGTTTTCCTGCTGCTTTTATTTTGACGGGGCCTGATGCAGGTTGTGATTCTCTGTCACTGACAAATGACAAATCATTAAATCCTAAGGTTAAGTCAAGCTGACGCATGTTGAGGACGGCGTTTCTTTCTTTTTTTTTTGTGGATGGGGAGGACCTAGCCGCAGAGGTCACTCAACCCCCGGAGGCAGGAGGGTCAAGTTTAGGGAGACTTTTTAGCAGATGGTGTTTGGAGTTTAGTCTGTCACTCAGGAAGAAAGAGGAAAAAAGACACTTCGCAGCATTAATTGACCTGTGTGTGTGTCTCCATATTGACCCGGCTTCCCCCAAAACGTCTCCAAAATGAGACACTTAAGGTCAAAACGTCAGCAAAACAGTCTTTAAATACCACTTATTCACCGCTCACTTAAATATTGATGATAATCTGAGTGGTTCAACCCCATTTTCACTTGATTGGAAATCAATTCTTTTAGGCTTTTTTTTTCCACAAACAACAAAAAGTGCTCATTAATTTTGGCCTTTTTATGGTTTTGGGGAAGTTATAATACTTTTATGCTGTCAAAATATAATAAAACACTGAACTTTTTTCAACTTTCAGGTTAATTTATTTGAACTTAGATAATAGTTCTAAAAGCATTCACTGAAACCAGACTGTGAACAAAACTTTAAATTTACAGAAAAAAAAATTAAAAAAAAACTAGCAGCTGTGTTTATCAGAACAACACTGTCAAAACACCTCAAACTGTAAACATATTTATGGAATAACGTGCAGATTTAAGTGGTCTGCACTTATATAGCACACGTTATGCATCGTCATGGCGTCCAACTGGGAGCGGTTTAGGCTTCAGTGTCTTGCAAGGACACTTTGAAATGAGGACAGTCAAGGGTTTAAACCACAGACGACCTGCTCTACCATATCTGCCCATTAATTTGCATATTTAAAATGTTAAGTTATTAAATATTTACTTTTTTTAAATCACTTAAAACAAAAAATTCAAAATGATGGTCTTGCAAATTAAACAGCAGTGCATTGTTTTTCAATTCACAGTTTATTTTCTCAAAACAATAGAAATACATAATTTCTTCATATACATCTGGTTTTGATGACATACTAATTGACATACTAATATATATATATATATATATATATATTTTTTTTTTTTTTTTTTTTTTTTTTAAAATAAACAAATTTTAATTGAATTTTCGTTTTTTTTTTGTTTTTTTTT
>JAPSES010000002.1:4237968-4251041 GCA_029822895.1 Maxillicosta whitleyi
GATCAACACAGACCTAGAGCGCCCTCTGGTGGTTTAGTGTGAAAATAACATGTGAAATGATATAATAATGTGTTAATTTCACACATAAGTCGCTCCACAGTATAAGCCGCACCCCCAGAAAAACTATGAAAAAAACTGTGACTTATAATCCAGAAAATACGGTAGTCAGATAATGAGATTATAAAAAGCTTATGTTAAGTTAAATAACTGACACTTAATAATGACTGTACCGTCACCAGCCTGTTTTCACTACAAAACCCAGAACTTTATTCATAAGTCGGCGTCTGTCTGTTTTAAGGGTTGCCAATTACTTGACCTAGTTGCACAAGGCATGCATATATTAGCTGGATGTGCATTTTCAAGACGCTAAATCTGGCCCGTCTCATTATATAACCTGTTGTTGAGCAGCAGCTGGTGCTGTTTAGCCTGGCTGCACCTTTGTCCCTGCCAGTGTTTTCTCTGGGGCACCGCTGTGTGCAGAGGTCAGCGGTCCTGCTGGTCTTTCAGCTGTATGTGGTTTGTGTACAGCAGATGCTAAAGGTCTGGGAGGTCAACAAATCTTCAGCCCACTATGGTCTTAAGAATGCTTGATGAGCTTTTTTTTTTTTTTTTCCTCTCCACCTTTCTTGAAACAATCAGAAATATACTGGAAGTGATGTTTAAATATGCATATATGTTTTTAATACTTACTAGAATAAAGCATTCAATTTTTTTTTTTTGGTCTTAATTATTTTCAGACAGCATGTGTATAACTTTTTTATATGGTAAAAAAAAAAAAATCATGCAGGGAAGCAAAGACAGAAATAAAAATTCTACACAAAAACCTAAAATAGAGTTGATGATAACTATTTTTCCCCTCCTTTCTTTCCAGAGATTAACACAGAACAATTCAAATGTGTAGCATGAACTAAGGGTCCATATACACATGCTCTTATTTTATTAAAATCAGCTCTTAACGGTGTTAAAAAAATCAGCCCAGTTTTTCCAATAAGTGCTAAATTTTGTCTGATTCATGTCTAACAGAATCACCTGTAACCTTTACCCTAGTGTTTTCAACCTGTTTTGGCACCACAGCACATATTTGACATTAGAAAAATCACAAGACACACCACCCAAAAATGTCACAAAACATATATTTATTTAAATAAATATAAATAAATAAATTGGAACATAAAGCTCAGAGTGACCCCTCAGACTGAGCCACGGAATGAAGTCTGTTGTATATTATGGGATGCATATCCGTCCTGATACCTGGGGTTCATGGGTAACTCACTAATCCATGCATCAGTACTGAGTGGGTTTTAGCAACAGAACCACCACATCAGAACCAGTTCACTGTTATTTTTATTCTCAAACAGAAGCAGCAGACTGTTGTTACAGACTGGATCATTGGTGTGTCATTGGTGTCACTCTGTGGGCTTACAGAACCAATCAGGTGGAACTGGATCATTTTCCACGGCACACTAATGTTCCACAGCACACTAATCTACCCAGTCCTCCATATTTGGTGATGTCTTTTTTTTTTTTTTTAACCTGCCATGACAATATCATCAATAAATATTGATCTTGTGAATTTGTTATTCCCTGGTTCCCTTTTCTCCAAGTTCACTAATTCAAAAAGGTGAATGTTTTTTCCTCTTTTGTCTGTGGATTCTTACTATTGTGCAGAGGATCAACGACCAGATAAAATAAAGTTTCAGTGCAACAGGATTTTCATTCACTCGGATAAAATGGGATGCACCGTTGAAGCCAACTGCCATCAGCTGTTCCTAAACTACTCCACACTTCCTGATAATGGAAGCTGTTGAGGCATCACGTCGTTTCATCTTTAACAATGACAGCAATTTACTTGACCGGGGTGTCGTGACGGAGGTGCTACGTGACCACATCCTGCCACGGCTCTTTAGCCTCTCATCAACCAGCTTTGAAGTCCTTAAACAGCTGTTAATTGGATGTGTATGCAAGGCACACATACGGCTGTTAAGACAAAGGAGGCGGCGAGGCAGGTTTGATGTCGTACCGTGGGGGAAGGGATTTGAGGTTTTCCCTCTTATACTGTGAAGGGGATTTTTCTGAAAACTACAATAAGGTAGAAGATAAATCTGATTCATTAGAACCACACAGATCGGTCCATGAGAAGAAAAGTGAGTATAGGTGATAACTACATCACAAAGTCACATTTTTAAGGATTCTGTAAAACTTTAATAACTGATATCTATTAAGTGTATGTATTGTATGAGTGTTTTTATACATTTATCCATTTTATAGGCATTGAACACTTTTAGTAGAGGTTTAATATGATTTTTTTTTAACCCATAAAGACACAAACATCCACTGTTGACCAAAAACATCTACTGATCTAAACTGTTGATCCATTAATCCTATCAATACATGTAAATAACTGGTGTAAAATACAGTTTTTCCTATTTTCATGCTCATCAGATGAACGTTCAGATGCTCTGTAGTTACCGTGGAAACACTGTCATCTTCTACAACATTGATCCACCAGTAAAACCCATGTTTTGGAACAATGACAGTGAATGGAAACACTGAGTTTATGTTCAGTTAATGATAGATTTGACTGAAAATGTCACTGTTTTGATATAATAAACCTTTGACTTTTCTCTGAGCTTTAATGAACATCTATATTATCAGTGGGAAATAAATTATCTTCACTGGTAAAAATGCTAAAGTTAGAGGAAAATATTATAATGAATGGCGATAAATCACTTAGAAAAGGTTAAATAGAGAGAAAAATTCAGTTGGGAACAACCACAAAAGTCACACTGGGTCCTTAGGGGTTATGCTTGTTTTGCATACATGGGATTTTGTTTCAAAATGTAAAAGACATTGAAATGTGTCGACTCAACCAAATGCAGTGTAACAGAACCTCCATTTACTGCGTTTTCTCCTAATTATAGCGTCGGTGTCAACTGTTAAAGAAACCCTCTTAATGAAAAACTATGTGAAATTGACATAGAACAGAAAAACGCAGGATTTCCAGACATGCCCGTTGCAGGTTTGGGACAGAAGTATTCACATATCAAAGGCTTCATCTTATTGCTTCATGTTATGAAAAAGGCAGCAGCCACTGTGGTAAAATATTACATCTACAATCACTGGAGACTTTCACACACTGACCTTCTCATCGCCTGTAACTGTCACCGTCGGTGAAAAGGTCTCCCCTGGCTACACAGAGCAGTGACATTATTCTGCCTTCGCATGCTTCACATTCCAGTCTTTTACAATTTGCTGCTTCAATCTGCGACTCAAAACACACCCGGTAATTTTCAGGCTCACACAAGAAGCAAATGCACTTGACAGTTTTATGATTATAGATTTGTGATCAGTAGAATCAGCGCTGAGACCCAGTGGTTACCAAAACACACTCCCATACTTTGCAGTGATTCTGTTGCAGTGGCAAACTGCTGCATGCTCCAGGGAGTATTATCCACGATGCACTGACACAGGGTGATGTATATGAAAAACAGCTGTAAGCTGAAATGAGATATTTGTGGCAATGACACAGCGATTACTCAAAATCAGATAATACATCTTTTCCTACAACTGCCAATGCCGCCACACTTTAGTTTAATAGGAAGCAGGGGTCCGTTCTAAGCTTGTGAGCTCAAATAAAGCCCACATGTATAAGAACAGAGCATTAGAAATAAAAATACCAAGTGTTGTGTCAATTTTTTAAAGAAGTTGTCAAAAAAAAATCTCACTGTTCAGTTTAGATTTGGTTTGAACTCTACTGAGCCCAGGAGGATTTGCACTGTATCCAGTTCAAATCTAATCCAGTAAGTCAGTAATACAACAAAACCTGAATGGACAGTGATGTCTCCAGACTGGAAGCCTGTCCTCTGCTGGGCAAACCATTCACCTACCCGTCTCAACATGGCACTGAGTTGTCTGTGCCTCAGTGTGTCTGCTGGCAAAAGAATAAACAAGACCAAGGACACACGGAGGCTGCAATCCTACATTGGAAATGTGTTTTCTAATCTGGTTCACTCAGGATCTTCCACAGAAGCAATCATTCGCTTCCAGGTCAGTGAGTGGGAATATCAAGCATGGCTGCAGTTTGGGTGGACTACAAGTACAGACACACACTGCAAACTCCACTCTAAACACATTTGGGTCATCCTTAGGCCTATTTTCAGCATTTTCTGATTCCAATATTAATGAGCTGGGAGTATACGCATTAGTCAATGGTGCAAATAGAAACACTTGTGAACCAGATGAGACAAGAATGCAGACGCTGCGTATCCATGGTGCAAGAATCCCCCAGACCTTAAGTGTGTGTCCTAACTAAACCCCTTTGTTTTGTTTTGTTGTCCTCTGTTGCTTCCGACGGATCCAGCGTTTACATGCTCTAAGGAGACTTGATCTAAATCATATCTGTGAACTGAGTCTGTAGAGAAGATACCCCCGAGCAGTACCTCAACCATAACACCCCAGGAGCCCTCAGCTCCCCACTGTGTTGCCTTGTTCACTGAAGCAGAGCCGAGCTGAATCCTGATACACATGACTACACAAAAGTGGGTAGAAAATGCATACACTTCCTCCAAGCCATTCCATTTCCAAGTGCAGGCCACTTTTACTGCGATGTGGTAAAATGTCACTTAAAAAGCCACATTTCAGCACGAGTCCACTGCCTCTACCTTTTCACTGGGTAGTCTTTTTAAAGCCACATAGTAAACACTAAGGCTTGTGCGAAGGCATCAAAACACAGGGAAGCTTATGCAAAAGACTATCCCCACTAATGCGGTGCAAGATTTATTGAATTAAAATGAATGTTAACATTTTGTGGAGTTTGTTGCATATTTAATTTCAGCTGCAAAACATGGAATTTCTTTCCTTTTAGCTTAAACTTTGGTTTGTAATTAACATTATCTGGCTCTACTGATACATCTAATTCAGGTTTATATATTTCTAGTCCCTTCATAGTCCCATTTTGACTATAAAATTAAGGAAAATACATTGTAATGTACATTACAAACGTTATTGTCAAGGTAAATACTTCTTCACACTTAAATACTGTATGATTCTTCAAAATATACATTGATTTCAACTGTTTCCAAAAAAAGAGTCTGGTAATCTCTTAAAATATTCTTTTAGACGGTTTCATCTGCTTCTACATATGTTCCCAGGAATTCAGATGGAAACATATTTGCATGCACTTAACCCACCTCAGGCAGAACACAGGCGTGTACATGTAATTTGTGAATCAAATTCGGTGAATTTCTTTCACACAATAACAGGCTTTTAGATCGAACGCAGAACATTTCCCCCCTCGTACATTTGCAACAAGTGGAAAAACAGTGTTTCGAGCTTTGGTATCAAGCGGTTTGAGTCTGAAACATTTATAATGACCCAAGTATCTGAACAACCACCTGATCGCAGATGAACTCTACTCACTTGTAAATCTACAATATAGCCTTTGTTGGGCAGAACACTGTGCTTTTAAATTGAAGCGAGCTTATGACACAGGGCCCTGCAAACCAATGTGAGTTTGCAATTATTTTCCCCTCTGGAAAATAACACTGTTAAGAATTTCAACCAGGGATAAGCTGCACGTGACTTTTATATAAATGTTTAAAAATAAATCGCGGCGAGGTTTTCTAAGGATCCTTCCCATCAGTCATAAGGGGACACTGTCAAGCTCTAAAAGCCTCAGACATGAAGCCTGACCTTCTGTCTTGTGTTAAGCCCTGAACGGTCAATACATTTCCATAACTATGACACCAGATGACCATTTCTCGCCCCCATCCTCCTCACGGCAGGAGTCACACAACGGGCTTTCAAACACAAAGCTGGGATTTTAAATGAACTCAGACATCATAAAGTCCACCGGCTGACCCCCCCCCCCCCCCAACCCCTTTAGCTTCCCTACAGTCTCAACAGATAAAATAGAAGGTGTGCAGATTGACCAACTCTGCTCTTAGAGGAAGGGGAGAGGGGGGGGATAACACCAAGAGCAATCAACTGACAGGAACTTGAGATGGCGGGCTCCCATCCATCACTCTGCATGTTTGTGGACGCCATATGAAAACACAAACAAGCAATCAATTGTTTTGCTCACAGCTTGGGGCCTCCTAATAGAGCACATTTATCTGACGCCACAGTGGTAGCCCCAGCAATACTTTAATTTGTGAGACATTATGTTGAGTTAATGCCTACCAGGTTGCCGTTAAACCGGGGGGACTTGGCACATTTCGCGCCGTTGTAAAAGCCTGCATCGTGCTGTATTGTACTGGGACACTGTGATGTAAATGATCTCACCCGCTGTATCTTTAATGGGATGTGAAATGAATTTATGTGGGAATATTTGCAGAGGAATATTGCATTGTATCATGGCATAATTAGAGTGCAGGAGCTTGTGTTGCCCTGTGTGGAAGCTGGTGTACGGCGGACGGTTCTCTGCTCGTCCTTCAACCTCTCCTGTGATTGGATGGAGATGAGAGAGGGAGGGAGGGAGGGAGAGAGAGAGAGAGAGAGAGAGAGAGAGAGAGAGAGAGAGAGGTGGAAATGGAAATACAGGGAGAGGGAGAGAAGCCAGGCTCTCTAATAATGATGCACCCTCAGGCCTAATGTGCCATCTCCCTTTCTCTGCCTCTGTTTCTCTGTCTCTGCACTTGTCTAAGCTCCTACACACATGAACAGTTAGGTTTCTATGTTTAAAAGGGACTCTACATTAACTTCCATTCATTTAATAGGGACTTATCCAAGCATTAGCCATAAACACCACATCCATAGACTTAACCCTGGCCTTAACCTTAACCTCGATGAAAAAGAACTAAAGAAAAAACGAGTCTTAACCATCGAATATAATGATTTACAATGTATTTTTCAGCTCTATCTCCCCAAAATAAAAAGGTTTTGAGGGAAAATATGGATTTTCACATTTGATTATATTTTTTAAAAGGCTGTTTTGGCTTCTTCTTCTTCTCTTACGTTCTACCTTTCCTGAATTTGAAGTAGAAGTTTGATAGCTGATTGGATTGGATAGCTTAGTGGTTTCCCCCATTGACTTTGGTGTGTACGGTTACCGGTTCGAATCCCAGACGGGCCCTTGGGCAAGGCCCTTTACGCTATACATGCCCATACCTTGTAAGTTGCTTTGGATAAAAGTGTCAGCCAAATGTAATGTAATAATAATAATAATAAAAGCTTTGATAATAACTGAATCATTTTAGATGTTAATGAATGCAAAATAGTGGGAAAAAAAGCTTTTTTTTACTTAAAATTATCTGTACTTGTTGTCCCATTGTTATGCTGTTCTATAGATTATGGTTAAGTTATGTTTTAACCTCTTGTGACTCAAATATGTATTTATAAAATAATAAGCTTTCCATTAAAAACTTTTTTCAACAATTTATCTGACAAAAATTGTTGCATCCAGCTGTTTTCACCCGTAAAAAAAATTATTCAATACAAAACAAAAAAGGTCAGGAGGTTTAACAAAAAAATCACTAATGGTGTACTGATCACAGAAAACATAAATGAAATTACAAATTCTTTCCATTTATCATGTTTAAATTGTATTAATACATACATGTGCTGATGTGATCGTCCCTGATGCATCATGCTAACATGAAGGTATTACATTGGTTTTATTTTATATTAATGCAGTCATTTAACCTTCAGAGGAAAAATTCTGATTTTGCAAAACAATAATACATAAAATAATAATTTGACCTATATAGCAATGGAGACATAATAATAAAAACAAGGTAAATACATTTATTATAGTGTCCCATGAAAATAAAATCTTTAACTGAATGAAACAAGACTATAATTGAATTGAACATCAATATCTATATCATTGTACTGACAAAAACAGCGCTCTTATTCATTCCATGTTTTCTTTTGTGTCTGTTTTAGTCACATGACACACACAGGAGTTAGGACTTGATTGCATAACCATTGTTTTTGATGATGTTTTTTAATGGTCTAATATTTTTTTTTTCTACAACTGAATCTCATTCAACAAACAGATTCCCCCCATTGATTTATTAATTCAATTATAATAACTTAAAAGATTTTGGTTATTATCAATAAAACATGGAAAATGGACAGATATGAGCTCTTAAATCAAACTCTCACAAGCTATTTTTGTTGTTATCATTATATTTCTCTAAACAAATGCACTTTTAGTTGCACCATGCTTTAAAAAAAATGAAAACAAAGGTTGTGTAATATTTTTTGTAGGATTAATTGCAAAAATCTTGTAAATGTGCAGTGTTTGTTCATTCCCATATAATGTAGCCTATATTAAAAATGTGCATAAAAAAAAATACAGCCAGTGTTCTTGTGTTTCATCATATTCTTCATTCATACACTGTTTTATTTGCAGACAGATGTCGCCCTCCCCTTCCTCCTTCCCTCGCTCCTCCTCCTCCTCCTCCTCCTCCGTCGCCCCGGGCCAGTCTCCTGGCCGCTGCCCGGGGTTGGGGAGGTTGAGCTCGGCCTGACAGGCGGCTGGTGGCTCTTCAATGCGCGCAGAGGAAATTAAATTACCTCTCCTGTTGCCCGCTTTGTAAACAAGACAAAAGCCAATGATACGGCCAATTACACTTAAATACGACGCATGTGTACAACAGGCTCTCAGAGAAGCTCAGCATCTATTCTAGGCTGGAGACGAGGATGAAGGAGGATAAATATGCAATGGAGACACTTTTTTTATTTTTATTTGCTTGGTTTTATTTGCTCTTTAGAAATAGGCTATGTGACATCTTTATGTTTTTTTTTTTTTTTTTTGTTTTTTTTAATGCAAAAGAGTATTATGATGATTTGCAATATACTATGTTTTAAAGAACTTACTTACACAGATTAAAAACAAATAATGTTAAATCTGGGAGAGAAAAAAAAATAAGTGGCTTTATGATGAACGAAATTCGTTTTTATTTATGTGTAATAATATAGAGACAAATGTGAAGCTTGGATAGAGCTGGTGGATTCAGGGATGTTTCGTGTAAATTTTAAGGGGGAAAAATACGATTTCTTTTCTTTCTTTTTTGTTTTCACCTTAAAGTTGTGACGTTCAAGGGGGAAAAGATAGTTGATTTTGTTATGATTCCTGCAAATAAAAGAAGAGAAAATTAATACATGGACTGTACTGGTAGTGATTGGGGGAAAAAAAGTGTGGCTGTGGAGACATAATTGATTTACCATCTGCCATACAATAGCCATAATAATAATAATAATAATAATAATAATAAAATGATGATGATGATAATAATAATGATAAAATAAGAGTGATAATAATAATAATAATATGAATAAGAATAAGATTAATAAACAAAAATAAAAATAATAAGGTGAAATAAAAGTAAATCATCTATTTTTTGTCTTTCTCCTTCTTAAAAGTCCTTTACTGGCCAAGTCCTCACAGTCTAACAATAAACCCCCGATGAAAATGGCGTTCAGAGTAAATAAAATAGATGGTCTTTATCAAAGTAAATTAGATTCACCTAAATAGTTCACCGGAGGGGCAGAGCAGTTCCTGTAATTCACTTTAAGGTTCACCAACTTACTCAATAAAGCCCTAGCTAGGAATCTAACTGATGTCTAATCGATAGGTTTATCTGAGGCAAACAGCTTGGAAGAGGAAAATGAATCGGTTTGCATTTAAAAGTCGAGGAAAAGAGAAAGTCGAGAAATCTGGCGTCTATTAAATGAAATGAAGACTCAGGTTTGGACTTTTTATGGTCCTTTTCACTACAATTAAATGAAATAGAAATAACGAATACATAACGTTCTTGCATATAATAATAATAATAATGCTTATTTATGGAAAAAGTACCTTTCTTTCGTGCATCTTTTGGGCCCTGTATCAATCAGTTTGCAGCAATATGACATCCCTCCATCCTCACAGTCCCAAGCCTGCATTTCAGCGGTTTCTCCTTTCTTTTTTCACTGTTTTTACTCCCCCTCTCCTCTCTTCTCCTCTCTTCCTCCTCCTCCTCCTCCTCCTCCTCTCCACCGTCCAGTTTCGAGTCGTCTGATCCGGGCAGGAGGCGCCAGGTTTTCCCCTGAGGGAGGCGAAGAGTCAAGGACTGAACCCTCCAAATGCAGAATAATGTAATTCTACACTCTGAATAAAAAGGGTTCCACAATAAAGAGCGGTTCTGTTCTGCAGCGGATCTACACTCTGTAGAAAAAGGGTTATGAGGGTCCCCACCTTCTCTGCTCTCTATGATGGTGGATGTAGGTTCCATTCACTCTAGTGGACATTGTTTATTTTGGTGGCAATATTATGTGACAAATTGGGATTTTATAATTTCATCCAGTATCTAATGCATTTACTGAAGTTTTCACATAATGTAAATAAGCTTAATATTAATGTTATAATAAAAATAATTGCTGGAAAGGGAAAAAGATAGTACATAAATATAGCATAAATAACATTATGTACAGCCATCAGTGACCCCTAAATGCACAGAAATGTAATGTAAATAATGTAAATATGTCTTTTTTTTCTCTGCACTTTTCTGCCATACTGCTGCTGTAACTGTGAAAATTTCCCCAGGGTGGGATAAATAAAGTATATTTAATCTAATCTAATCTTATGTTGAATTTAACTGCAAATCATGTTATTTTTCTTTTTTTTTTTTTCTTTTTTTTACATAAATCAGTTGATATCTTATGTTTCTTTATTATCCTGATGGGGGTTTTTTTTTGTTTTGCTTTTGTTGTTGTTTTTGGGTTGGTTGCTATCACTGACATTTTCCTTTATTATCTGTGGTTAAAAGTTACATATATCAAATAAAAATCATCATAACTTGCAGTTTTTCTTCAGTTCTTTGTGTTAGTATTTGGTAAATTTCACTTTGTGTGCATAACATGGTGCACATCTACCTCCTGTTTGGTTGTTTTTTCCTCATCTGGGTCATAAAAGTGTTTAAAAATAAGCTTGAGATCATGGGAACTGCAGTAAAGAACATTTATTTTTGTTCACGAGGGCTATATTCTTGCATAAAACGGTTCTTCACTTTAGTCAGTTATTTAGAATTTGCACTTAGACTCCACTCATGAAGGGAAATGATCATATATGACATTTTGGAGGATGCTATTGAACAAAAATGATCATTGTTTGTTGATGAAGAAGCTTTTTAACACATTGGTAGAAAACCCACCTCAACAAAAAGAAAAACACGTTTACATAAATAAAATGCTAAAGTTTATTGTATATTTCCTAATATTTCAGCTATAATGAAAGCACCTACTATGATATAATAAAAAGGTTTAGTTCAGGTTTTCTGTACTCTGACTAAAACCCAAACCAGGCTTCAGAAAATAGAAACTATACTTTATCTTATCTGATTGTTTGCACCAAAAATAGGTCAGAACACCAAAAAAGGCACCTCTTTCTAACCGTGGAACCCTGTTTTTTCTGGGTGTTTCTGCTCTTCCTCTGAAATCCAACCTACCATGAGTGGAGCCAGAGAGGAGGAGGAGGAGGAGGAGGAAGAGGAGGAGGAGGAGGAGGAGGATGACAGGCCTCGTCAGACTAATCTCCAACATCCTTGATTGCAGAGGCATTTTTTCCTCCCAAGTCTGGGATCATTTCAGCTGTCAATTGAAATGCGTCCGTTATCAGACAACTTAGCAGCTAGACATCCATTATGAGACGCTCCTACTGTCTGGTTTGCATTTTCCCATTTTTGGAACAGAATTGGGAAAAGACGCCACAAACAACCAGCTGTCAGCATAAAATACAACAGAAATTCAAAGGAAGTTTGGATTCTGGTCATATTTTTTCAGGCCTAATAGTCAAGACCTAGTGTCAACAATTAGACCCGAAAGAGACAAATAGAAGGATTAATGAATAATAAGTGCTTTAAATGAATTTATTAGCAAAATATCACAAAAGGATCGTTTAATAACATCAGCAACAATAGCAACCCTGGTTACAGCCATAAATAGTGGTGTATGATGATGATGATGATGATGATTATTATTGTTATTATTACTATTAGTAGTATTATGATATGTTGATGATTACATTAAATTACCTATATTATAAGATGTAGCATCTTGTTTATCTTCTGTCTTACTCTACAATTATTATTATTATTATTATTATTATTATTAATAAATATTATTATTATTATTATTAGTAGTAGTAGTAGTAGTAGCAGTAGTAGTAGTAGTAGTAGTAGTAGTATATTATTGCCCATAAGTAATGTTATTTTCAGACTCGTTCCTTATTCATGTTTCTACACATCAATTACCACCTTTAACCAGGTGCAATGGTAACATACTGAGCCCCAGATACACTTTATTTATCAATAAATTGCATTGTCACAGTCATTAAATGAAAAGAGGTACAAATATTTGACTCCAACTTTGTGGTCAACAGTGTCGGTCTTGAACTCACATCTTGTTGTTGAAAACAGGTAGAGGCCCAGTCCAGAGGGTCGAGTATTTATGTGGTTTCCATGTTTGATCTACTGCTTTAATCCATAAAGACCCAAACATCCAACATCCACCCAAAAATCATTCACTGATTTGAAAGATTTAATGTTGTTGATCCATTAATCATACCAATAAATGTAAATAATTGGTGTAAAATACAGTTATTCATCTTTTCATGGCCATCAGATATGACATATTTGGACGTTTAGAGGCTCTGTAGTTACCATGGAAACACAGTCATCTTCTACAACATTGACTCATCAGTAAAACCAATGGAGTTGGATGGAGATGCTTATTTTATGTTCAGTTAACAATATATTTTGCAGAAAAAATATATTTTTCTTCAGTTTTCTCTGTTCTTTAATCTGACCTTCAATGAACAGTTAATGCATTAAATACAAGAAAATACCTGATTTAGACTTAAAATAAATAAATAAATAAATAAATACAGAGGATGTTATGAGAGTAATTAAGAAAGGTTGAAAATAGACAAAAATTCATTTGGGAAGTGCCACAAAAGCAGGTTTTTATGACTCATTCCAACACCCACCCACTCCATCACAGGCTTGACGTCGTGTTTTTACCTCTGATTGTTGTTTTGTTCATTATTAATTTTGCATGGACGCACCAAGTCCAGCCCCCCCCCCCCTCCA